>VXBD01008169.1:186625-210708 GCA_013399975.1 Indicator maculatus | reverse complement strand
TTTAGTCTTTATTAATTTCATTAGATGTGGTTATTCTAAGACCATTTATATTGTCTGATATATGTTCATATATGGACATTATCTTGGAGCTTTCCTTGGTCTGTGCACTGCACCTTTTGACCAGGATGTGTGTATACAAAGCATGGGTGTCAGGTATATTTATCATATACAGAATCATAACATGCATTGGGCTGGAAGGGACATTGAGAGGTCATCTAGTCCACACTCCCTGCAGGAAGCAGGAACATCCCCAGCTAAGTCAGGCTGCTTAGAGCCCTATCAATTCTGGCCTTGGATGTCTCCAGGGATGGCACTTCCCTGGGCAACCTGTTCCAGTGTTCCACCACCCTCATAGTAAACAACTTCTTCCTAATGTCCAATTCAAATCTGCCCTGCTCTGGTTTCAAATCATTGCCCTAAGGCTGCTTGTCTCTGTAAAAAGTCCCTCCCCAGCTCTTCTGTAGTTCAGGTAGTGGAAGTCTGCCATAAGGTCTCCCTGGAGGCTTCTCTTCTCCAGGCTGAGCAACACCAGCTCCCTCAGCCTGTCTTCACAGCAGAGGTGCTCCGGCCCTCTGATCATCTTTATGGCCTTCCTTTTGACCCATTCCAGCAGGTCCATGTCTCTCTTGTGTTGGGAGCTCCAGAGCTGGATGCAGTACTCCAGATGAGGTTTCAGCAGAGCAGAGTGGCAGAATCACCTCTCTGTCTGCTGGTCATGCTTCTTTTGATGCAGCCCAGGACGTGATTGGCCTTCTGGGCTGCAAGGCTCCTGTCCAGCTTCTCCTCTATTTATACATATACACACACATCTTTTTTTGTTGGCTGTTTATATCTATATCAGCTCCATATTTATATCTATGTATCATCTATATCTATATAATCTATGTCCATATCTGTGTCTATATTCACATATAAACAAAAAAAAAATCCAGTATGATTACTCAAGCCTGCATTGGATCTGATAATCTGGGACAAATCAGGAAGAGTGAAGGCTAATAGGAAATGGATGCTGAAGATGGGCACTGATGTGCAATATTACAAGGAAGGAGAAAAAGTTAAATGGTGCAAGGACAAGGATAAAACACTGCCATGGAAAAAAAAAGGAGCTGTAAAAGTTAAATAATCTGTAAGTAATGGGGAAGTTAATTGACAATGTTTTAACCAAATGTATGTGAAATACCTTTTAAATCGTTTACTCTCATTTTACTCTCAAACTTGAACATAGAAGATTCCACCAAGATTTCATGAGGAGAAACTTCTTTACAGTGAGGGTGACAGAGCACTGGAACAGGCTGTCCAGGGGGGCTGTGGAGCCTCCTTCTCTGGAGATTTTCCAAGCCCACCTGGATGCATTCCTGTGTGGACTACCCTAAGTGATTCTGCTCTGGCAGGGGGACTGGACCTGATGATCTCTTGAGGTCCCTTCCAACCTCTGATATACTGTGAGACTGTGATTTTATAGTAAAATGTTTTCAAGTTACAGCAGAATCTCTTTGTGTCTCTGAGGAGGAAGAGGGTAAAAAGACAGAGAATTTCCTTTTTTGCCTTAAGTTTTTAACATGTTCATTTGCAGTCACCTGGAGCTCTCCAGGCACAGAAGTTACAAACCATAGACTTGCTGTATTGACCTGTCTGAGGAACATCAATCTGCTTTCCTCACTGCTGAACATGTGGGGTTGTCTGTTTATCACAGACCACAGAACCATAGAATGGTTCAGGTTGTAAGGGACCTTAAAGATCATCTAGTCCCAACCTCCATGAGCTCCATAAGCAGGAGAACATCCTACTAGACTAGATTGCTCAAGGCCCAATCCAGCCTGGGTTTCAAGACTCCCAGGGTTGAATGGATTGTGTAAATCAGAAAATATGTCCATGGGAGCATTTGGCTTATCCGCAATGTCCTGGGCAGTCCAGGGCAACAGCACAGACTTAATCCTTGAATGATTCTTTAGCTGACATCCAAAATGCAAACTGGAGAGGAGCTCAGTGCCTATGGTAGCATCATTGTGTGTGTGATATATGATACACCTGCTGTAGTTGAGAGAGCCTCAGACAGAGCTTGCTGTGGATTTTCTGATTTTTTTTTTCTTTAAGACAATCTCAGAAGCTGTCTAAATCAGTACTTCTACTACAAAACCATTTTGTGAAAATGATTTCTTTCAGTTACATTTTAATTAAGAAACACTTTTGACAGAAAATTTTGGAAATGCTAGACTGAATCAATTTGAATCTTTTTTTTTTTTTTTTTAGATTAAAAAGATCCTTGTTCAGCAACCCAAGCAACTTCTTAACTTTAAGTAACTACACTTTGAAAGCAGCTAATATTAAAGTGGAAGTTTTAGAAAGTGTTGAAAAGTGGAGAATTTGAGAAATTTATAAGATTTCAGCTATTGGTGTACTTAGTTTGTTCCTCTGCTCTTGCCTTTGAGGGTTTCCACTAAGATTTCATAGGTTTGACACCCAGGTCATTACCTACAGTGTCTGTCCCTGATAACATCCACCTCTGAGACAGGAGCAATGATGCCAGGGTTACATTTATGCTGGTGGGCATGTCAAAGAGTGATACTGGGGCACTAACAGATCCTATAGGAATACTGTTTACTTCAAACAGTTCAGTTTGAACAGTTCTGGATGCTTCTCACAAAAAAAAAAAAAAAAAGTAAAAAGACTTGGTTATGTTCTTTCAGTAAGATCATGTTGAACAGCTGCTTGCAGTGATGAAATGAGTGCAGATGTCTGAACCAACATCTAATGACAAGTGCTTTTAGCAGCCCCTCCTTGTCTGCCCTAGATCCTTTGCCTCTGTAAGTTGCTTCATAGGGAAGTTTGCTTACCTCAAACCAGTCAGGTGTGTTAGCAATTGGTTGGGCAAACCAAGGAGTCACCTAGCTATGAAACTGGAAGGTTTTAAGAAGAAAGAAGGGAAGCAGTGATTCTTCAATCTTCCAATTGCCTCAGAGATGCAAAAGCTTAGGGAAAGCCATGTTTTCTTGGGCAGAAATCAACTGAGGACCTTTCAGGGCACAAAGAAAGAAGATAAGGGGTCTTGTGATGAGATATACTGGGTTTGCTAGTTCCATTCCTGGTTATGCAGTGTTCATTCTTTACTCTCCCATGGTCAGTAGCTATGTACTCACTATGTACAGTGCTCAGTACATCCTAGTGAAGCTCATCTGTATCAGATATCATCTATATCCTTCTATATAGATCTGTCTATGTAGATATCATCTATATCCTTCCTTGCCTGTCTGGTAGCTAGTTTCCAAGAGGGGTTATTTAGTAACCTTCTCTTAACCTTGGTCTTCTGAACAAAATATACATTGTCATCTGCACTGGGCCTGCAAAACAGTTTTCTCAAAATAATATGCCTCAAAACCTCCCTGGACAAGTGGTTGTGCCTGTCCATTTGCACAATGGTTTTACAACAAGCTTGCCCTGAGATGTTCCTTGTGCTTCCACTCAATATGACCTTAAATATTTCATCAGGGCTTAAAAGATAGAACTTCATCCATTTACTTAAAGTTGGCTTTTTCTTTTCTTTCTTTTTTTTTCAGCATTTTATGAAGTTTTTCTCTTTCATTTATAGTTTTCACTCTTTTTTCGCTCAGCAGATGTATTTCATGTAAGTTTCTAGATTTTTTTTTTAATTAATTTAAAGGAAACAATCCTGAATGCCAAACACAAAGTGTTTCCTCGTTTTATTTAAGATGCCTTGGTCACCTCCAAGACCTAGCTTATGCCAGCATGTTGCAGACAGCTGACTTCCTAAATTACACCATCAGCTTCCTGCCAGCTCATGTGGGTATCATTCCTGGGCAAAAGCCCCCAAACTGAGTCATCTCTCACAATAATATAAAAACCATGGCTTTGTGGGAGAGAGAGGACCCTAAAGTCCTTCTCTGAAGACAGCAGCTGTGTATTTCTGTTAACCTCAGCAATTCCTTTGCAAAAGTTCAGAAAGCTATCACTGGAAGGAAAAAGTCCAGACTTTTTTTTTTTTCTTTTTTTTTTCTTTTTGTCTCACCAAGATGAAAAGAGGTGTTTTCTTTTCCAAGAAACAAAGGCTTGCACATGCAGCTGTAAGCCTCCTCCCATTCACTGGTGGTTTGGGAGGGGTGAACACAGAAGGCTGTATTGTTTGCTGGCTGTGGCTCTACCCAGATGTGGTTTGGTGGAGCTCCATCACTTGGCCAGGAATGCAAAAGAAAGTGGACTTCTGCTTTTTCACCCGTGGGCCAAGCTGGGCTACATCCATCAAGGGCAGCAAAAATGGGTTTTGTGAGCTCTGCTGGCATAGGGAAGTGAAGTTCTGTTGGAGAGAAAACAGAATCACAACTAAATGCTCAGGACACAAAATGAGGGCACGATCAGTAAGGAAGTGCAAACCACACTTTCCAGCACTCATGTGTTGGTGTTCCCAGAGCACCATTAATAATGACTATACAGAGGCTAAATTCTTCCTTAAGCATTGAATTTCCAACCTAACCATTATTGCTTTCACAGAATCCCTGAATCCCAGCATGGTGGGGGATTGAAGTGACCTCAGGGGATCTTCCAGTCCAACCACCCTGATAAAGCAGGGCCACCCACACCAGGTTGCTCAGGATTGCAATGTCCTGGTAGGTTTGGAATTCTTTCCAGAGGAGGAGACTCCACAGTCTCTCTGGGCAGCCTGCTGCAGGGCTCCAGCACCCTCACAGAAAATAATAGTTTCCTTTTGTTTAGGTGGAACCTCCTGGGTCCCTGTTTGTGCTTGTTGCCCCTTGTCCTGTCACTGAGCACCACTGAAAAGAGCCCAGCCCCATTCTCTTGACACCTGCCCTTCAGCTATTGATCATCATTGATCTGATGCTCTTTTCAGGCTGCTCTTCTCCAGGCTAAACAGCCCCAGGTCTCTCAGCCTTTCCTCCTCATTGGGATGCTTCCATCCCCTCAGCATCCTCATAGCCTCCACTGTGCTTTCTCCAGTAGTTCTTTGAGTCCAGAACTAGACAAAATTCTCCAGATGTGACCCCACTAGGGCAGAGTAGAGGAGAACTGCCCTCCATGTGCTGGTCATACTCCTCTTAATGCACCATGGGATAGTGTTGGCCTTGGCCATGGAGGCACACTGCTGGCTGATGATTAATTTGCCCAACAATACAGTGTTGAAAATTCAGGTCATTCCTGAATTTGGTTTTCCCACCTGCTCCCTGTGAAGGCATCCACACTGGATGGTTGGAGGTGATCCTTCCTCTCTCCTCACCTTTTCAGGCTTGGCCCCAGGCTCTTCTCCTCCATGATTACTCAGCACTACCTGCAACAGATCCATAACCACGTGATGACTTTCTGAGAGCATGATTTTTGGTGTCTGTTTCTGATCTGATTACTGTTAGCCACACTTTTTGCCTGTGCATGCCTTCCCTCCTGTTTTTTTGAGGTTATATTATTTCTCTTTGCCATTTTCATGATCTGATCCTTCCAATAAAGCTGAGATGTAACAACAGCAATTGATGCCCAAGAGTGATTGTGATCCTGGAGCAGAAGAACTGTACAGAAGAGCTGTAATGATCCTATGCATGTTGTCCTCTTATGGCCCATAGAACTGGAATAATTGTAGGTACTGGAAGAGTTGTACCTGTGCATGTTGCTGTCCCCCCTGGGAATGTTTGGCTCCTACCCCACCTCCTGCTCCTGCCGGAACCAGCTGCCACCATGCTGTTGGCTGGAGATGCTCCCTACCTTATCTTTGTGGGACTGGTTACCTGGAAGCATCCCTTTCCTACATCTTAAAATTAATGGAATTCAGAGTTTTCTCACATTTTTTTTTCCTTTTTGTTTTGCCTGAAAATCACCACAGCAGAAATAAATCCGAGGTCACAGAAACAGTCCACTCCTGGAAAGAATGAATCCTGATGTGCTGTAATCCTTCATGAAACCATAATTGTGAGACACTTTTTTTGATATTGTGGATTAAGATCCTTTGATATTGTGGATTAAGATACGCCAAAAGTTTCTGATGCTGTAAGGAAAGGTGAAAAAAAAAATTAACAAAACCAACCTTGGGCAGACTCAGACAAGGAATGATGGAGGTCAGTTCACTTTAGAAATAGTGTTAATATTCCTGGATAGATTGCACACAGCTTGAAATAAACAAACATGCTCAATAGCAATTTAGATGTAATTGTATCTCCTTTTTTATTTAGATTTACACATGTTAACTGTAGAAAGACCAATTGTGTCAAGAACTGTGGAAAAATATTTTTCATTAGGAAAAAGGCAGAGTGGAAACTTATTCTGTCCCTGAGCTCTGGGAGCATGCTGGCAGTTCAGTATAAAACAAAGCAAACACTCAGGTTGTGAGAAGTTGTTTTCTCTCTGTCACTTCCTGAATGTTACCCTAACTGGATTTTCAGATTGGTTTCTGTGGTCTGCAGCTATGCACAGCAGAAGAAATTGAAGGCATCTCTTAAGCTGGAAGAAGTATTTTTAGATGTTTTGTGGGCTGTGTATCAATTACTTCATAACATAGAGTTAGTAAGGAATGTATGAAATATATTTAGTGTCTTTCGAGAGTATTTTAGGAGCATTTGATTCTGACACGTGGAATATAATTTACAGAGATGCAAGTGACATCATTGTAAAATTATATATTGAGAAAACACCACCACCATAAGAAAGATTAAAAAAAAAAAAAAAAGTAAAGAGAATCCTTTGAACTCTGCCTGGATGTACCCACCCTTGAAAAGAGTGGAAGTTTTCACTAACCAGTCTTTGTTTTCCATTCAAGGGAATCTTTTGGAGGATTTTACAACCCATGATCTTTCTGTGAGCTATTGTTGTATCAATGGTTATGCTCAAGACAGTTACATTACTAGCTGATTGTTCCTTTAGCCTTAAAATATCTTAGGGACATCTTGCATTTGCCTTGGCTCACTGTGTCTCTTGGCTTGTGTGGAAAAAGGAGGTAAGGAAAGGGCTTTTCTCTTTCACATTTTGTTAAGTAGTGAAAGAAGTAAAAATATTTATGATGAGTTTCTACAATTAATTAATTTTTTTTAGAACCAAACCAGAATAAATATGTTTCTTTGTATGAATAACTGAATTAATATATGTTTCTTTATATGAATAACTGAATTAATACATGTTTCTTTATATGAATAACTGAATGAATATATATTTCTTTATATGAATAACTGAGAGATAATGCCCAGGATTTAGTGTTTTCACAGATGGGTGAGTTGGCAGGAAGAAATTACCCCTTTTCATCCTGTTTTTTTTTTTTTTATTGATGACATGGTTGAATGGAGGTAAGTATAACTTACTGTTGGAAGCATCAGAAGAAATTCTAAATACCCTTCCTACTCCCAAAGAATGTATGGTCACACTGAGGCTAGAAAAACTTCCCACAGATTACACCAGCCTTTCCAGAGGTGCCAGTAGGGGAAGGACAGATGAGCCCCACTGAAACACCCAGCAGGAAGTTTACACTTTGATCTCTCCTTCAGGCTCAGTCTAGTCAGTTCAGTGGCATTCAGTGTTCAACCTGATGGACAACTGAAGCTGATCTATGGACCCAGCAGAGAATCCTCTCTATGAAGTTTCTTATATGGAGGTAAATTAGCCAGACATTTTATTTTTCCTCCTCTAAAAATTGTTTTGAGTGTATTCCCACGACTTGATTTGGAAACAGGTGTGAAAGAACAGCAAAACAGATGTTTTACCCCTTTAAAAATAAATATAAAGCACTGTGAGCCTTGAAAAGCTGTACTTTGGGAAACAGAGAGCAGACCTTCTTCTTTGCCCACCACCTTTTTGTGTGAATTTCACCAGGACAGCTGTCTGCCCAGAAGGATCTTTTTTTCTTTAAGGTAGACAGAGTCCTGGAGCAGACTGCCTAGGGAGTTTGCAGAGTCTCCTCAGGAGAGATTCCAAACCCACCTGGACATTGTGATCCTGGGCAAGCTGCTGTTGGTAACCCTTCTTTAGCAGGTGGATGGGTAGCATGGACTACATGATCTTCAGAGGTCCCTTCCAACCCCTAGCATGCTGGAATTCATAGAATCATAGAATGGTCTGGGTTGGAAGGGACCTCCAACAGTCATCTAGTCCAACCCCCCCTCTGCTACAGCAGGTTGCTTAGAGCCCAGCAAGCCTGGGTGGTTTGGGGACCAGTTTGGGAGATTTTGGGGACCAATTACAAGATTTTGGGGCTGGTTAGGGTGNAGTTCAAAGCCATTGCCCCTTGTCCTATCACTGCAGGCCTTTGTAAACAGTTACCGCGATGCAGAGACGGGACAAAGCTTCATGCAAGCAAGGTGTCAATTTATTGTACACATCTTTTCCTTTATATAGGTTAACATAATATCAGAAGGCAGCTTGTAATTAGTCACTAGTATGTCCAAGGGACAGTTGTAAACTCATGATTGGCTACAGACAAAAAGTCTCACGTGAACGCGTATTTTACCAAGGCTTAAACAAACGTCAGGCAAGAGATAAAGGATTCTATAATTCTATATTCCACTGTCCTAACTTTTGCCTAGTTCCCGTTATCAGGTAACTGCGTAACCCCCAGAGGTCACAGTGACCATTGGGAGTCACCTCTCTGTGTTTTTCTTTCTACACAGCTGCATTCTGTTCCCAAGGTTTACGACCCACCAGGGTTAACGCATCTCCTTCTATCAGTAAAGCAGTGTCTGGGGTTCTGGTCCCCAAATTATGTCCTACAAACAGTTTCTCTCCATTCTTCTTGTAGACCCCATTCAGACACTGGAAGGTTGCTATCAGGTCTCCCTGGAGCCTTCTCTTCTCCAGGCTGAACACCCCCAGCTCCCTCAGCCTGTCCTCATAGCAGAGGTGCTCTAACCCCCTGATCATTTTTGTGGCCCTCCTCTGGACCCTCTCCATCAGGTCCATGGCCTCCCTGGACTGAGGGCTCCAGAGCTGGATGCAGTACTACAGGTGAGGTTTCATCAGAGCAGAGTGAAGTGGCAGAATCCCCTCTCTGGCTCTGCTGCCAGCGCTGCTTATAATGCAGCCCAGGGTGCCATTGGCCTTCTGGGCTGCAGGCTCACACTGCCTGCTCATGTCCAGCTTCTCATCCACCAGGATCCCCTTTTCCTCAGGGCTGTTTTCTATCACCTCTTCCCCCAGTCTGTATTGATAATGAGAATTGCTCTGGTCCAGGTGCAGAACCCTGCACTTGCCCTTGTTGAGCCTCATAGGGTTCACCTGTGGTGCCTCTCCAGCTTGTCCAGCTCCCTAAGGATGCCATCCTGTTCCTCTGGCATATTGACACCACCACTCAGCTTGGTGCCATCTACAAATTTCCTGACAGTGAACTCTATCCCACTCTTTATATCACTGATAAAAATATTAAACANGGTGAGGTCTCACCAGAGCAGAGGGGCAGCATCACCTCTGTTGACCTGCTGACCACACTTCTTATAATGCAGCCCAGGGTGCCATTGGCCTTCTGGGCTGCAGGCTCACACTGCCTGCTCATGTCCAGCTTCTCATCCACCAGGATCCCCTTTTCCTCAGGGCTGTTTTCTATCACCTCTTCCCCCAGTCTGTATTGATAATGAGAATTGCTCTGGTCCAGGTGCAGAACCCTGCACTTGCCCTTGTTGAGCCTCATAGGGTTCACCTGTGGTGCCTCTCCAGCTTGTCCAGCTCCCTAAGGATGCCATCCTGTTCCTCTGGCATATTGACACCACCACTCAGCTTGGTGCCATCTACAAATTTCCTGACAGTGAACTCTATCCCACTCTTTATATCACTGATAAAAATATTAAACAGTACAGGTCCCAGAACAGACCCCTCCTGACTTCCTGAGATTTGTTTATGGGAGGGAGCTGTAGTGGGAAGGCTTACAGGTGATGGAAGGGATCCTTTCCACTTACATAAGCCATGTTCAAAATTTACACCTGTGCTTGCAGATTCAGTGTCTGAGTGTACATGTGCCCATTTGCAAGGTCAGTTAACCCTTTTCAACCCACTTATGCACACTCTGGGCAGATATGCATTTTGCACTAGCCATGCAGAACAAAGAAGCTCTGGTAAAAAAGAACATCTCTTGACTGAAAATTTTCCATCCAGATCTCAGGAGGTGTCTAGTTGTGACTGCTTCTGGTTAGAAACAACTATTCTTAGATCCTTTTAAAATTTCTAGTTTCAAGATGAGACATAACATTTCAGATGTTTAAAAAAAAAAAAAAACAAAAAACAAAAAACAGACTCTTAAAAAGGTAGTTTGTCAAACCTCACTGAGTTTTCAGATTGTTATTTCTTCCAACCAGTGCAACTGACCCATCCCTTCAGATGACCACTGAAGAGGCTGAAAATACCTACTACAAAGTGCCTTCCTCATCCTAAAGGCTTGTATTTCCCCTATTAAGACAACTTCTGAGCTATAAGCAGCTAAGTCTGCCCTCGGGGCAGGGCTTGGTAAAGATGTGGCAGGCTCTTGTTCTGCTGCCAAGGTATCCCAGCACAGTCCTGTGTGCTGGGATGAACCTGCAGTGACTTCCAGACTGTTAGGAACTGTTTGAGGATTAAGCTTTATAAACCCCAGACCCAAACCAAGCTGAGAGAAGCATTGTGAGAAGGTATTTAGTCTTGTGAGAGACTCAGGCAACATAATAAGATTGTTCTGTGGAGGTCACATATAAATCACAGTAAGCTGTCTGGTGTCCTTGTCCTTCTGCTCCATAAAAAAATGCTAATGTGCCCTGCTTATGAAACCAGATTTTTTTCTGCTTAATATAATGGCTTCTGCACACTGCCCCTCTTCAATGACAATTGTATAATTTGAGGAGATTCTCACACAGGTTCTTCCTGTTATGACAAAGAGAAGACAAAGACTTTGATTTTTGTTTTCCTTTATTTACTTACAATAAATTCAAATTACTCATTTTCAAGTGAAATGGAAAAGATTTCAAGCTCTTGAAGCTTGTTGCTTGATATTTTAACACACAGCAGCTTTAATATGTAATTTGTTTGGCAGTAGCCTAGAAGTAATTGCTGAAGGACAGGAGCAAGGGAATGAAAACACACAGCAACTAACAGAGATTCCTGCCAAGGTGGTGCTTGGAGATTCTTCAGGTGGTGCTGTGCAACAGACCTGGCAGAAATACACACAAATATTAGTCCAGCTGACCTAAAAGAAGATCATACAGTCAAGGAAGAGCACTGGACACTGACTAAATGGCAGATAAGACACCACATTGGGCAAAAGCATTTCCTTGTGTCTGTACCCATACAGAAAGACACTTGATCTCAAGGACAGTAAAATACAAATTCAAATATTCACTGTGGCCAAGCCCCCTGAATAGTTTGAGTTTTCAGATTTTATCTTGCTCCTTGCTTCTGAATGAAAGCAAAGTGAAGAGTGAATAGCCTGGCCAACAGAAATTAAACAGGCAAGATGGAAGCATGCAATCATCTTGAATGGAAAAGCATTTCAAGGTCAAACCCAACTGTTCACCCCTAGTGCATATCCCTCAGCACTACACCTACACATCTACTCAGTCCCTCAAGGAATGGTGATTCCAACACTTCCCTTGATGAAACATGGTCTGCTATTCTCCTGGTCTGGGTCTGTGGCCCCAAAAGACAGGCACAAATAGAGAAGCCACCATGCATCACCAGGTCATGCCCTGCCCAGGAGTCTGTGAGACTCTTAAATCCTTAACTGCATGGCCATGCCCCTGCAGTCACCTCATGGCTTCTCACCATCCTGTCTCAACTCACCTGCCCTGGACCTCCTTACTTGATGTCAGGGCAAGGACAGAGCAAAGTGATGGTCAGCAGGAGGGTGCAGGCAGATAAATCTCAGAATCATGGAATCATTGAGGTTGGAAAGACCCTTATTACCATTATAGAATCACAAAATCATTAAGACTGGAAAAGACCTTGAAGATCATCAATACACCCACCATGTCCACTAAACCACACCCTGAAGTGCCATATCTACCTGTTTTTAATGTGTTCAGCACTGGTGACTCCCCTGCTGCCTTGAGCAGGACTTGACCACGCTTCAACAAAAACTTTTTTCCTCATGTCCAACCTAAAGCACCCCTGGCAACTTGTGGCCACTTCTTTTTGTCTTATCACTTTTAAATGAAAGAAGAGACCAAGCCCCACTTTGCTCCAACCTCCTTTCAGGGAGATGTAGAGAGCAAGAAGGTCTCACTTGAGCCTCCTTTTCTCAGGCTACAACCCCAATTCCCTCAGCTGCTCCTTATAACATCTGTTCTCTAGACATTCACCAGCCTTTTTGGTCTTCTTTCCATATACTCCAGCACCTCTGTGTCCTTCTTGGGGTGAGGACTGTACAGATAAAGATATATGCAGCTGCTGAGTGGAGAGTATTCTTATGAACCATTGTCAGCTTTCATGTAAAACACTGCCATATGCTTCTGCCCTTTACCACACAATACTATAAAATAGATTTATTTATCCACTCTTGGAGTTTTCCAGATATCCACCCTTTGCAGAATATAATGCAGGGAAACCTTCCTCTGAACCAATTTGGTAAGTTTTGGGTTGCTTCCTCAGGAAAGATCTTGCTGCTTCTTAATAGTTCTGCTACATTCCCAACTAATCCAGCAGCATTTCTACCTGTGGCATCAGCTCTTTGTCTTTACAGTAAAAATCTGGGGCTTGATATGAGGCCATCATCAGAGAAACTCAAAGTACACTTTCCTCTTCTTTCTACCATCACATTGTTGAAGAGAAAGATGAGTATCTGGAGAGGTTAGAGGACATAAAGTTCTTAGTTAGCTACAAGAAAAATGTCTCTACCAACATACCTGTCCTTGATCCAAGGGAAGAACAAGTGTTTAAGGGTGAAGTGAAAATAAAAATAGAAATGAGGGAACTTAGAGTAATTTTCCTTTTCTGAATGATTTGTGAACTTATTTTCTGTTAGTGAAAACCTGAATGATGAGCTTAACTGAAAATCTGTGGTTTAGGAGAAGGTGATCCAGTCTGCTCAGAAGTTTGTTTTGTTACTATTACCTATTTTGCCCCTTTTCTGTTTTTGCTAGCCAGACTGAAGAATCACAGAATCACTCAGGTTAGAAAAGACCCTCAGGATCACCAAGTCCAACTGATAACACTACTCTACAAGGTTCACCCCTAAACCATATCCCCAAGCTCCACATCCAAACAACCCTTAAACATATCCAGGGCTGGTGACTCAACCACCTCCCTGGGCAGCACATTCCAATGCCTGATCATTCCTTCCCTGAAAATGTTTATCTAATGCCCAGTCTAAACTTCCCCAGTTGCAGCTTGAAGCCATTTCCTCGTGTTCTATCTCTAACTACCTGTGAGAGGAGACCAGCACCAGCCTCTCCACAATGTCCTTTCAGGTAGTTGTAGACAGCAATGAGGTCTCCCCTCAGCCTCCTCTCTTTCAAACTAACCAGCTCCTCATAAAATTTATTCTCCAGGCCTTCCCCAGCTTTTTGCCCCCCTCTGCACTCATTCCTATCCTCTTTCTACATCTGGTCTACATCATATGGAACCATGCAGATTTTGGTAGGCTTTAGGATCCAGCTTCATAAGAAGCATTTCCATACACTGAAAAGTTTAACACAAAGGCATATTTGTTACTTGGAGTAAGCAGGAGATAACATGAGATTTGTCTTACCCTGAGTATGATGGTTTATTTAGCTGTTTAGTGTCATGCTTGAATTCACTGATCTCTTGCTAGATACATCACAGATAAAATGACAAGTAGTATACAGCAATGCTGAATAAGATAAATATCATTTATTATCTTCATGAGGATCTATGCAAGAGCTAGTTTCACAAATACTTATCAGGATGCAAGATATGATCACTCTCATAGAGCAATTAGTTCAGTCATGACAATATTTCATGTTGAGACAGAATGGGTAAAGTTCTTTGGTCAGTGCTTTCTTGGAGATGCATACAAACCCAGTTTTCTATACACTCCATGTAACATGTTATCTATGGTGAGTTAAAATACTACAACAACCTTAAATGTATTGAAAGGTTGAAGAAGCAGCACTGCTTCCCCCTCGGTTTCCATTTTTTTTCATTAACAGATAAAGATCAGCAGCTTAAGTAATCTAAGTCAAGTGCATCTGTGGCAAGTGATAGATTTATTTGTCAGCACACAAATACAGCATCCAAATTCTCTCTGAAGTTTGGGTTTATTCAGCAGCAGCAGCAGCAGCAGCAGCAGCAGCAGCAGCAGCAGCAGCAGCAGCAGCAGCAGCAGCAGCAGCAGCAGCAGCAGCAGCAGCAGTGACCTCGGGGCAAGGAGCTCTCTCCCAGCATGGTGAGCAGCTGGATCTCACGGTCCCACCTCCAGCAGTGTTTGCTGCTAGGACAACTTCCCTGGTGATTGCTGGGCTCCAGGTGTGACATGGGGTAAGGTGGCTCCTATGCCCCTGCCCAGCTGCGCTTCCTCAGCCCATGGTGCCGCGGGGTGAGACCTCGCTGGGTGCAGGACCCTCCGCAGCTGGGGATGGAAGCCCAACCACCTCTCGGAGCAGGTTTTCCAGCTGGCACAGCTGCTCCACTCTGCCCTCTGACAGCGGAGACCCTCTGCAGCATCCTCCACCAGCATGCTCTATGCCCTTGGTCGGCACTCTTGTGGCTGTAGCTGCTCAAGCCAAGGAATTAAATCTAGCAACCAAACACGGGGAGAATATCCTTTGTTCCAAACACTCCCAATACTGAGAGTCCTGGGACTTCACAGTTGGAATGGACTTCGAGACATCATCTAGCCCAAACCCCCTGCCAGAGCAGGACTTGCCTTCCTTGTTGCATTAGATGGCACAGTGCTTGTAGTGTGTCCCTTGCATGGCTGTCCTCATGGGTTGGACTGGATGATGTTCAGAGGACCCTTCCAACTCACTCAGACAGGCTCATTGGTCTGGACCAAATATTGGACCATCTGATGAAATTACAGCCAGCTCCTTGGCTTCTGCTCTGGAAATTATAGGATGGGCATCACTTTCCTAGGTGGAAACATCAGTACAACTGAGCAGACTTGTATAGCACGTTGCTTATAACATACTGCATGCACACATATGGCCTCTGCTTGAGTGATTTTGGAAGGACACACAGGACCAGGAGTGGAAAAAGTCAAAGTTACTCCTACCCTGATTGAAAGATGGAAAAAAATACAGCTTCACCAGTGTTAAAACCATTTGGACTTATTGGGGATATATGGCAAAAGCAGATTCTTCTCTGTGGGTGCCACCAAAAAAGGATGTAATAAGGGTTGCACTGTTCTGACACAGCTTGGTTTGGAAGAAGTGAATCTGGTAAAAACTTTTCATGAAGTCAGACAGCAGTTACTAGTAGAGGAGCTGTCACAAAGCTCAAGAACCTACTACATGGATATGCAAAGTGTGTATGTGACACATATTTACACAGATAAGGCAGAGAGAAGGTAAAAATACAGAGGAATTTGTAGGTAGTCTAATGTTGATGAGCCATTTCCCCTTTTTTTTAGAGAGCTCACTACTATCTAGTGATTAGAACAAAATGCTGGGAGAAAAAAAAGGAGTAAGTGAGACAGGCAGATAAAAAAAAAGGGAGGAGAATTTGTCAGGATACACAAATAAGAGCTCTGATACTGCAGGTATGTTAGACATGCAAGAGGCAACCAAAAGCCTAATTTTGTAAAAACTAGAAGTGTATTATAGGTAGGAAACAAAAAAGGCATACTTCAGAAGTAAAAACAACCAACAAACAAAAAAGTATGCAAGAAGTTGAATATATTTTGTCACTTTCTACGGGTCTAGAACACCAGGAGGAGAAGCAAGCTAACAGGTACTGAGGAAGTGGTTTGAAAGTGGTTTGAAATTAGAGAAGAAGAGATTTAGATTTTAGGAAGAAGTTCTTTACAATGAGGGTGGCTGAACACTGGAACAGGTTGCCCAGAGAGGTAATTGAGGCCCCATCCCTGGAGGTATTCAAGATGAGGCTTGACAGGACTCTGAGTAACCTGATCTAGTTGAGGATGACCCTGCTCACTGCAAGGGGGTCAGACTAGATGACCTTTGGAGGTTCCTTCCAACCTGGATGATTCTATGATTCTGTGAGCAGCCAAAAGGAATGGACTACATCAGTTTAGATAGGTGCATAAGTGTCAGTTGTATATGACCTAAATCTATGGTTTAAACCACACTGTAGCAGTTCTTGGTATTTTTAAGCAACATAACATTAAAAAAGCAACCACTGTTAAAGAATGAGTTGAGTGGGATGGCTTCATGGCCATACATGCCCTGCAAGTGTAGGAGAACATCCTGTTGAAGGAGACATTAAAGATGTTCAGGGGAGCAGAGAATAATCCATCAGTGCAGAAAGCATAGCTAAACAAATAATCTGATGAATCATGATCACAATTTCCTTTCACCTGTGTTAGGTCTGAAAGGGAAACACTTCTCACTACCTACTGGGGGGCATTTTGAAATAAATAGATGATTTTTGTGTCAGTGCTTTATGTATCAGCGGGATTGTGGTTTGTGCCTTAGTGGGAAAAAAGATCTCATATTGCTTGGGGTTGTGTTGAACATCTTGCTGCTGAGATGCATCCAAGAAAGCCTACCCCTTGTCTGTGGTTAGAAAGTGGGGGCATGGAGCTTCAGGCTGCTCAAGGGATGTTTACTACCTTTCTCCCACTCCATCCATGCCTTTGGGTGCTCAGTCCTCTGCAACAGAGACCAAATCCCACTTCTCCTGTGCCTGTGTCCTAAGTCATGCCCACTGCATATTGTTCACTGTCAACACCCCATCACCGCCCCACCTCGTGTCCACTCTTATTCCACATGATTGTCCTTTCCACTCCTATGTCTCACTGGATTTCCATCTACATTACATCCACTTTTCTTTTTGGACAACCACACTCCCCAAAGCACATTTAGTTCTCTTCCATAGAGGGATGTGAAAAAAACCCACAAGTTTGTGTCCCGCTTTTTCTTTTCTTTTTCTGGTTCCAAGTAAACAAGACAGCTGATTTAATGTTTTCTGTATTGCATGTTATCTTTTTTTTTTTTTTTCAGAGAGCTGCTAGAAGAGCCACAAGGATGGTCATTCCTTCACTATTGTGAGGAGCAGACCAAAACAGTTGACAGAATGAGAGGACACAGTCTCAAGCTGCACCAGGGGAGGTTTAGGCTGGATGTTAGGAAGAAATTCTTCACAGAAAGCGAGACTGGCCATTGGAATGGGCTGCTCAGGGAGGTGGTGGAATCACTGTCCCTGGAGGTGTTTAAAATAAGACTGGATGAGGCACTTAGTGCCATGGTTTAGTTCATTAGATAGTGTTGGGTGATAGGTTGGACTTGATGATCTCGAAGGTCTTTTCCAACCTGGTTAATTCTGTGATTCAGTTACTGGTTTTAGTCCTTCAAATATTTCTGCCTTGCTGGTCAGCCTACAAGAATATTGAAAAGGCAAAATTCTCCAGAATTATGTCTGTAAAGTAGCTCACTGCCTGACACAGACCATCTGCTCTGCTTTAGATGTTCATAATTGACATTTACCAGCTAAAAGTACACAATATTATGGGTTTATCCTTCATTTTCATTGCCTTCTTTAAGGCATTTTTAGTTAGAAGAATATATTTTTATATCTCTTTCAGTGGAGATCCTAGAAACAGAAGTGATTATTTTAATTAGTTTTCTACTGAGAAATAATGGATTAGATGGGGTGGTAGATATTTGTCCACTCCATCCTTCTGAGACCGTTGTGCTTTAAAAATGTCTTCTTTAAAAAAAACCAACAAAACCTGACTGAAATAGAGTTGTAAAATACTAAATAAGGGTATGAGGGGTGTAGCCTTAGCCCATGGTCAGTGTATTTCAAGGTACATGGGCCTTTGTTGTAGGCTCTGGATGATGACTCATAACACACTTGGTAAATATCTGACTCTACAACAGTCCTCCCATTTGTCCTTGGGCCAGTCACTGAGGGCTTTGTTATTAAATGTGAAACGATTCAAAATCACTTCAATTATTTAAAAAAAACTTCATCACTTGTCTCTCTCTCTGTGATTCATTTCCGTGTTTTCTCCTATCTTTTACCTTGTGCACTTAAGGCTTGTCATGACAGGTGCTGTCTTTTGCTATATGTTTGTAGAATAAGAGGGATAATGGGAAATTGCCTGGGTGGGACTTGTGACATATTGCTAAACTAGAATGAACGAATGAGTTTTAGTAATTATAGCAGATGATAGAGTACACCCAATTTTCATGTATTGTCTGAAGAACTGTATTTATTATTGAAAGTAGATCTCACTTTCTAAGCTGTTTTTTCTGATGTTTCTCTTTCCCACACAAAAGAGTCTTCTTTTGATATTTACTTCTGACCATTTATTGAGCTCAGGTCTGTGTTTTCACTCTTTATCCTCTCTGTCTAGCATCTAGACTGTATTTCTTCTCTCTCTCTTGCATGCTCACTCTAACCATGCACAAGGGAAGGTCCTCTTGAAACATGGACTGAATTTATGGTGGCAGGCTGATTCCTGTTGATCTGTGGGTTAGATCTACAGGAGCAAGCACAAGCCCTATAGTACACCTCAGAAGTCTGTGCAGCCCCAAGGCCATGGTTGTGTTATGTGTTGCATCAACGCTTCTGTCACCCATCTCTGTCAGAAATGCAGGGGCCTGACTAAGAGGACACATAGATTCAAGCTGGACACATAGATGCAGGTTGGGAAAGCCCCTTGAGTTCATCAGGTTCAACCATTAACCCTACTCTACCAGGTTCATCACAAAACCCTGTTGCTAAAGCATCACAACTAAATGACCTTTCAACACATCCAGGGATGGTGACTCAACCACCTCCCTTGGCAGCTTGTTCCAATGATTCACTGCTTTTTCAGTGAAATTTTTTTTCCTAATGTCTAGCCTAAACCCTCTTGGTGTAGCTTGAGGCTAGTCCCTCATGTTGTGTTACCTGTCAGAAGAGACATGTACAACTTTGCAGCAGTAAAGGCCAAGTGTCTTGGGTTCCATCAGCAGGAGTATAATCAGAAGATTAGAGATGTGATTATGGGACTTGTCATTTATTAGGCCATACCTTGGAAAAGTGTTTTGGTTCTTTTGGTTCAAGAGAGAAAGGCCACCAGATCCAATGGAAGACCACCAAGACTATGAACTCGAGAACTCGATGTATGAAGACAGTTTAGAGGACCTGGGTTTCCTCATCATGGAAACAAGGCTGGGTCAGGGGATTCTAATCACAGTCTTCCAATACCTTAAAGGTGGTTATGGAGAATAAGTTATTCTCACTCCACAAGGATGCATGGTGCTGAGACTAGAGGCAGCAAGCACAAGTTGCTTGAGGTAAAATTAACATTGAGACTACTCCAATATCAGATATTTTACACAGCAAATTGCTGGAATCTCATCTGATAGATGTATTGAAGTCTTGATTTGATGTGACCTAATCCAGGGTCCTGCTTTCAGAACACTTTTCTTGAAGGCATTTGCAATATCCAGCATGGATATCACTTCCAGCAGACATGATCCAACACTCCAAAGTCACCTCTGCAGTCTTGTTTCTTCCTCAGAATCACAGAACCACAGAATGTTAGGAGTTGGAAGGGAACTCTAGAGATCACCGACTCCAATCATCCTGCCAAAGCAGGATCACCTTAGGGCAGGCTGCACAGGAAGGCACCCTGGAAGGATTTGAAAGTCTCCAGAGAAGGAGATTCCATAACCTCTCTAGCAGCCTCCTCCAGGTTTCCATCACCCTCACAGTAAAGAGGTGTGTGCTTATGTTGAGGTGGAACCTCCTATGTTCCAGCTTGTACCTGTTGTTCCTTCTCCTATCACTGGACACCAGTGAAAAGAGACTGGCACCTTCATCTTGACACCCACCCCTCAGATATTTATAGAGGCTGGTCAGATTCCCCTCTCATCCTTCCCTTCACAAGCCTAAACAGTCTCAGTTCTCTAAGTCTTTCTGCACAGGAGAGATGACCAAGTCCCACAATCATCCTTGCAGCTCTACACTGGACTCTGTCCAGCAGATCCCTATCTCTCTTGAACTGGGGAGCCCAAAACTAGACACAGTATTGCAGGTGTGGTGTCACCAGTGTAGAGTAAAGGGGGAGGAGAACTTCCCTAAACCTGCTCCATCAATTCATCTCTCCACTCAAGTCAAAAGTAGGATTTTAGAATCATAGAGTCATAGAATCAGTCAGGGTTGGAAGGGACCACAAGGATCAGCCAGTTCCAACCCCCCTGCCATGGGCAGGGACACCTCACACTACAGCAGGCTGGCCACAGCCTCATCCAGCCTGGCTGCAAACACCTCCAGGGATGGAGCCTCAACCACCTCCCTGCACAACCCATTCCAGGCTCTCACCACTCTCATGGGGAAGAACTTCTTCCTCAAGTCCAGCCTGAATCTCCCCACTTCCAGCTTTATTCCATTCCCCCTAGTCCTATCACTCCCTGATATCCTAAAAAGTCCCTCCCCAGCTTTCTTGTAGCCCCCTTCAGATACTGGAAGGCCACAAGAAGGTCACCTCAGAGCCTTCTTTCCTCCAGACTGAACAGCCCCAACTCTTTCAGTCTGTCCTCACAGGAGAGGTGCTCCAGCCCTCTGATCATCCTGGTGGCCCTTCTCTGGACACCTTCCAGCGTGTCCATAGCCCTCTTGTAACAGGGGATCCAGAACTGGATGCAGTACTCCAGGTGGGGTCTCACCAGAGCTGAGCAGAGAGGGAGAATCACCTCCCTTGACCTGCTGGCCACACTTCTCTTGCTACAGCCCAGGCTCTGGTTGGCTTTCTGGGCTGCAAGTGAGAGAGTGGGGTACAATAGGAAAGCTTCTTGCTCCAAAAATGACAAAATGGAGTATGGATACAAACTCTTCCTCTAAAGAAATAAGTGCATGTTCAATCTGGTCTGTGTTCTCTACATTTGAGGTGCTCTCTGGGAGAGTATATCCAGAATGCACCAATATGGAGAGAATATTGGATCAGCAGCATGCTCTTCATAGTTGTAGAGGCAGATGAGGTTAAAAAATAAAAAAGGTTTTTGTACAACATCGATGCAGTGGATGCTACAGTGACACATTGTCATACCAGGAAAAGAAAATACTGCTGAGAGTTTAAGCAGAGGGAAGTTCTGAAGTAAAGGGCCGAGTGTATTTTTCTGTTTCATGTCAGATAACACAGTATGTCAAGCCTGAATGTCATACCTTTGGGTAGACTCCTGCATTTCTGACATGGAATCCATTATACCAACCTGAGAGATGAATACTTCTTTAAAGCCTCTCAAGTGCCCAGTTTGTCCTAATATATGTATATTCCAGGTATTTAGGTTATAGCACCCCAGCATCATCATCCATGACTAATACATTCTTTACACTGAGAAAAGCTTTACTAAGTACAGGCCTGGATAGCAAAGTGTTCCTGGAGTAAAGACATTTGAAAGACATTTTAATTCAGTGGCACCACGCAGAGGGCATTAATCTTTCTTGTGATATCCTCCATTGCAACAAAGAAAAAAAAAAGATTTTTTAATGTGCAAACCTTGTTAAATCAATCATCCTTGGGAATTTAGATGCACAGTGTGATAAAGGCAACAACTATCAATACCTAGAAGCAATATTTTCCATATGTTTTGGATGTTGGGGTTTAGGAAGGGAAAAAAAATAAGGGGGTTTTCATCCTATTTAAACAAGAAAAAAATTAACTCAAAGATGCTCTACTTTGAGATAAATAATACAAATCAAGTTCACAGTTATTACAGTGAAATATCCACCTGTGTTGTGCAAACTTTCTGGTGCTCTCAGTTCACAATCAGAATGGTTTTGGAGAGAGTGGTCCAAGACTGGTTATTAAGTGCTGCAGCAATATGATACCAATGTTTTAAGAACATCATTGTTTTCTTTTTTGACAGCCTCCCATTTACTGAAAATTTAAGCAAGTCTTTGAGCTTCTGTGTTCCTTCTGTTCCTAAGATTTAGCAAGGCATCTTTATTTAATAACAAATTTATCTTTTGTATGAATCTTTTAAAGTGTTTGCAAACCTGGAATTGGGTTTTTTATTTGGAGAAAGTGGAAGTGTAATAGTATTTGAAAAAGTCAATGATTATGTCATTTTGCATCACAAAGAGATGGCTGACTATGACTAATCCTCAGGCATTTGTCAAGCCTAGGCTTCCCATGGGAGAAGATTTTTACTAAGCACCATAGCCTTTAGAGCAAACTAGGACATTTGATGTATTTCCACATGGATAACAGCGTTACATGACATCTAAGTAAACTTACATTATCTATTAATTGACAGCTTAGATCTGCCTGGCTCAAGGGGAAGAGACAACTGTGTGAAGGCTGAGGTAAGGTTAGAGGACAAAATGTCAATTGTCACTGGGTTATATCTCAAGAGACAACTAGCAGTCCAGCTTTGTAACATGGATTTGGGTTTATATCATGATCCTTTTCCATTCTATCCTTTTCAGATATACAGATATGTATGTATATATATATTTTTTTTTCCCAAATAGAAAAGACCATGAGCACTCAACCAAGATGATATATTTTTTTAACTTTATTTTTTTAAATTTTTATTTTATAATTTTTTTAAATGGTGTGGCTAATATGGTATGGTTTCAGAAGATGTTAAGAGATGCTTAATGTATTTGCATAATCAGGTCCCCTTAGACTATTTTGCAGCTCTGAACAATTATTCATTGTGCTATAGAATAGAGAAGAGGCTCAGGAAGCTTTGTGTCTCTGCTGTCTATTTCTCGCTCTGAAACAAAGCACTTCAGTTACAATGCATGGGAAAAAAAAAGGAAAGAAAAAAGAAAGATGGGGAAAAAAAAGGAAAGAAAAAAGAAAGATGGAAAAAAAAGAGAAAGAAAAAAGTAGTAAAATGTTTACATGCATTTTAAAATGCCTTAACTAGCACTGGTGAACTACTGTGTAGATATTTTTTTGGAGAAAACTTGATCATTTTAGGCAGTGCCTCCATGTGAAGTTAAAAGATAAACTTTGTGTAACCTTTATCTTCATCATCTTCTGCATTTGTTTCTCAAGGACAGTCTTAAGGGAATAGTTGGTCATGAAATACATGAAATACAGACTTCTTACAGTCTTTGTGCTGTCTTAAAGATGACAAACAAAAGGAATTGGATGAGAAGGCACAATAAAAATACCCAGGTCACTAGAATTCGGGGTTTTTTTTGTTTGTTTGGTTTTTTTTAATAAAAGTTTCCCTCCTCAGCCTCACTCAGTCTTTGTCTCTTTCACCTGTGATTGAAAGTGAAACCTGCCCACCCCTGTTCTCACAGGGCCACGAGCTCACACATGCTGGTATGGGAAAGAGCAGAGGTTCTCAGATTTTGAGCTGGGGCAATGTCTCCAGGTCATCTCTGTCCTGGCTACTTCCCAAGGCCATGCAAACCCCTGGCAAGGAGCCCTAGGCTATTTAGACTATCTTCCACACTGCATGAGCAAATACAGCATTCATCATCCTTCACTAGCACAAGAAGGTGCATTGTCTGTTTGATCAGAAAGACTGGACATTGCTCAGACAGTGCAACAGAAAGCAGCTCAGAAAAAAAACATTTATTGAGAAATTTGCCACTAAAGCCTGATGACAACGGTTCAGTCTCATTTCTTCAGGTCCAAAAGCAAAAAGGGTTTGTGAAGAGAAGGCAGAGAGGGGATCTTATCAACTTCTATAAATATCTGAAGAGTGGGTGTCAGGATGAAGGTGCCAGTCCCTTTTTGGTGGTGCCTAGTGATAGGACAAGGACAACAGAGAGAGCAGCCCTGTGGAGAGAGACCTGGGAGTGCTGGTGGATAAGAAGTTATCCATGGGACAGCAATGTGCCCTTGTGGCCAAGAAGGCCAATGGGATCCTGGGGTGTGTTGAGAAGAGCGTGTCCAGCAGATCAAGGGAGCATCTCCTGCCCCTCTACTTTGCCCTGGTGAGATCTCATCTTGGGTACTGCGTTCAGTTTGGGGCTCCACAGTTTAGGAGGGACAAGGACCTGCTGGAGAGGGTCCAGCAGAGGGCTACCAGGATGATTAGGGGACTGGAGCACTGCCTGGTGAGGAGAGGCTGAGGGACCTGGGGGTT
>VXBD01008169.1:145244-155738 GCA_013399975.1 Indicator maculatus | reverse complement strand
AGAGCCATGAGGATGATTAGGGGACTTGAGCATCTCCCCTATGAAGAGAGCCCTGGGGCTGTTTAGTCTGGAGAAGAGAAGACTGAGAGGGGATCTGATCAATGTCTATCAATATGTGAGGGGTGGGTGTCAAGTGGAGGGGGCCAGGCTCTTTTGGGTGGTTCACAGTGATAAGCCAAGGAACAATGGGTTCAAACTTGAACATAGAAGATTTCAGCTCAACATGAGGAAAAACTTCGGAGTGAGGGTGACAGAGCACTGGAACAGGCTGCCCAGGGGAGTCATGGAGTCTCCTTCTCTGGAGACTTTCAAACCCACCTGAATTCATTCCTGTGTGGACCACCCTAAGTGATCCTGCTCTGGCGGGGGGGTTGGACCTGATGATCTCTTGAGATCCCTTCCAACCTCTGATATACAGTGATACTGTGAAGTTCTTGCCATGAACTGACTGCTGTGGTCCAAGCAGATGTGTATTAGAGGTACACAATGCAGAACTCATTTAATGGAATGTACATAATAAGACATGATTTTTGTAATTTTTTTCTTATCTTGGGGTGGAGGCAAGATTGACATCCCATTAACCTGAGATTATTAATACATGAACTTGCAATCCCAAGAGAGTCTCTTACTCATCCTCTTTTAGTTTAAGTTTAAGCAGCCATTTTCTGGCTGTTGACTTCCAGAACCTCATTTGAGAAAGGATGAGGGAAGCTGTAGAGAGTATAATGATCTAAGCAAACAGAGCCACTCTTGGAGCTTGTGGTTCAGACTTTCCAGAGTGCATGCTATGTACCTCACTTTGCATTGGGTAATGAACTTCTTGATGACTTTGCAAGGTTGCTATCAATGGTTGTTTTGAAATGCATGTCTTGGGCACACCTGTGAACAGGAATTGAGCCCAAATCTTCTCTGCTCAAATTGGTGGTTGCAACTCTGCTCTACATCTGGTCTTTCTCTTTACAGAACCAGCTACCATGATAGCAGTATGACTTTCTCTATACTATGCCTCTCCTGAAAGGTTTTGGGTTTTCTCTCTCCTCTCCAACCTTTTCTTTCTCCTGAGAATGTATTTCCTTTCTCACACCCATGATGGCAGTGCCAGTAACTCTGAAGGGGACACTGCCTTTTATATTTCAGAAGCCTTCACATTGTGCAGATACTGAAAGGTCCTGAAACTATTAAAGTTATATAGAAGGGAAATTCTGGTAACATTATTAATGCCTGTCATTTTAAAGATAAAAGCATTTCCTCAGTCTCCTTGTGATCTGATGGATTTACTGGCATATGAAATTAGTACCTTTCAGTCTTTGAATCCAAGTTATGTCTCAGTGACCTGATTCTCCCCAGATCAACAGACAGCCCCATGCAGGTGTGAGTGCTTTACAGGGACCCGATTCTGACTTGGTGGGATTTGGTACCCCATGACAGGATGGAGAGGCTATAAAAAAAAAAAAATGAAGAGTCTTGAGGGTAATTGCTACATTTTCAGTGTTATTAATGGAAGATGCAAACTGCCACTCTCTAACCTAAAGTGTTCACAAAACTTGTGATAAATGATATGGTATCTTACTGATACTTTTTCATTCTGGGTTTTGTATTGTAAGCACTGAGTGTATCTGAATGCCCCTTCTAATTATGGATGAGATACCCACTATTACTAAAAGTGTCACCACAAGGAAACCATTATTAATACATAATATCATTGTACTGTCACTGCTATTGTTATGATTCTTTTATTTTTCAACCCCTATTTTCAGTGGCTTTCAAAAGTAAAATTACCTTTGAGGCTAAAATTTGATGTTTGTTCCTCTCAAACCAGAGCAAACAAAAAAATAAACAACTGAGTAAGACCCAAGCAGTCATTTCAGAACATTGAAGCTGGGAAAATATGAGATTTTCATCAAATAAATGTAATTTTTCCCTTTTTTTTTTTCTTCTTTCCTATTACAGACTCTCAAAGAGGGTTTGAATGTAAAGCTCTAAACTTGGCATGGACACAGTCTTCAATGAAGATCACATGCTTTTGTAAGTTTGGAAAAAAATGGTTAAGCAGCACATTACATGCACAGTATACAATATTTTTCCATGCTGCTTTATCCAGCTCAATCCTATGGGACACAGAGGCTGCCTGAGAAATGGGCAATGCTGTTGATTCCCAATGAAACCACTATGAGAGGTGAACTCCTAAGCCCCTGGGAACGTGGACATATGAACTTCATGTCCTTCCCACCTTTATGATGACTGCAAAGCTTTAAGCCTGGCTGCCATGTGAAAGCTAAGGCTTGTCTTCAGCTGGATTCACAGGAACCTACTTTGTCTGCCTTTAATAACCCAGGGTATTGCCTGAACTCAGTGCTTCCCAAGCTATTTTCTCTAGCTCTGTCTTCCTGCATGAACTCTGTCCCTCCCTCTAATTAGCTCAGGCTAGACCCATGGTGTCCTGGTTATTCTGCATCCAGCCTGGGAGCCAGCTCACATTCTCCCATTGCTCATGTCCTGAGCCGATCTTGCAGCCCCCTGCACTCCCACTGTGGTGGGGACATGCCCTACAGCTTGGGAATATCTGCCATAATTAAACTGTTTAAAATTGAGGAGCCTGCAGGGTTTGATTTATGGGGAAACGCCATAAACTAAATATAGCTTTGCTAAACGATGAGTAAGTCGGGATTAATAGTTTTGCAGAAATAAATGGCATGCATGTTCCCCAGAACAAAGAAAATTATTAAACAGGAATGAGAAGGTGAGAATGAACTCAGCAAATCCCCCATCTGTACCCCATGATCTTAGAATCATAGAATGGTAAGAGTTTGAATTGACCTGTGGAGATCATAGAGGTCTACCCCCCTGGCAAAGCAGTATCACCTAGGGCAGGTGACAGAGGAAGACATCCAGACTGGTCTTGAAAGCATTCTGAGAAGGAGACTCCACAACATCTCCTGCTCCAGTGTTCCATCAGCCTCACCATAAAGAAATTTCTCCTCATGTTGAGGTGGAACTTCCTGGGTTCTGTTTTTTGTCCATTGCCCCTCATCCTATCTCAGGACATCGCTGAAAAGAGACTCTGCCTTTCTTCTTGACATCCACCCTTAAGGTATTGGTAAACATTAATAAGATCTCATCTCAGTCTTCCCTGAGATGACTCCAGGAGAAAAAATCTGCACCTACTCCTTCCCTTGTGCCCTGATCTTGGCCTTATTTTTCCATTTTGTTCCTCATCTTTTCACACCTTCACCTCCTTACGTCTTTGCTCCATCACCCCTTCTCTTGCACACATTGCCTCTGGCTCAGGCAAGGCAAGGATGCTCCATCTGGATGGTGAAGGCAGAGGATGCAGGCAGGGATATGTACAAGCCCTGTGTGCCTGACTGCTCCTTGTGGTGCTGGAGTGGCTTTTCAGGCTCTCTTGTAAGCTGGCAGCAGTCCTGGTGTTAGCTTCTCAGTGGTCATTATGGGATGGCAGTTCCGCAATGCTCCGTTGATAGATCTAACAGGCTGGAGATTGCTCGAGGCAGGTGTTGTTGTGAGGCCTAATTTTGCTGGCATGAAATGCCAATTTAAATTTTTTTTTTTATTTTTTTTTTTTTCAGGAGCACTGTGCTGTTTTAAAAGAGGAAGTCTACATTAAAAAGCTGTGCAAAACCATTATGTTGTAGCCAACACTCCAGGCTTTTCTAATTAGGTCATTTGGAAAAAAGATGACCTTTTAGTTTCTGTGCTGGCTTTCTAGGGTCACATGTTTCTAATTATCATTTGTATTTTACTTAGCTAAAGCTGTTGACAAGCTGTGACTCTGTGCGTGTGCATGTGTGTGTGTGTTTTGGTTTAGTGTGAGAGAGAAAAAGAGGGCAAAAAAGAAAGATGGTACACATGCTTTATAGGGTGGCTGTCTGCAAGCATGCAGCCAGCAGAAGAGGACACAAATAATGTGTGCTCTGATTTCAAGCTGGTCCAGACAAGAACAGATCAATCTATGGGATGAAGAAACCAAACAAGTCTTCAAACGTTTTGTCCTTTTCAGCCAGATTTCAAAGTCCCTTCATCAATGTTGTTCTCTCTTGGGGTGAGCATCTTGTACCATGAGGAAAGAGGGAGTAGATTTTCATCTTCTTCACAAATGCTAGCCAGAAAGTCAAGGAAGAGGTGACTCTGACTGGAGTCAATACAGAAATAAGAAAATGTAAGAAAGGAAGAAAATTTGTTTTTCAAGATGCAGAGGCATTTTTTTCAAGAGGCAGACACAAATAACAATGGTTTGATTCATACCAGATCATCTAGAATCACAGAATGACAGAATGGTGGGGGTTGGAAGGAACCTGTAGAGATCACCTAGTGCAAGCCCCCTGTTAGAGTAGGGTCACCCAGGCTGCCCAGGACCACGATGTCCAGGAGGTTATGGAGTCTCTTCAGAGAAGGAGACTCTGCAACCTCTCTGGGTAGCCTGCTCCAGGGCTCCAGCGCCCTCACAACAAAGAAGATTCTCCTATTTAGATGGTTCCAGTTTGTGCCTGTGCCCCCTTGTCCTGCTGCTGGGCACCTCTGTAAAGAGCCTGCCTCTATCTGCCTCTTGTCCATTGCTCTCTTTCCAATTGCCAGTCAGATATTGATGAGCATTGAGAAGCTCCTCTCTTAGTCTGCTCTTCTCCAGGCTAAACAATCCCAGATTTTTCAGCCTTTCCTTCTCAGGGAGAAGGTAAAGCCCCCTCAGGATCTTTGTAACCAGCAGCTCTGTCTCTCTTGCATTGGACTGTCCAGAACTGGGCCTTGTACTCCATATCTGGCCTCACTAGGGCAGGATAGAGGGAGAAAAAAACTTCTCTCAACCTACTGGTCACACTCTTAACACACTTAGCAGAGCACAACTGCAGACCAACATACCCTTCTTGCAGAACAGAAATAAAGTATTAGAAAGAACAAACTGGCATCTCCATGTGTTGCTCCTCTCGTGCTTATGGGCAATATACGACATGGGCAACATGCCAGGTCCCAGGCACCAAACCTAAATGAACATGAAGCTCCAGACCCCCTCTGCATGCAGAGGGCAGTGGAAGGAGATGGGTGCTGTACACAGGGAAGTTGTGACAGCCTGCCTTCTTGCACTCAGTGGATGATAAAGGAGGTGAATCATTATGATCCCCTGAAAGAGGATATCCCTGCACTGCAGCATCGATGGTATCTACCACCACCAGAGGTGGTGGAGTCACAACAGTGACTCAGAGCAACAGTGCAAAACAATTTAATATTTTATCCTAACCACAAGAATTGGTGTGGATGAAGGTGTTGTGGTGCAGTTGTCATTTCCTTGCCAACCACTTTTAGGCACAACTAGGATTTGTCTATCAAGAAGAGAAAGAGGAAAAGTAGCAAGAGGAAAAATTAGGAGGAGAGAGAGAGTAAGAAAAAAGTAAGACACCACAGCCCTTGGATACAGCAACATCTCATGGGATCTGTCCAGATCATTAGTGTTCCGATGGTGGGTGCATACTAGATCAAAATATTACTGTCCCTTTGTACCTCTGAGGAAGAGGTGGCATCTCCACTTAACAGCTGACAAGTGGTGTCCCTCAATCATCTGTACTGGGATCAGTACCATGATACAGACAGTGAAATTGAAGCACTTTCAGCAAATTTGTAGATGATACCAAGCTGAGTGGTGTGGTTGATGAGACTGAAGGATGGGATGTCATCCAGAGGCACCTGGACAGGCTGCAGAGGTGGGCTGAGGAGAATCTCATGAGGGTCAATAGGGTAAAACACAAGGTTCTGCACCTAGGCTGGGCCAGTATTTGGTATCAATACAGGCTGGAGGGTGATCGCATTGAGAGCAGCCCTGCAGAAAAGGACTTGGGGGTGCTGGTGGATGAGAAGCTGGACATAAGCCAGCAGTGTGCACTTGCAGCCCAGAAGGCCAGCTGTGTCCTGAGCTGCATCAAAAGAAGTGTTGTCAGCAGGTCCAAAGAGGTGACTGCCACTCTGTGCTCTGGTGAGACCTCACCTGCAGTGCTGAGTCCAGCTATGGGGTTCCCAGCACAAAGGAGACATGCACTTCGTGGAGTAGGTCCTGAGGAAGTCCACCAAGATGATCAGGGCACTGAAGAACCTCTCCTGTGAAGACAGGCTGCAAGAGCTGGGGCTGTTCATCCTGAAGAAGAGGCATCTTTGGGAAGACCTTAGAAGTACATTTCAATATCTGAAGGGGGCCTACAAGAATGCTGGGAAGGGACTATTTAAAAGGACATGTAGCCATAGGATGAGAGGCTATGCTTTGAAAGTGAAGCAGAGTAGATTTAAGTTGGACATCAGGAGGAAGTTCTTTACAACTGGAGTGGTAAAGTACTCTAACAGGCTGCCCTGGGATGTGGTTGAGGCTCCATCCTTGGAGTCAAACTTGATGTGGCTCTGGGCACCTGATGTAGTTGGCGGTGTCCCTGCTGACTGCCGGGGGGTTTGGGCAAGATGATGTTTGAGGGTCCCTTCCAACCCAATGCAATCCATGAATCTACTAGAACCTGTAAATAGGAGGTGTAGAGAAACAGTGCTGATTTGCATGAGCTCCATCCAGTTCATTCTAGACCTCTCCTTGGTGCAGTTGTAGTGGTTCAGCAAAGAAATTAACTCAGAGAAAAGACACCATCCTTGTTATGGAGAACTTATCCATTCTTATTGCTAACCTCTCTGCAAGGTACAAGTCTCAGCTTCAGCCAGCAAGGAGGAAGACAGGGCTGTTGAAGGCTGTTGAGATTTCCTGCCTCCAGGCAGGTCTTGCTCATTCAGGTCTTATAACCACATTAGGTGTGGGACAGCCAGAGCTGAACTCTTACAGAGCCTCTCTAGAGCTACAGTCAGAATGTTTTGCTACAGGCAGAGGGTACAAGTGTGCATGGGTGGGCAGACTGGATCCTCTTCAGGGAGTGCTTGTTACAGGGCATCAGAGCAATGTACAGATCTTGTCTAGTCTCTGACAGAGTCACAGTGTTGGTGGAATGAAAAATAGGGAAAGAGACATTCAGGAGGTTTTGTCAAAGAAGATAATGTGCACAGTGTATACTTCGACACCTGATGTTCCAATCTCTTACACTAGAATTGAACTTGTCACTTCATCCATTGGTTCTGCTGCTTGAAAATAAAAGGTGTTGCTACTTCGAGTGACAGATCTATTCATGAACTCTGGAACCAGGCCACCAGCTTGACTAAAAGAGAGTGTTTTCACTGCGTCTGCTTCAGCTGAAAGTTCAGTCATTAATTAGTAGCTAATCTTTTGTACACCCCTGGTTAGACTACTGTAGTAAGTAGTAAATTTTGTGCTGCAATGAACTGGTAATGATTTAGAGGACCTTCTGACCCAGAGTAGTTGTTCACTGGGCACTCATGATTGTTTCATTTGTACAGCAACTGGAAAATGAAAACAAGATCCTCGAGATCTGACACAGGGTTGTACTCATGGTTCCAGGAATGAATGTCATCTCGTCATTTCTTATAGGAAAAACCTGTTTACAAAGAAGACTGAAAAGGGGGAAACAGCCCTCATCTGTGAGTACTGATTTATGAAGATGATACTATAGCTCCATGTGAAAGAGAGAAAGCTTATTTTGTTTCAGGGAAGTTCATGAGGCAATTCATAATGAGGATATAGTTTGGTCAATTTTTATTGAGAATGCATCCTGTGGGTTAAAAATTGGCCATGCAGCAAGAGCACAGGCAAGTGACTATTATTGTGAATGGCCCTGATTCAGAAAAGCACTGAACAGGTGCTGGATGTTAAACTTGAATTTTTGGATGTCACTTTTGAAGAAAGGCACCAATATTGCACAAGCTTCCCAACTGCAATCTGAAATGTTGCTATGACAGTTTTCAAGGTTTCTTTAGTTCTTGGCTATCTGTAGGTGGTTTCCAGGAAGAGGCACAAACCAGCTTTTGCAGAAAGCTGAGTTACCTATAAATTGGTGCTAAAATATAGTTGGCATTGATTTAGTTTTTACATGTGAGTACCTGTGTACACAGAGACACACACATGTGAATCACTGAATTTCACTTGAATTTGGGGTGTGGTGCTAGACCTGATATCAGCACTGTGTAGGTCTGGGAAAGCATTTCAGTAAGTACATGTAGCACAGGTGCTTCAGTGCTGTGGTGCTACCTTGTGATCATCATTTACAGCATTGCTGTAAATGCTGCTGCACTCAGATTCAGAGATGTGTAATGTCTTCTACACTTCTTGTGTCCGGCTGCTTGAGCAACCTCCTTGATTTCAAAGTGAAAAAGAACAGACAGAACTATTGCTGTTAAAAGATTGCAGTCAATATGTTAGAATGGCAGAACCAAGCTGGAAACCAACCAACCCTATCACAAACATCAAAACCTCAGCCTGAAAAATGCTTTTCAAAATTGCTTGAAAAAATAAGTTTAGTTGCAGGTCCCCAGCCTGGGACAATGGTACAGCACTACACATTCAATGTGAACCCTCTAGTTTTCTAAGGAAAATAAAATCATCAGGCAAAGCATGAATAATTTGTGATTTTTTTTTTTAATCTTTGGGCAACTGCAAAATTTTGTTATCAACCAAGGGTTGAGGACACTGATTAATCAGTGTTTTGAGGATTTCTGTTATGAACATGACAACAGAGATACTGATAAGGTCCACTCATAAAATCATAGAGCCAGAGAATCATAGAATCACAAAATCATTTGTGTTGGAAGGGATCTCAAAGATATCTAATTCCAAGCCCCCTGCCATGGACAGGGACACCAGGTTACTTGTAGCCTCATCCAGCCTGGCCTTGCTTTTATGCCATGCTGTGTGTCAGACTGCACGGCTGTCATATGAAATAAGTTCAGTCCAAATCTCCATGGGGATGTTTTCAAGGCATCTGAACTTCACCAGGACCACCTGCATGCTTAAAGGGAATAAAATCTTCAAACACTTCACTGGGTGTTGTGGTTACTTGTGTAAGATCACACTTGGACCCAAGTCAACTGGCCGCCAAGCAAAGCAAAAGCAAGCCACCACAATGAACATGTGCAAGTATGAGAGTCCATTTTTAGTGAACAAATCCCTATGCATACTGACTGATCTTGAGTCTAGCAACTGTGATTATCCATATTACCTATTGGTTTGTACCTTCATGTTAAAGAACCATAGAGCTGTTTTGGTTGGAAGAGACCTTTAAGATCATCAAGTCCAACTTTTAACCCAGCACTGCCAAATCACCACTAAGTCATGTCCCTCACCACCCCACCTAAGCATTTTTTGAATACCTCCAGCGATGGTGACTCCACCACCGTCCTGGGCTGCAAGGTGTATGTGCCTTGCACAGCTGCTGCCCTGGGGTTCCATGCACAGACCTTGCACCACCCACTGCCCTAGCCTGGGTCAGGAGCTGCATGGTTGCACTTAGCCAGGACCACTCAACTTCACTTCTGCCAGTGCAACCAAGCTAATCATATGGGGACTAACATCATGCAAAGGAAGATTGTTTTTTTCCAAAGGTACCAAAGGCCTGAAAGCTGGAGAAGATGTCAGTTACTCCTGATTTCAGATGTGTTGGCTGGGCTCCTTGCTACTGCTAGCTCATCATCTAATCACTGGGGATTTGTTTCCTTTTTCTTCTCTCTCCGTTTCTGCAGCCGCATTATTAGTCGTGTGTCCTCAAGATCTATGAGAAGAGTTACAATTAACCAAACATTTTGATAACCTAAGAGAAGCAGCAGCAATCGTTCTGGTCTGGGTTTTAATTCTTGGGTCAGACCATTTCTGTCACTGTTACTTACATGATGCATTGCCTTGAGCAAATATAGTAAGTAATAAGAAGTTCCTGAGTTTATAATTAAGTTTATTGAATATCTTCCAAGTCTTCTCTTCTCTGCTTCCTACAGGGAAGAAGCAAAACATACCCAGAGCATGAGACTAAAAAAACCATCAGAAAACCTGGAAAGAAATGGTTAAATTGACCTACATACTAGCAGTTTTGCTGACCGGATTATTTAAAAGGCTAAAGGGCTGCAGATGTCAAATCCATATATGTATCAGTAAAATGATCATGATAATCACAGCTTATAAAATAGAGCTGAAATGCTTCATTAGGTACTGACAGTTTCTAAACCATGTTGTCACTTTCTGAAAATGTGTCACACTGGCATTTATTATTTTTTTTTCTAGATATGGAGAGAAAGAAATAGAGAATTGCACTGTGAAGCAGGGATGAGCTGAAAGCAAATCAAAAAAGGTCTCTTAAAGAGATCACCATTCTCTTTCAGCAAAGCAGGACAATGTATTAAATAAAACTTCTCTTAACCTGTTGGGCACTTGAATCCCTTGGGTTTCCTGTAGTTATTCTATTGAAAAGCAGGCTTAAGAAGTACCGATTTCAGCAGCTTTTCAATTGCCTGTAGCTCCATGTAAGGAAAAGCAAAATTTAAAGGTAAAGTGAATTCACTTCTGCATTCATAGTGCTGTAACTTGCACTTGAAATGGTTTTTTTTTTCAGAATTGTTTTCTTT
>VXBD01008169.1:124025-134770 GCA_013399975.1 Indicator maculatus | reverse complement strand
CTAAGAAACTCAGACTCCTGTGTCCCTTTCATGTCCTTTAATGTTAATTTATTTCACAGTCTCCTGTTTAGAGGTACAAGATTTTGCCAGAGTATGCATGGCTACTCCACTCAGTCTGAAATCTCACTAAACTGTACCACAATTTCTTGACAGAAAGTTCCTGTCTTCCACAATAATTTTGTGAAAATCTGTATTACTGCAGTGCTGCCAACATCACAGATCAAGAAATATGTAAGGTACTCCAAAATGAAACTGTAGCTATCATGAGATGAAAGAGGAGGAAAATAATCTAGGATTAAGTTTCTTAAGCAAATGCTTTTGAGCTTTCTATGCCCATTTATGACATTTTCTTAATTTTTTTTTTTTGTTCCATGATGCTTGCTAGAAAGATGTTGATGTTTTAAAAAGTGAAGCATAATTTTTGACACATTTTTGTAACTCCAGAAATGGGAACCTGAAGTAATACACCAAACAGTGCACCATGAACTCATAAAATGCCAATGCTGCTGCTGATACCCAAACCTTAACAAAAATATACCAGCATAGTTCAGATTTCTTGTGAAGAAGTGTCTTCCATCTGAGCAGCATTAGTTAAAGGTTGGACAGCTATAAGTGTGATAAATATGTCCTTGTTATAGGCAGTTGCATCAAGGAAATCTCATATAGCACCGAACATCTGCAAGTGGTGTAGCAAATGGCATACATCTGACAGACCAACTAATTTACCACAGTTAGTCCAGGAAGATTTTACATCCAGATAGCTGAAGTTTCTATGTAAAATGTAATTTACTGCTGAAATGCCCTAAGAGGAAACTTCACAATTCAGTTGTGCCTATTGAGTGCCTGCCAAATAGCTCAGGTCCTCAAATAATGGGGGCCAAATTTCCAGCTGGTGTAAATTAGCCCACCTCCACTGGTGTCAGTGGAATGATTTCCATTTACACCAGCAGAGAATGTAAGCATCTGTGTTTATTCATGCAAAATAAATGATTTCATGGAATAATTACAAATCAATTAAGCCTGCCATTTATTGGCGTCATATAACTGCACACCATTCTGTATACCTACAAGCACAGGCAGTAACATACAGGGAGTACTTAAGCTGAATATCAGGTTGAATTCATAATAGATAACTAAAGCAGCAGTGACACTGTTCCCTGTTGAAATGAAATTTAATGAGGGTGATGGAGAGAAATAATTCTGCAATCTACATTTCTCTGCTCTTAATTTAACCAGAAGCTGAATGCTTTGTGCAGAGTTGCAGCTACTGCAGACATTATTTATCTCTCCAGTTTTTTTCATTGATGGAGAACATGGCATGAGTTAATTCTTACAGAGAGCCCAATGCAGAACTTCTTTTAGACAAAGCAGACAGATGGACCCTCTCTTCCCTGAAGCCTTGTTAAACTAATAATCTATAACATTCATCCTTTAACTTTAAATTGCATTTCATCAGATAGTGTCTCCTAGTTTACACTTCAATTGTAAAGTACAGGATTATATTCTATATGTGTGCAGGACTCCTCTGTTGAAAATCTCAGCGGGATTTGGCTCTTCATCTGTGTGTCTGTGATTCAGCATGGCAGGGGTTAGCTCTTAGATGCCACTGTACTCTAGGGAAATGGGAGTGATGATTAAGTTGAGAATCCCAGCCCTGATAATTAGCTCGGAGATTCTGTATCTGGATATGTGCTGTGAAAAGTTAAAAAAAAAAAAAGAAAAAAGAAGGAGGAAAAGAAAAGAAGTGATTTTTAGAGCAGTTAGCCCTAAGGAGTTGGCTAACCAGCTGTCTTAGATTTTTAAACCTGCCAACAGCTGGTTGGTCAAAATAGTTATTTACTATGTGGAGTGTTTACTGTCTCCTCCTTGATTTACTGGTTTAATATGTTGCTTTATTTTAAAATACAGAAAAAGAAGAAAGGGAGAGACAGAGACAGGGGGTGAGAGAAAGATAAGAAGAAAGATAGGAAGAAAGGGAGGAATAAAAGAAGGAAGAAGGAGGACAATTGCCAGCTGTTTGAGTCAGATCATAATATGACCCCCTTCCCCCATCCCTGTACCAAATTAATGAGTAAATCTCTGCAGGAAGCAATGCAGCTACTCTGGTATAGATCAGAAAGAAGCCAGTCCTTTTTGTGCAACATTTTTCTGCTCTGTATTTGAAGGCTAATTTCCTCTCTGTAGGTTGTTTTTCCACTCTTTTTTTTTTTATATAACACCATCTTTGCTGAATGGGGGAGGAAGTCCAGCCTTCTGTGCTTGCAGCAAAGTAGGCTTACACCAGAGCATTTTGCATTTACAGATATAGTCTTTTATTGATTAAGGCTAACATGAATGGCAGTACTCCTTTAGTTTTGAGAGGAACCTTTTTCTTACAGATCAGTGGCACATGTTATTAACCAATAGGCCTTGAGCTCCCGTGCCAGCAGAAGGTGTTTTCAAGATTATTATCTAGTCCTTGAGATTTTTATGTCTAGAAGACATTTTGAAGAGAGAATTTTGGGTTAAGAAGTCTAAGTGCTTTTTTAGTGGGGCAACAAAACATTTTTCTCCTTTGTTATGTGTCTCTAACCAAAGTGGTTATTATCCCATAAAATTTGACTGTGGACCTATGTCAAGTCCTGAATAAAGTTTGCCTTTTTCTTTGAAAGATGCTTCTAAATGTTATGTTTACAACTCAGGAGACAATAGAGGTGGGTTGGTCAGTCAGATCAGAAGTCTAGCTAATACACAGATCTGAGCAGTGTCTAACTGCCCCTTGGTGAATGTGCAACTGTCTACGCTTTGCCTGACAAGAAAAGTTATTGGGGAAAGAGAACTGAAATTTAACTTTTCGCCCTGCCTATGGGAAAAAAAAAAAATTCAAAACTCCATTGTGAAAGAGAGTCCTTAAGTGTTCACAAAGCATCTCAAAAGTGTGTCTGTCCTCTTCAGCAGGCACTGTAGAGATCAAAGTGCTTCACTACTTTGAAAACTTTTTTCAGAACGTTTTCTACAAAGATGCCTGTGGCTCAACCAAACGGTGTTCCTGCCTCTATCTCTTCTGGACCTCATTCCAAAACAATACAAGCACTGATATAAAAAGACAGCATGACAGCTGATTACTACATAAACAAACAGTGCTAGTAGTGGTTGTAGCATTAGTGTAGGTATTTTTGAGCACAGGACATCTGGCATTATTCTCCAAGAACTAGGTCGTTTGAACAGACATACATATTGCACAGTGTGTAGATGGAACAGTTGTCAGTTTGTAAAAAATTAAAAAAAAAAAATTAAAAATCCCAAACAGCCCCAAAAACAAACCAAGAAACTCCGTGCTGCAAATAGATCATGGGCTTCTTAGAAGGAAAATTTGTAATGCAGGTAGGAGGCACTCTGGGTGAAAACTTCAAATGTACCACAAGCCTGAAACAAGCTATATCATTACCATGATACCCAGGTATCATGGTAATGGACTGAAGCATGTGTGTGGACTCATTCTCTTCTTTTGTAGTTTTAAAGGCACAAAAGCACATTCATTTAAGCTAGCTAAGGAAAATCTGTTACTCATCAAGAAAAAAAAAAATCAATGTTAGCAGTTCAACAAGAGAGTCATGAACTATAAAACAGTGGTGGACAGGGTACTGGTCTCTTAGTAACAAGTGATAGGATGAAATAGCCTGAAGCTGCACCAGAGGAGGTTTAGATTGGATATCAGGAGAAACTTCTTCACTGAAAGGGTTGTCGAGCCCTGGGACAGGCTGCCTGGTTAAGTGACTGAATCCCCATCCCTAGAGGTGTTTAAAAGATGCAGAAATGTGGTTCTGAGGGACATGGTTTAACACCAGACTTGGTGGAGTGAGATGAGGGTTGGACTTGATAATCTTAACTGTTTTTTCCAACTTAAATGATTCCGTGATTCTATATAAAAAGATCAAGGTTCTTCTCAATAAAAATATAAATACGGATAAATAAAATAAAAATATGGATAATCTACTAACAAGCCTGTTAAAACCACAAGTGGCTGAAGTCAGACCCAGAATGTTGCACACTTTGAGAACCAAAGGCTGGCCTTGCCCTGTGGTGCTTGGTTTCCTGTGTTTTCTCATTCACCCAGCCAGAGTAGTGCAAGCAGAACAACAATTGGTTCTGATTAAGAAGCCAGTGTGTACACAGGACTTCTATTCATTTCAGTGAGAATTAGATGCATACAACTGAGACCATAATCTGGTCCCTGACATTTAAAAGGCCACAGGCCTCTACTTTTTCCCTGCTAAAATGTGTATAGTTTCAAATACTGTGAAATTTATATCCGTGGATTTTAATGAGGAAAGGCACCATATAAATTCTGAGCAATCTTTTCAAGACATTTAAATTAATTTCTGGAACAAAAGATGTAAACCAAGAGAGTTTTTCTGGATCTGGCTTTCACAATAATATGGATAATTAATCTTTCATTCCAAAATTTCTCTGGGGAGAGTGGTAAATGGTTTTCATTTGTTGCTAAACATCAATCTTAAATGACTCTAAAGACTGTGCCTCAATTTGTCATGCAACATGTTGTATATTCTTAATCTGTTGAATGAGGACATTGCAAGCCATATTTTAAGACATCACGCAACTATCTCCCTTCAAAATATGGGAATTAATGCAAATTTTTTCCAATTCTGACTTCTTGCTGAGGGTAGATTCTTTATATTAATTGTGTTTTGATGCTGCGTGAAGAAGAAAAAAAATTGACTTAAAATGCCTCCTAATTTTGTCACCATGCAACTGCCTTTGTCCAGACAAAAAGTTCTGTAATCTATTTTTGTTTCTGTTTTCCCCCATTCATCCTGTGATCTGATTCAGATTTTGCTCTCACGAGGGTAGAATTCTTCTCTGAGAAGACAGAACAATTGCTCAGTTTGACTAATATCTGTAAAAAAGTGAAACAGAGTAGCACCCAACGTGCATAAAAGTAGCTGAGAAAATAGAAATAACAAAATGTTTGAAACTATAGCTTTCTTATTAAAGTTTGGGCAGCACTGGTTTAAGCTTTTCCCTTGGTCTGAGCTAGGTCTAGCTATAAAGTTTGGTTCTATGGGTTTTGGCAGAAACATTAAAACAAATGGAAGATTTCTGGGATCAATGGTTCTGTTAAAACAAAGAAATAAACCACTTTTACGCATTGAGGAATTTATCCAACCACATCAGTGGATCAACAGAGTTAGAAATCTTATTTACATATAAAAAAGAACAGTCTGAGATGGTTCTCAAAGAGTTTGCGGGAACTTTTCTATCCTATTTCAGTTTGAGTATGTCAGTTCAAAGAACAATTCCTTTAATGACATATATACTGTTTGGGACAGTTTTCAGTGTTCTATTTCACTTTTTTTTTTTCTCCTTAATAGTTGATGTGACAATCCTCAGATATCATCCTTAGAAGTAGCATAGTCCTACACAGGCAGTTATCAGCAATCCAGAAATTCATAGAACAATTTGGGTTGGAAAGGACCTTTAAGACCATCTAGTTCCACCCCCTTGCCACAGACAGGGACACCTTCCACTAGACTGGGGTGCTCAAGGCCTTATTCACCCTGACCCTGAACACCTCTAGGGAGTGGGCATCCACAACCTCTCTGGGCAACCTGTTTCAGTGCTCACCACCCTTGCTGTAATAAAATTTCCTCCTAATCTCCAGTCTAAATCTGCCCTCCTCAAGCTTCAATCCATTCCCTCTTATTCTATCACTGTAAACCCTTGTAAAAAGTCCCTTCCTGGCTTTCCTGCAACTGGAAGGCTGCTGTAACTTGTGTTCAGTGCTAAACTGGACTACATTCACTCTGTGCTCAATGTGGTTGTCATGTCAAGGATAGCATCCCAGTTCAGTTTCATGACAACCTACCAACATAAACCTCCGTTCAGAGCTGCCAGATGCCAGCTGCCAGTTGTGTGGATGAGAAGTAGAGTAAGGATGTTTAAATTAGGCTTTTTTGAAAGGCAAGCTATATACAGCCCATTTTGCTTGTCCAATTCATTGATGAGTGTTTTGGGTGCCACATTGGTGGGTTAGTGGCTAATGTAGTGTTGTACCTGAAGAATCACCAAACACAAATCATGTACCTTTGAAATCAAAAGGCACCACAGAAGCATCAGTGAGGTAGGGAGAATCTGATTCTAAGGACAATTTGAAGAAAAAAGGTGGGAAAGAGGGACTGAAAGGAAAGAAATTGTCCTTGAAAATACTGGCCTGCTTTTCTCTAAAGCTTGAGGCCTTCATGATATTTTGAACTCAATTGCAATTGTAAAAAACCAAAACCAACAAAACAAAATAACCCCAAACTGCAAATCCATTCAAAATACAGACATAAAATAAAATTAAAAAATAATAGAATAAACCCCAATACCATTCAAAATAAAGATATAAGATGAAAAGAAAATAAAAAAGCAAACCAAAACAAATAACCTAAAATAAATTCAAAGGAATGTTTGATGTATCTGGAGGTGTCACCAACGACATGGACTCTATAAAGAGGAACCACAAAAAAGAAAACAACAGGACAAAATTATCAGCTAATTACCCATCCCTTTGGAAAGCCCATGTCATATCCCAGGGCTAGATGACCTAAACTTTTCTGAGAAACAGCCATTTTCCATGCGAGACTCTCCTGCAAGGCACATTCTTCTAGATTACACATTCTGATACAGTGGAAAGGTCATTATTCAGCTCTGGAAGCTGTTAAAAACCTGAGCAAGAAAATATATTTCTGCATGTCAGCAGAAGCTGACAGATCAATAGCTGATACTGTCTCCTCTGGAAGAAACCTTGGAGCAGTGTGGCTGCATCATGAGTGATTCCCTCAGAGTCACAGACGATGGAGTGAGCGTGGAGGTGAGAAGAACAGAAGCAGTAAATAGAATAAAGCCCAGCAGAAAAAAAGTTTCTGCATGTGACTGGAGCTCATCCATAAGTGGAAATGTTTCTGTGTTTTACTACAATATCTCCCTTATTTTTCTTGATGTGTTTGCATGCTGGTTGGCCCCTTTTTTCCACCCCCTCAAGTCTCAGTTAACATGGGAGAGATGCTTTCTGACAGACAAAAGATAATCTTACACTTGACTTCCAATATCAAGGCATTTTAACTGGCACACTTTATATTGAATAATTCATGGGTATTCAAGCTTTACTTCACTTCACAAAGAAAGTGCTTTCTCTTAGCAGCGACAGTAGATATGAGCAGCTAATTCATTATTTAAAGAGATTAAGTATTAGCAACTGGTATGGGCTCTTCAGAGCTCTTTTTATTCCCTTTGCTCATGTTATCCCCTGCCACTTCCCTGTCTAGTACAGATTTTAGATTGATTTTACCATATTAAAATCTTTTCTTCTTTTCTTTTTTCCCCAGATCTCTGCTCTAAACCCTCAACATTTCCAGGGTTGCATTGTCCCACTTTAAAAAGGTGTAGTAGTAGGCAAAAACTACGGTGTGCTGGTGGAATGCTTTAAATCCTTGTGAGCTCATGGGAATGGGCACAAATGCAATGTTTTTACTCTTGCTGTTTAACAAACATAAGATGGAAGTTGGGAAAGGGGAATCTGTCTTTACAAACAGTCTCTAGATTCAATCCATTTGATTGAAACGATGCAAATTGTTCATTGTTAAACCTTGAAGAGCTGCTGTTGCCTTAGATCAACTCCTTGCACCTGGGAATTTGTCTCCTTTGGGATGCAGACCCTGAAATGTTGAAATCAGGTGGGATGTTTTCAACGTTAAAAGCTCTACCATTAAGTATTACTTGCCAGACAGGTACATTCCTTTGGACCTGAGAGAATTCAGCTCCAATGAGCAAATTTTCATTTACATAGAAATTAAAGAGACCTTTTTTTCCTATGGCTTGATCAGATTTTGAAGCAGTGCATAGCCAAGTGGTTTGGTAATAAAAAATGCAAACTCTGGGTATAGCTGGTGAAGATTTTCCTACTGCCCAGTGTGTGGTCTCTGGTGTCAGTGTCACTGCTTCCCCTGGTTATTTATTGATTCTTCTGGCTATGATGGACTCTCTCTTTATGGACAACTACCAGTGGACACATCTGTTGTGAAAAACAGCATCACTCTTGCTCCTCCACACCGATGCCCCTCTGCGCCCAAGTGCTGTCAGGAAGCAACTGTATGAATGACACCAAAAGATGTCACATCACGGAGCTCTTTGATGGCTGTGCAATTGGTGCAGTCTACAGCAAAGAGTCTTTTAGGGATCCTTCTGCTGACAGTGTTTATTAAGGAAAAACCTCTTTCTTTTCATGTTGACAGAGCTGCCCAGAAGGGTAGTGGACTCCTTCGTTGGGGAGATTCCAAACCCACCTGGACATAGTGATGCTGCAACCTGCTGTGGGTGACCCTGCTTTAGGAGAGGCAGCTGGAGTAGATGGTCTCCAGAGGTCCCTCAACCCCTACCATCCTATGATTCTGTGATACCAGCTTCAGAGATGTTACAGATTTACTTTTAGGTGCTGATCTGCTGGAAAGCAGTTCTATGGAGAAACATCTTGGAGTGCTGGTGAACAGTAAGTTATCCAGCAATGTGCTCTTGTGGCCAAGAAGGTCAGTGGTTTCCTGGGTGCATTAAGAAGAATGTGTCCCATAGGCTGAGGGAGGTTCTCCTCCCACTCTGCTCTGCCCTAGTGAGACCACATGTGAGGTACTGTGCCCAGTTCTGGGTTCAAAAATGACAGGGAAGTTAGAGAGCGTCTGATGGAGGCTACAAGCGTGATTAAAGGACTTGAATATCTGTCTTCTAAGGAAAGGCTGAGAGACCTAGAAGTAGTTTAGTCTGGAGAGGAAAAGGCTGAGAGAGGATCTTATTAATGTTTACAAATATCTGAGGGGTGGGTGTCAAGAACAAGGGGCCAGTTTCTTTTCAGTGATGCCCTGTGATAGCACAAGGGGAAATGGATACAAAATGGAACACAGGAAGTTCCACCACAGCATGAGAAAAGCTTTGCTGGGAAGGTGCCAGAGCCCTGGATCAGGCTGCCCAGAAATATTGTGGACTCTCCTTCTCTGGAGACTTTCAAAACCTACCTGGATGCATTCCCCTGTGGCCTGCCCTGGTTTAGCTGGGGACTTGGGCTCAATGATCTCCAGAAGGTCTGTCCCAACCATTGGGATTCTACACATACACATGTGTACACCTAAAAACCTCAGACCAGCAAAGTGTTTAAGCACATCATCAGGTTAATGTCAGTACTCCAAATAAGGTTCTTAATTGTTCAGAGTTAAAGCTGAAGATTTCGCAGGCTTGTCTGCATTTCTGCTGTGTATGTCTCCTTAACAGCAAAGGGATGTTTCCTCCATCACAGAGATGAGTTTACCTGAGCTGCTTTTAGTCAATGCATGGGAAAGGTTTCTGCCCCTACTGTTTGAGTCAAAACAATACTAACACAATTAAAGAATATTGGAAGATAGGAGACACCAAAATGGTAACTGCCCCATTAGAATGTAGGGTTTTTTGGAATTTAATCACTTTGCAATGAACACCAAAAATCAACCTTACAGACAAACAAGAGGTAAACCAAAGTGAATCAATGTCCTCCTTTTATCCAGGGGAGGACAGAATGGAGAAGGAGAGGAAATAGAAGACCAGCTTTAAAAATTCTGCTTTGTGCACGGCCACTCACTTTATTCACAGTTACTTCCACTAGAGATCAAAGTGCCAATTTTGTGAAGGGGGCTGCCTTAAAAAGCCCATATCTGGGCTCTCCAGCTCCAGTGCATAGCAGAGCCACCTTCACCCTTGCACCACCTGGTGTCCTCCCTCTCTTCTTGCAGAAGCAGTGTCCTGTGTGTGGCTGGACGCTGCACCCCAGGCAGTAAAATGAATCCCACAGTTCTTCTCATCTTCAGCAGCAAGCTGTCATTCTCAGAAACTGATGGGCTCCCTGGGTGGCATTTCAGGCACAGATACCCAGGGAGAGACAGTCTGTTCTCTTCTGTGCAAGTGAGGGACAGATGATGAGATCCCAGCACCGGAGCAAGCATTTGAAGCCAGGTTGGAGTTAGATACCTTACTCCTGCTCAGTGCTAATAGCACTTTTCCTGCTGCTAGAAAACGCAAGGGAAATTGAATTATATCCATCTTAGATAAACGTGCTGCACAAGCATTTTTTCTTTTCCTTATATATGAATCGTTTTCTCATTTGTGCAAAAATAATACCCTGAAAAAAGGAACAAAGCACCTGAGGTCAGCTGCTGCTCCTCATACTTCTTTTGTCTCCTGCCTCTTAACCAGCTTCTCACAGTATCACAGTACATTAGAGGTTGGAAGGGACCTCAAGAGGTCATTGAGTCCAACCCTCCTTGCCAAAGCAGGATCACTTAGGGTAGTCAACACAGGAATGCATCCAGAGGGGTTTTGAAAGTCTCTAGAGAAGGAGACTCCACAACCTCTCTGGGAAGCTTGTTCCAGTGCTCCATCTCCCTCACTGTAAAGAAGTTTCTCCTCATATCGAGGTTAAATTTTCCATGTTCAAGCTTGTACCTGTTGTTTCTTGTCTTATTACTGTGTACCACTGAAGAGACCTTGGCCCCCTCCACTTGGCACCCACTTCTCAGATATTTACACGTTGATGAGGTTGCCTCTCAGTCTTCTCAAGACTGAACAGCCCCAGGGATCTCAGTCTCTCTTCACAGGGGAGATGCTCAAGTCCCCTGATTATCCTCATGGCTCTCTCTTGGATTCTTTCCAGCAGTTCCCTCTCTCTTGAATTGGGGAGCCCAAAACTG
>VXBD01008169.1:92891-119566 GCA_013399975.1 Indicator maculatus | reverse complement strand
GCCAGGCTGGATGAGGCTGTGGCCAGCCTGATGTAGTGTGAGGTGCCCCGGCCCATGGCAGGGGGGTTGGAACTGGCTGATCCTTGTGGTCCCTTCCAACCCTGACTGATTCTATAATTTAAGTGCAACTGTTAACCCAACACTTCTTTAGATGACCATTAAACGATGTCCCTCAGCACCACACCTGCACATCTTTTAAATCCTTCCAGAGGTGGTGACTCCACCACTCTGCTGGTCAGCCTCTTGCAGGGGTTGGCAACTGCTTGGTGGAAGAAATTTTTTGTAGTGTCCAACTTAAACCTTCCCTGGAACAACTTGAGGCTGTTTCTTTTTGTCCTATCACTTGTTCCTTGGGAGAAGAGATCAGACCCCACCTGGCTCCAATCTCCTTTCAGGGAGCTGTCTGTAGAGAGCCAGAATGTCTCCCCTGAGCTTCCTTTTCTCAAAGCAAACAACTCATGTCCTGCTTCCTTTCCTGTTGATGCTCATCAGTGGTCTCACCAGTGGTCAACAGATGAACATTTTTCCAGTGCATGCAAAAGCAGGGTTTTTCAGATATGTGGTAAAACTCATCCCTGGAGAGGAGCAGTTTCAATATTCTTATTGGTATTCCAGTTCAAGTTCTCGCTGTTGTGGAAGCAGCATGGGATTATTTATTTAATTATTTACCTATCCGTCTACCTATCCATCTATCTATCTATCTATCTATCTATCTATCTATCTATCTATCTATCTATCTATCTATCTATCTATCTATCTATCTATCTATCTATCTATCTATCTACCTACCTACCTACCTACCTATTTATTTTTGGTCTAAATAAATTTCTGTGGAGTTTTTCTCCTGCAGAAACTCATGCCCAGTCATCAGCAGCTTCCTAAAATTCATTATTTCATTTAGCATTTGGAAGAAAGTGTCAGGGAAAAGGAGGTTTCAACTACAAGCAGCATACATGAGTATTTAGTCTCAAGTACAAAACAGGCTATGAGAGCAGTTGTTTCTTGTTTCACAGCTTGAAAATACATTTAGGAAAACACAAGAAACCTTTCCCTGCCCTTTATTATATTTTATTTTATGTATGTATGCATATATGTTAAGTAAAATATGTAAAAGTCAGGATCTCACTGAAGCAAAAGTGATGATTACTTAACCACAAACTGGAGCTTGATTAGGTTAATATTAAAGGTGTCCTTAATTGCTGACATGGATATATACATACATACATAAATGATTGCCTGCTAAAGTGTCTGAAATGATTAAAGGAAGGTTTTTTTATTGCAAGGCAGATTGAGAGAATGTGGCACACTCAGTGAAACACTGTATTAGCAAATAACTGATAAAAAAATAAAAGTCTTAAAACAATAGGTCAGTGGATCTGTACAAAGAGCACACAGGGAACTTTAAAACAAACATATGATAAGGGTACTGTTAACTGAAACCTTCTGTACTGAATAACCATTCTTATAGTTTCATGTAGGTTGCTGTACAGAGTGGATTTTGGATTTTTTTTTTCACTCTAGGCAAGCAAATATATTTGGCTTTATCTGAGCAGTAATATTCTGGAAATTTTCCTACAAAATAACTGTTCCCTTCAAGTGAATGCTTTAACTGACAGAAGGAAACAGTATATATATTTTTTTTTTTTTTTTAAGTTCAGGACATAAGATTGTATTAAAAGAAGTGATTGTTTTTCAGCCTATAAATATGTGTAGTTGTTGGGGGGTAGAGGGCAATTTGAAGAATTAATCTTTCACAGTGTTTTCGTGTGTGCATGAATAAAAAGTTCTATGCCAACACCTTATGGCAGGGCCAAAATTAAACTTGGGAGGCATCTTGAGACTTTACTCAGAGGTAAGGTCAAAGAGAGTGTTGCCTGGGAAGGAAGTAGGGAATAAACCCACTGAAACCATCATTGGTAGTGCTCATGGGGATTTTTTTTTCCTATGAAAATGTTTGTAAAAAAGTTTTTTTTTTTTCCATTTTCAGGTCTTGTCTGCAAGATGGAACTTACTTGAAAAGAAGGTTATGTTTTTAGCTGTTTATCTGAAAAAGACATTTCTGTCTGGAAATAAGTGTCCAATGGAAAGATAAAAATCGATCCCTTTTAGTCTGAAGATTTTCTTTCATTTTTTTGGTTTTGGAGTGTTTTTTCTCTTCAGTTGTTTCTTTGGGGTAGAAACAGGGTTTTGGGGCTGGAGACTGGGAGGTGTGGATTGGACCATACGTCCCCCAGCCAGGGCACCATGCATCACAGTTACTTGTCTCCCAAATGTATTTGCTGAGTGGTGTACACACGAGATCCTTTCCCTGTGACATGGAGTAATGCCACCTCATCAGAGTCTCAGCATGGAACATGGCACAGGTGAGGGGTCAGCTCCTTCACTAGCACTGACCTTAAGACCCAGTCCTGCCACCTGCAATCAAATGGGAATTGAATCCCAGAGGGGGAAAGACCTGGGGGAGGAGGCATCAGTGTTTTTCCTTCTCATTAACTAAACAGCCACCTATGGTGTGCTTCGTTGTGGAAATCCTTGGGCAGGAGTTTCAGGGCATTCACTTCGAGGATGCTTGATGCATTCTGCCCTCAAAGCAGAGGTGGAGATGTGGAGGAGATAAAAAAGGTCCAAGGACTGTGGATGAAGGTGAAACTTTCTTTCCAAAGCCCTTGGCCTTTCCTCTGCTTATTCCTGAAGCATAAATATAATTTTGTGTAGGGCCCTTGTTAGGACAATTGGTCCAGCTCTGTGGGATGGGCTGCAGGTCATGCAGCAGTATCTCCAAAGCTCGTTGGTCCATAGATGAAGGCAACCTTCCCTGGTACACTACTCATGGCAGCAGTGAGAGGTTTGGGTTTTTTTGATAAGGACACTCAATCTTTGGAAAGTGGATTTGGAACAAAATGATTAAAAATGAGCTTGTGCATAAATTTGCACCACAACAATACTGATCACTTGACAGTGGTCCTTCAGGATTCATCTGCTTGTGATAAAATACTCAATGTATGACTAACACCATTTCTGAAAAGCCATGTATTGTTACATATATTATTCAAATGCTACTGTAAGATAGAATTTAAAATGCTGTTTTACAACCACTGCAGATGCAAACTCATAGGTATCTATTGACATGCATATATATCTGTCCATCAGTCTTTATTACACACATACATCTTCTAAATAATTTTCCACATTTCATGCAAGACAATTTCTATTCTGTGGAATTCAAAGTAAATACATTTTTTTTCTTTCTTTAGTTTAATATCTATATTTGAAAGTGATAGATGTATAAAGAAATATAACTCTTACTGAGACATGAGGGAACACCCTCTTGCTCTCTGCAACTCCCCGAAAAGAGGTTATAGTGAGGTGGGGGTTGGTCTCTTCTCCCTAGTAAGAAGGCAAGAGGAAATGGCCTCAAGTTGCACCTAAAGAGGTTGATATTGGATACCAGAAGAAACTTCTTGACTGCAAGGGTGCTCAAACACTGAAACAGCCTCTCCAAGGCAGTGGTTGAATCACCATCCATGGAGGGTTTTAAAAGATGCAGACATGTGGTGCTAAGGTATTTGGTAGAGTTAGACAATGGTTGGACTCAAAGATCTTGTCTTTTCCAAACAAAATGATTCCATGATTCCATACTGTACATGAAGGTATCCAGAATCAGTGTGAGTTAAACAAACATTTCCACTGCTTACTGTTCTCTGTGTAGATTTCTAGATTAAGTGTAAGACGACTCTGCTCCACCAGTGCTTATTTTGACCCGCCTAGAATTTAGCTTCTTAAAAGCTTCCCTTGTATTTTAGGATTTTAATTACCACCCTCTCATTGGAGTTTCAAATGTCAGTTTGTACATAAGCCTCCAGTCACTTTTAAGCAACTGTTTTTTTCGCTTTATCCAGACAAACCTTTGTTTCCATGTATGCCAGATGTTTGCTCTTCTAACATGTCACTTTGCATCTTTCCTCTGGACTGCTTGCTCCACAGCCTATTTCACACATCTGCCTCTCTCCCTGTGTGTCCACACTTTGATAACTTGCTCAGTGGTTTTGTGGACTTCAGTAAATACAGTTTGGCCTTCACATCTTGCCTTCAGGTTCAGATCTTGCCTTCAGGTTCCTGTGCCTGTGTTGTCAACTTGAACCTCACATTCACCCTGAGGGGACACTTTTCTCTGAGACTTCCTTTGGGGGGAAAAAAAATTATTCTGCAAACACAGGATCTATGTATGATAATCTAGAATCCTTGTGGCATTTGGATTTTCTGGGGAAGTATATCAACACATGCCCACACATTTTATTTATGGTCTAACGGAGGTGAGTATGACAGTAAAAGCACTTTGCATGCCCACATCCAGAAATCTTTCTTCAGGTGGAGCACGCAGAGAAGTAACTGGGTATTTTGCTGCATAAGGAGTCACTTGCTTGGACTGCTGCTATTTGTTTAAAAGGTAAATATCATAAAATAAAAAAGGGTTGGGTGTGAGCAGCATAGATCTCTCACAATGATTCCTCAACTCACACATAGAAAGACAGACTCATTGGGGTTGGAAAAGACCTCTAAGGTCATCAGGTCCAACTGTTAACACATCACCATGCTCACTAAACCCTGTCCTGAAGTGCTATGTCTTACATGTTTTTTTGAACGCCTCCAGGGATGGTGACTCCATCATCTCCCTAGGCAGCTTGTTCCAATGCCTGACCACTTCCTTCAGTAAAGAAAATTTTTCCTACTAGTCAATCTAAACCTCCTCTGGCACAGTTTCCTCTCATCCTATCACTCGTTACTTGGGAGAAGATATCAGCTCCCACCTCACTCCCACCTCTTTTCAGGGAGTTGTAGAGAGCAAGAAGATCTCCCCTTAACCTCCTTTTTTTCCAAATTGAACAACCCCAGTTTCCTCAGCCACTTCTCATGAGACTTGTTCTCTAGCCCCTTCACCAGCTTCATTGCCCTTCTTCTGGACATGTTCGAGCAACTCAATAAGAATATTGGGGTTTTTAGCTTAAGTGATAAATAAGATTTCAAAGCCCTGAAATATTTCAAGCACAATAACCCACAAAAATTAAGAAAAAGAAAGAAGGTGTTTCTTGGTTCTAAAAAATCTGATTTGGAACAAATAATAGAGTAGTGTCTTGCCCATAAATCTCGGTATACCTTGCCAGGACACTCTGTGGAAAGATGACCTCTGCTCTAGGCCAACCTTATAACCAATTCATATTATTCTCTTGCAGCCTGTTCTCCAGTCTATTGTGCTTGCAATCAATTCCCACTGAACTCATGGAAAATATATGGTTTAACTCCACTGAGGTTTCACCATACCACTAACACAACACCTTGGTCAGGACCTCCTCAGTTATGGAGAGTCACTGCATTGAGGAACTTTCTCTTTCCTGCCTTTTTGCTCAAATGAAGAGAAGTTCACACTCATATTACCTTTACACATCTCAATCACCTTCCAGCTTTTAAAAGTATTTCCTCCCCCCAGCCTCCTCTGTGAGGTACTTTCATGTGATTTAAGATCCCACAGAGTAAATGGAAAAATCAGTAATAACCTCTCACTGAGAAGAAGTTCTCAACAGTCTGAGAAACAGTTCACATTATTGTCAAGGAAAGAAGATTAGAAGAAAAACATCTTCACATTCAGACATGAAACAAAAGGCCTTTTAGAGTTAAATGGTTACATTAGTCACATTTGAAAGTTAAAAATTGCTTCTTTGAGGCCCTTGTAGCTGCTGATGGTACAAAAGATAATGAGGTTGTGGAAGCCAATGCTAAGAGAATTTCACTATTTGGAAGTTTGAGTAATGTAAACCAAACAGTGCAGAGATTCTGGCTCTGCACAAAGTACGTAATGCAATATTCAAGGATATCTCCAGAGTTGTATTTTGTGTTTTGGAGAGGCACCAGAGAGATTTTTAAATTATCTTAAGTTTTGCCTCCTCATTTCCTTTCTTTACAATGAACAGTATATGCCTGTGCTTTTTGATCTTTAAACAACAAAAACAATATGAAAAAACCACAGGGGCACAGCTGGGTACCAAATAACTCTGTTTACTAAAAATATACAAACATGCAAGACCTGGTTGTATGCATATTGCTGCTCTGGATGGTTTCTGGAGGCTCTGAAACAACGAGTGCAGTGAACAGCACTAGGAGGTTTGCAAGCTATTTAAGAGGAAGCTGCTCTCTGCGTATACACTGTGCTAGGAAGAGAAAAAAAATCACATCTGGGAATGTTATAGCTCAATGGGATTTTTCTCTCACACATGAACTGTGTCTTTCTTATATTATTTATATATTAGATGTACACTCAAACTGTACACATGCCCTGTTGAGGAGCATCAGAGGAATGGTTTGTAGGCATGCCTCACCAAACCTTGCCTGAGAAAAACCATGATCTTCCCAGAAAATTAGCTCTTCTCATCACGAATGAGTGCAACACCATTGTCACCAAGAATGCATTAATGAGTGAAGCTCTTGAAAGTAAGGAAGTAGCTGAAAAGAAGATGCCCTCATTTTATTATTCATCTTTACATTATATGATCACATCCTAGTCTTTTCAAAGGTTACTATCTCCTTTAGTGCCTAGGATGACTGGTGATTAACGACAAGACAGCTGATATTTTTTTTTCTCTTCAGTATGCCAGCCTTTGTTTTCTTTAAAGGTTTGCTGTAAACCTAGCATTCTTTACTTTTTAACATTCTCCTGTGTAAGTCCCATCACTGCTTCATGCAAAAGGAAGGTGAAAATCTCTAAATAGCATTTCCCACCCTCCCCCCCCAACCCCAACATGGGGCAAAGAGATGCCCAGTCAGATGTGTTGCTTTCTCTTGGCTGAGTTTTGCACAGTGGTTCAAACAGCTTCCACAGAATCCTTTTGCAGCTGTGAGCTGTAAAAGAGGCTTGTGATTTTGTTTAAATTTGGGTACACTTTCCCAGAAAGAGCCAAACCCACACATGTGATTCAAATGCCAACCTTTGTCAAACTTCAATTGCATTCCTTAGAAATGGACTAATTTGAAGTTTTCAGAGAAAACACTTTGGTGATTTCTTTGATGAAAAATAAACCAAAATAAGGTAATTTTCTCATTAGCCCCACCTCAGATACGGCTAACCCCATTCTGAAATATACTCAAGTTCCAACATATGGTTTGGAAGAGGTTCACTCAAACAATTCAACCTTTTTTTTTTTTTGAAGTTTTTAGACAGTGAAACTGTCTGACAGCTTGGCAGTGGACAGTGTCAGTCAACCAAATAAAAGCATCGCTGTCAAATAGGCAGTTCTATTGTCTGACCTGCAAAGCTCAAAATGTTAAAGGAATTTAAGGGCTAAGAGCATGAAGTGATTTGGTCGTCTGATTCCCTAGAGCTTACCCTGTGCTCTCGTTCTGCTGTTTTAATTCACATGGCAGAGAAAAGGCAGGACTCAACTTCAACTGTTGTGGCATATCTGTCTTTTATTATATACTTTATGAGTCCACACTCAGAGATGCACTGCATCAAAAGAGTCATGGTTATGGCTTTAAGATTGCAAACACTGAATTATTTTGTTCTGTAGTGCTAGTAAAGCATCTAAATCTGACCTCCTTAGACTTTGTGCGAATCTCTTGGGAGTATATTATAATGTAAAAATACAATAAAAAAATAAAAACAAAATAATAGCACTAGCAACAAATAATAACAGCAACAACAATTATAATTATAATAAAACAAACCCCAAACAAACAAACAAAAAAACCCCAAGCATAAAAAGAAATCAATATTATGTGTGTTAAACTTCCTGAGCCCCTGATCTGTACTGTGCTACAACTTCAATTGTAACAAATTAGGATTATTGATTGTAACATAGGATTCATCTTGCAGACTTCATATCCATGACTTCCTGAGTCTAAATCCCTGATTAAGTGAACAGTGTAGGATAAATTTTCTTGATCAAATTAACTTATCAGACTTAGCTTTCGGGTAGGTTTTTAATAGTATCTTGCATTTAATGTAGTGCCATTTAACAAACGTGTGCTCAAGGTTTCAGAAGGTAAAAGATGGTGCAGGAAAGCTTTGCTTTTAGGTAGAAACAAAGTAAAACCAAAAGTGTTGTTTCACTGTGAAACAAGAAAACCAGAGTTTATTTCTGGGAAGAAAAAAATTAAAAAGAAGTGAAAGGATGCCTGCATTTGCACACATATGGAAAGCTTTTATTTTTCAAGGCAAGGGTCTTGTGTCATGGGAACACATCATTGTCCTGTGGTGGTTTTCAGATCCATGGAGCCTTTCGATTAGTTTAGGGTGGATGTATCCTGCAGTTCTCAAGAGGCATTTTAACCTTAAAGGGCTCTGTTCAAAGCACTGAATAAAATAAAGTTAATGAATAGATGATAGGTCACTGTGGTTTAAATGAAGTTGATGTGTAGATGCTGAAGTGACTATGGTTGTCACTTGTGGTATAAATTAAAGACCCAGAAGACTGAACTCTGCTGGCATTCACTGGACTAAGTGAGTGCAACTAGGAGAACAGGACTTTCTCAGTTTAGCAGAGTGTTTTTCTGAGCTCTGACATCCAGATGCCAAATCTTAAATAACAAAGGTGAGAAAATGTGCCAGTTCATATATATATTTCAGTCTTATCCCCTATGCCAAGCAACGTCAGACGTTCTCCATCCTCCAGCATGACTATTTTCATGCACCTGCATCCTGAAATCCATCTCTTTCAGTTATTAAATGTAACCTGGATGCAATTAATGCTGAATTTTGTGGTGAAAATTCAGGTCTGCTGAGACAAAGTTACTGAATTTACTGACCTGCAAATTAAATGAAGACAAATGCTAACTTTTGTTAAGGAGAGAATAATAGATATTTTCACTTTCTCCATCCTATTCCACATACTACTTTCTTTTATTACTTAATATTTCTTATTCCAGATTATTGCTGGAAAGTGCCTCATCCTAACAAACCATTCTATGTATACCTGCTTCTTAACTCAATGTGTACCAGATATTTTTATGGGATGTTATATATTCACTTGATGTCATAGAGAAAACCGTTTTATTTTATTTATCTATATGTGTGAGGGTTTTTTTCAGGCAGTATAATAGCCTGCCACATTTTTATTTGTCTAGTGTTGTGTCACTGTTACTGTTGTATTTGCCATCATTTGCTGTAGAGCCATCTCAGGAAGGTCAAGATAAGGCTTGAGGTGGAAGTTTGATGTATGGTGGAAGAATCATAGAATTGTTAGGGTTGGAAGGAACCTCAAGGATCATCTAGATCTAACCCCCCTGCCATGGGCAGGGACACCCCACACTAGATCAGGTTGCTCAGAGCCACATCTAGCCTGGCCTTAAAAACCTCCAGGGATGAAGCTTCTACCACCTCCCTGTTCCAGTGTCTCACCACCCTTGTAGTGAAGAATTCATAGAGTTTGGTTTGAGTGAGTGCCCTCTGTGGAGCTCAAATTTCTGCTCTCTGCACGTGTTAGCAGACCAGTTTCTCATCTCATTTACTAAGATTGCTAAAATCCTGAGATCAACAGGAGCATCTTACCTGCATACAGATTGCATGGCACCACGTTATAGTGCCTCCAGGACTCCTACACCAGAAAATGTCCTATCCAAGCCCCATCCTGTTGCTAATGTGTGACGGGAGTGTGTTCTGACCCATTGTATCCTACTTGCTGAGGAGGGATGCTCCTGTGACTGCTCTTCCCATTCCTCCACCCCCTGCATGACCTCGGGCCTGGGACACACTGGCTCAATCCCCTACTCTGTCAGATCTCTCCTGTGAGACCTGAGTGAGGAATTGTGCTTTAACATCTGATCTCCAAAATACTGATAACAGTATTTTCTTCCCTCAGAGGAGTTCAGTGATGATAAATACATGAAAGACTTCTGAGGTTTTCTGGTACTACAGAAGCAGATAAGTTTCAAAAATAGATTGAGAGATCAGGGATTTTTTTTGTGTGTGTGTGTGAGCCCCAGAATAGCAAAGTGCTCAAACCTAAAACTTTAGAATCTCAGCTTTCTTTCAGAAAATCAAAATAAAATAGTAGTACATTTTGCCTCTAATAAAACATCACTTTCCCCGACTTTAATTCCATTCAACTTTCTTTTCCTGATATATAGTATAACATGATATGGAAAGAAGATATAGAACCCGAATAATTTCAAATAGGATTATAATCTTTTTACAGGAAGCCTTGATTTATAAAGCCAACTCCCTGAGGTACAGACAGGTTTATCATTCTGCTATAAATGTCTGAATGCATAATGGAATGCAGGCTCTAATTTCTATAATGTGTTTGGATGATGCATTGCTCATTGAGAACTGCAGATGAAGCCAAAGTAGGAATCTCAAACAAATTCTTCTGAAATTTCGGTCTTCTAATGCATTATTAAGGATCTCAGATAACAGGCAAAAAATGCTGCACAATCTTGTGAAGTCAGAAGAGAGTTCATAAGTTAATATTTAAGTAATTTAATCTGTAATAATAAAGCTACTTTGGCTTTCAGGAGGTTAACAATAGAAATGTGGAGCCCCAATAGTTTAGACTGGAGTCAGCTTTTCATGAGAAATAGGAATTATTTATGATTATGATATTGTTATGCTTAACTAACAATGTGCATGGACACTAGCCAGGTCTAAAACAAAGATGACACTAGCCAGGTCTAATACAAGGATAACAAAGGTTTGGTGTGATGCTTAATTGAATGCATACTTTGGAGGCTCTGTTTTCCCACTGAAGTGATTTGTACAAATAAATCTTGTTTATAACTGGATTTACACCCACTATTAAAAACCAATCCAGATAGTTTCTTTCTTCTATTTTCTTTCCTTTCTTTTTTTCTTCAAGTGCTGAATTGCTTGAACTATTTCAAACAAAAGAAAGTAACTGGTTTTAATTAAAGCACAGCTAGAATATATAATGTGTCAGCCTTATTAAAATGCCTGGGAAAGACTATTGCAATGTATAGATGCTCTTCCTTTGTTGTCAGCTCTTGTGATATTATCAGAAGACTAGCAATATTTGATGTTTTTCTTGAAAACCAAAGTCCCATGTATCATGTTGTATTTTAACTGCCTCAGTTTTCCTTAAAATAGAAAAAGGAAGATTAAGCTTCTCAGGTCTGATGAGGAAAAATGGAGAATTTGATCTCATGTACCTTCAAAGATGACAATGCCAGAAGGCAGTGCAGAGAACCCAGCATTTAAATTTTTTTTTAATGTCTTCATTTTAAGATGGTCTCACAGTTTACAGGGCCTGATTCATGAGTTAGGGATGTCTGGGTTTTACCATACTGCCTGAGCTGTTCTTTTAAAAAAAAGATCTGCAGCATCCATGAGTAGGTCACTGCCTTCCGGTCTGCTGCCTTACTTAAGGCAGGTAATTAACAACAACAATAAAGATTTTAGAAATATTACATCCTCCAACCAAATGTTATTGTCATGGAGGAATCCTTCTCTTTCTGTGGGCAAGAGGATCTTGAATGCACTTGGCAGTCTTTGAGTAGGGTGAGAGCACTGCAGCCTTGGTGAGGGAACTGGAGAGCAGGGAACAGAAGAGCAGCACCCTGAGAGCAGCAGTCCTGCTGTTTGACCATTGCAAAATGCTTCAGATGCAGTCCATATTTTACACAGGGGTCAAACTTACCCCTCCTAACTAACATAGTTAAAAACAACATAGTGATAGACCATTTCAAAGTTAAAACATGGGATTATGGAATTGTATATCCATGCTTAGACTAGGCAATTCTCTAATATACTCATTCAGAAGATTTAGCCAAAGTCATTCCTATCTAGTTCTATAGAACTATGTTGTGAGGTGCCTTACAACCTAGGATATGGTTTGTAACTTGGAAATGAGAAAAGGACACCCAGTGGGGCTGGGAGAGCAGGATGAACTCCATCCTTCCTGGTGCTGAACAAACACTGACATTGTCTTTATTTTTGGTCTCGTGACTCACGTCAGATGGAGAAAGTGGGTCCTAAGCCCTCCCTGCAGCCCACAGACAGTTGGCATCATCCCATAAATCCAAGAAATTACTTTAATCCTTGGCAAATTAGGCTCCTAGAAATAAGTCTGTCATGGAATCATAGAATCATGGAATCATATAACCACATAGTTTGAGTTGAAAGGGACCTCTAAAGGTCATGTAATCCAACCCCCTCACCAAGTCTAACCATTAACCCTACTCTACAAGCTTCACCCCTAAACCATATCCCCAAGCACCACACCCAAATGACCTTTAAACACATCCAGGGTTGGTGACTCAACCACCTCCCCAGACAGCCCATTCCATTAACTGACCACTTTTTCTGTGAAAATTTTTATCTGAATGTCCAGTCTAAACCTACCCAGTTATAGCTTGAGGCCATTCCTTCTTGTTCTATCACTAATTACCTGAGAGACCAGCACCAGTGTGGAGGAATGTCCTCAACTAGATCAGGTGGCCCAGATCCCTGTTGAGCCTCACCTTGAATGTCTTCAGGGATGGAGCCCCAACACCTCCCTGGGCAACCTGTTGCAGTGTTCCACCACCCTGATGGTAAAGAACTTGTTCCTAACATCCAATCTAAATCTGCTCTTCTCTTGTTTGAAGCCATTGCCCCTCATCCTATTACCACAAACTTTTGTAAACAATCTCTCTCTATCCCACTGTAAGCCCCCTTCAGATTCTGGAAGGTCATGAACAATTTTCCTTCTAAAAAGTGGCAAAATATTACTTACTTTTAATCATGGACATTTATATTGTATTATCTCTTCCCTCAAACTTGGATGTGATCTTTTAGGTCAATTATTAGGAGTGAAACTCTCTATTACTTTAAGCTGCCTTTTTTTTTTTTTTGGTGATAGTTACATCACTAGTGCTTTGTCATTATACAGCTCATACAAATCATAGAATGGTTTGGGTTGGGAGGAACTTTAATCATCTAATTCCAACCCCTCTCTCATGGGCAGATGCACCTTTCACTAGACCAGGCTGCTAAAGTCTCAGTCCATCATGTCCTTGAACACCTCCATGGAGGGGCTATCTATGACCTCCCTGGACAACATGTTCCAGTGTCTCACCACCCTCACCATAAAGAATTTCTTCCTAATCTCCAGTCTAAGTCGACCCTTTCCCACCTCAAAGCTATCTACTTTGTTCATCTTTTGCCTTCTATTGGCTGATTGTTTACATGGGAATGGTGGTTACATTGGGCTAATATAGACATTTTGATATATCAGTATAGTAAGGATCTATATTTTCAACAGAAAAAAAATGAAGACTTTCCCTCCTGAGCAAATTTTTGTACATGGAGCTTTCAGCTGGTAGCCCACATTCAGTTTTCAGGTCTTAGTCTCATGGCTAAAAGATAGTGTTCGATGTTGCAGTAAATGATGCTGGGCTGTAGCTAAGGGCTGCTCCTGTGTCTTGCAGATGCTGTATACTTGTTAGCTATTTCAGCGAAAAAAACATAATCACCATTATCCACATGAAGGTAATAGTTTTTAAGAGTAAAATTCCTTAATTTTGGATTTATTGTTACCTACATCTACTAGGTTTTGAATATAGATGTGTTTTTTCTTGATTGGAGCTGTTTTGAATTACAGACCTCTTAATGGAGATATTCTTCAGCGAAAGTGCAGTTTCAGGCTTAACAACGATGTTATTAAGTGATTGTGTTGAAAGAAAAAGAGGTGCTTTTCTGCACCAAAGTGTTAAGCACAACATTTTTTGAATGTCAGGGTTCAATAGGGCTTGTGTGAAGCGACTGTCTATGTACGACTCCTGTAATCCTACAAAATGCTTGTGGTCAGTTCAATTAGTCCCAGCTCTGCTTATGTGAAGACAATTCTGCTGTGCAGCAGCAAAAGCACCCAGAGGACCTTTTGTGATAGGTCTGCACAAGGGTAGGAGAGAAAAGCCCAGGGAGAGACTCCTCTCCTTCTCACCCAGTCCACCATTCTACCCTTGGTTCCTGCCCACAACGTATTGGTCCCTTCAAGTGAAGAATGGGAAGAAAAACACCTTGCAAACCCATCACTGATGTGCACAAATGATTGTCAGTGATGTGCCATGCTGAGATGGGTCCTGCTTAGACATTTGGTGGTGAGTCAGCATCCATGGGAAAAAACCCTAAAAATTATCACTGATCTTTGTGTGGTCTAAGCTGCAGCTCACTGTGTTGCAACTCTGTGTAGATGACCCCAGGAGTAATACTCATGTATACTCTGATGAGTAAATCCTTAAATGTAAAGAAAAAGGAGCACAAACAACTCCATGCAGTCTGTTTATATAGCTCTAGAGATTCAGATAAAGAAAAACAAACATAACCTTTTCAGCTGCTCCTCACAAGGGAAAAAGAAAATGAAACATTTGATTATAATTGTTTTAATGAGCTTTGATTCAAAATGAAGTCATAATGGTCTGGTTAAAAAATATTCTGTTAATGAGCTTATATTTCTATCAAAGTGTGCAAGATGCAAAATTCTCTGAGGATAAAATTAAACAGCAAGCAATATTTATTTGCTGATGGATAAAATCCTACTTATTCCTTAAAAAAAAAAAAAAAAAGAAAAAACCAAACCCCAAAGTATTACTAAGAGTAGTGATAGTAGTAGCAGCAGCAAGAGTAATGGCAGTAAGACAGCTAGGAAGCAGAGGAAGAATAATCTAACCAGATGGTTTAAGGTTTCATCTTAATTTGAGAGAAACAATAGCAAGAATAATTGCTTCTATGGGTCTAAAACCCACAGAGGTGCAAAACTCAGACCTGGCTGCAGGATTTCAAGAATTGCAACAAAAAGAGAAAACAAAAAAAAAAAAGCAGAAGACATAGAATGTGTTAATTAGTGGAAGCAGTGTGTTCTCCCACTAGTTCTGATTCTTATACTGTTAGAAGATGGTGTTTGTGTCTACCTTTTATTTTATGGTATTAAATGGACTGCAATTTGGTTTTCCACATCAAATACTCCAGCCACTAAACCAGCTGGCCTTCAGCCTTAGAGCTCTGGGCATGATCTGGAATGTACCCACTTAAAGAACATCCACTCTTGACAGAGATCTTAATATATATAACGATGTTTTCTTTTTCATGAGCTGCTGAGGGTAATAGGATTATACAGGAGAATATGCTTCGTTCTTATTCAGAATATTTTTCTTCTGATTCAGATCTCATGCCTTTGAAATCTGACTGCAGATCTCTCCTTCAGATTTCCATGTCAAGATATTTCTGAGCATTGCCTTGTGTGGCACATTACCGCTTTGGTGCAACCACTCATTCTCATGTCAGTTGATTTGCCTAATCAGGCTCTTCTTAAGCAATACAACTTGTCTCCTGTAAAAAGAGACAGCTACAATCTGTTGTGTTTGTGGTTCCTGCTTCAAAAGGAAAACAAAAAACCTCACATTAACAGGATGGATTTCAAGACCAACTCTTAATTACGTTAAAAAATAAGATTTAATTAGTGGGATGCAGGAAGAAAGCAAAATTGTATGCATGGCTCTATGAACATAACAATGTTACTGAGTTATTAGCTGTAGACACATGAAGATGATTGGATTGGATAGATAGAAGAAACTTAGAAAACCTTATGTAATGGGGAAAAAAAAGACATGACAGTGTTATATTGACTTTACTTCCTCAGATTCTGAATCTGCATGTTGAAAATGAGATGGCCATATTACAAACCTGGGTGTATTGGGATTTTTAATTTTATGTTTCTTTCCATGGACATACTTCTTTAACAATATATGCACTTATACTTACAATGAGAGGTATTTACAGCAAGAAAAGAGGTGCTGGACCTCAGGGCTGAGATATGACTAACTTTCTTTCAGGCTTCTTAGCTCATAAGAAAACACATTTGCAGGAGAGCTTCCTGACAACCTGCTGTGCTTGACTCATCCTTAATTATTGTCTTTTGCAGTGTCCATTCTTGTTTGTTCCCTGGCATGGAGGAACTTTAGGTTTTTGATTTTTTTTTGTGCATCACATCACCTTCACTGTAGGTTTTTTTTTTTCCTTTTTCCTCTTCCCCCACTGGCCACCTGAGCACATTGTCAAGGATTATTTCTGGCTCCAGCTTCAACTACTCTTTAAAATAAAGAACAAACTGGTCTGGGAGTGATAATTCTACTTAGGAATGGATAGATTCTCACAAGCTTAAATCCTGAAAGGTACACGAAATGGTCTGCTCTAAACCACACGTTGTCATGGTTACATCCTTCTGTGTCTTAGATGGGGATGGGGGCCAATTATCAAGTTTTGTTTGCTTCATTTTAAGTAGTTTGTTACCTGGATACTCAACAAATAAGAAAACCGAAAAAAAGGGCTTGTTTTCTTTTCCCTTAACTGAAGGAAAGAGAAAACAGTCATACCTGAATGCTAAAAAATCCAGCATTCACATTCTTGGTTGCACAGTGAAAACACTTCTGAACTCTCTGCTCTGGAAAGGGGCCTGCAAATAGATTTTGCATTAGCATCACAACATGAGTTGTGAAAAAAGCAACTGATCACTTAAAATCACTGTAAATCGTGGCCAAGTGGAGCGATGGGGTTAAATAATATTGGGTTTTAATCATTACTTAGACAATAAGGATATTTTCCTGAAAAGGATTCCTGAAATATCTAATTAATTAGGAAAAAAAAAAAAAAAGAGGCACAGCAGTGCTTACCTGGTGTCATTCATTTCCCTGGTTTTTAAAGATGTCCTGAGGACATTGTATGTGATACCCTGTTCCCAGGCTTAATCAGGAGCTTTGGTAACAAGCTAAAGATGGAAGAGTGAAGTTGGATGCAGGAAGTGAGGGAGAAGAGGACAAAATTAAAATACCATCCTGTCAATGTCCCTAATAGTTTATATGGGCAATGACAGAACAGTATTTTAATTTTTATCTGGTCTCCTTTCTACTCATTTATTCCATCTCCTGCTTGTTATCGAAGTTTCAGATTAAGCTTAAAGATATGAATGTATTGCCATAATAAATTTATAAGAGGATATTTAAAGAGCAAAGATTTGAATGACACAAATGAACCTCAGTGTAGCAGAGCTGAAGAAAGGATTTGCAGAGAGATGCCACCGCAGTCAGAAATGACTGCTAGAATCTCCTTAATTAAAAAAAAAGAAAAAAAAAGAAAAAAAAAGAAAAAGAAAGTAAAAAAGGAGAAAAAAAGGCTGGAATGCAATAGGCACAGAAGGTGTTTCATATAAATTTAGCCTTAACTTTAAATTATTGATGCTATTTTAAATAATCTTTAAAAAGGTTAAGAAAAACTAGTTTAAAGAAGATTGTGAAGTGTAAGCTAGCTGTTTGGAACATGGGAAAACTAAGATGTTAAAAAGGGGACATATACTTCTAACATCCACCTACAATTAGTGTTGTTTTTGCTTTATCTCTGTTGCACCAGTGATTTCTCCAACTGGCAGGAAAAGTCATGTTTCTATCACATGGCCTTCAGGTTTGCTACTGTTTTTTCCTAGGGAACAGGACACATCTGTCTTAACAGAACAGGCAGCTGTCACTTTAAGGCAAAATCTTTCACTTCTTGCTTTCTCAAAGGGAAGATGGTCCTGTTTATGAATAACTAGTCTGCAATTTGTTTAAACTGCAAAAGAGAATCAAAGACCACAGCTTTCCTTTGCAAAATAAACAAAATTGATAACAACCACCAAGGCTACTACCACAAAGCAGAACTTGTCTTGCAAACCCTAGAAGAGTGAGTGAGAGAAAAAGTGATAAAAAGCATATGTGAGCAATAGGACTCGGCAATGGTTAGTTTTCCTCTGTAATCCTGACTGGCAATTTAAACAGAAAAAGAAAAGAAAAGGAAAAAAAACTTGATGAATCCTACCCCTGCAATCTTCCTTTTAGACAGGTAGGAGATGTAGGAGACAGAAAATCTATTAAAATGTTAATGCAAATAATGGCAATTTGTGGCAGTTAGCACTTGGAAGCAGGCTGTTGTGCAAGAGCCCTGTTATGGAGCGTGGGGAAGGTGAGCAGAAATGGAGCTGTAAGTGAAGGAGTGAGGAAAAGAAATTTAAAATGCCATTTCCTAGGAACCTGGACCCAGATATTCTAAAGAGGCTCCTAAGTGTAAGAAGTATGTACTAGGGGAAAGGGAGCAGCTTCACCAAACTCAAGGGTCCACCAGCTATATGGTTGATGTAGGGAAACCTGTCAGGTGCAACTCTGGCAGAAAAAATTTCCAAAAAGATTAAATCTTTGCTACTTTCCATTTCACCTGCTTCTCCAGGATGAGAGAATTTGCCACCCAGCATTGAGCTGTTAGGAACATTTACACTGAGCTCTGACTGACATGCAGCAGCCTGGACTTTGTGGAGCAGCGAGGTTTCTCCTCATCTTTGTAGGTCCAAACAGAAACATCTGCTGAAGTACAGACAAAGCAATGAGGTGAGGAAGAACACAACCCATGGGGAAGAACGAAGTGAGAGCAGACACACAGGAAGGATGAAAAAGCTCTTGAGTGGCACATGGTGCCCAGACAGGTCAGGGCATGATGGTGATCATCAGTTCTGTCTGTCTGAGCTGATTTTGTTTTGTAACAGCTCTGGAAAGACAAGGAAGATGCCTTTTATGGGGCCTGGGGAAGACACTAGAGCACAAAAAGGAAAGAGAGTGGTAAAAGGGATTGCATTGTGGTGGGAAGTTTAATTCTTACACAGGATGACTGATGCAGTACCACATTTTATCAGTGGATGCTCACATTGCCTAGAGGACAGTAATATACATACACTTATGCACATTGTATATGCCTACGTGCATAGACTGAGACTGGAAATCATCACATTTATTTAATACATTTATTCTTATTGCCTCTTTGGTGTAAAACCTCTCACTGATTCTTTCAACTTTACCTGCATGTGATGCACCTTTTAAAAGAAGATATAAGAAACATATATGTTCAACCCCTACAGGTGCAGGAAGAAGAGAAAGAAAGAGAAATCTTTCTTTCAGTTACATGGCAGTTTTTCAGGCTGAATAATCAACTTTCCTGAGCCAGGGATTCTTATCAGAGGATAAAGTAAGATTTTACACATGAATGCTGCCCTGCAGTTATCACAATGCTGGTGGTACACATGCCATATCACCACAAATAAACACAGGGGTTATATTAAAATTTATATAGTTAATATTATGCCTTCTTGCAAGGGATAAATGCCTGTACTTTCTTTGCTCTCATTGAAATCAGCTGCAAAACTAATTCATGAGGCCAGAGTGTTGCCTAGCAAGCTCAGATTCAGCTTTAAGATTTGAGTTATGGTGGGGGCAATAAAATTACAGAGCAAAGGGCAAGGAAAGAGGAAAACATAAAACAGTGAACTGAACCAGAAGTATGGCTGAACACTTTATATCCAGATGACCCCCTTGTGCCAGCCTAACTTGTAAGAAGTGGAATATGCAGCTCGCTCTTCAATTTAATAACAAACAAACAATCAGAGGAAAAACACCATAAAACCTCAAACCGTGCTGCCAGGTGAGGTATTTGGCTTTGCATGAAGAGGTGCTTGTGGACCAGAGCTATTTTTAAAAAGAAGGAAGAATGAGTGTTTGCAGAGCCTCAAGCCTCAGGAAGTTTGTCCATCTTCCTGCCTAACGCGGCTGGACGGTGATGAACAGCGGAGGGGGTTGGCGGAGCCACCGAAATCCTACCCTGGGGCTCGTGGCTTGGGGTTGGCATGGACAGGGATGAGAAGAAACCAAGCTGGAAAAAAATGCTTCAGCAGTGGAGGCTGCAGCCAAGAACCAGCAGCTGTCTCCAAGCTTTTCAAGGTTGTAGAGCAATCCCAGCGCATTCCTGGGGATTGCAGCACAGGGCTGTGGGCAGGAGCCTCGTGCCTAAATATTCTCTGTGGCTTGGCTGTTTCTTGGCTTATAGAATTTAGTCAGATCCTTGGCTTGCTCTGGATNGGGGGAGGAAAGTGGGGTAGGGGTGGGGAGGAGGGAGAGTGTTTAAAAGAAAAAAAAAGGTATTAATTTTCAGGGATGTAATTAGCATGTGATAAGCCAAATTAACCCTTGGGGAAATAACATTTAAACTGGTTGTGTGCCTACTGTGGTTTCATTTCAGCCAGAGTGCATGGTGGCTGAATATTTGTGTTAATCATAGAATCATAGTATCAGTCAGGGTTGGAAGGGACCACAAGGATCATCTGGTGCCAACCCCCCTGCCATGGCAGGGACACCTCACACTACATCAGGCTGGCCACAGCCTCATCCAGCCTGGCCTTAAGCACCTCCAGGGATGGAGCCTCAACCACCTCCTTGGACAACCCATTCCAGGCTCTCACCACTCTCATGGTGAAGAAATTCTTCCTCATACTGTTCTTGAGAAAAAGGAAGAAAAAGGATTGTTTCTAGTTTTATCTCCTCTATATTATGCTTACACATAGTTCGAGAGGTCAGTTGACTGATGGCGTGAATAAAAATGCATTTTGATTTTGTGTTTGCTAATCATATTTGGGTTTCAACTCTAGAACTGAAAAAATGGAAGTCTGGGCAACCTGACTTTGCCATCTCACTATAAAGAAGACATTGAGGCATGGAGCATGTTCAGAGAAAGGCAATGAAGTTGCTGGAGCATCTGGAGAAGAAAATTGAGGGAATTGGGGTTGTTTAGTCTGAGAAAAGGAGGGTGAGGGGAGACTTTATTCCTCTCTACAACTCCCTGGAAGGAGATTGGAGTGAGGAGGAGGTTGGTCACTCCTCCTAATTTCCTAGATTTGAGCCAGGAGCTGCCCAGGGCAAAAGGACAAAAAAGATATTTTACCCCTTCCCAAGGAGTAAAATAAAAGTGCCCCACTCTGGACTGGAAGTTTAAATGGAAATTCTATTTACAAATACATACAAAAGGCATTCAGGTAAAAGGAACACATTCACAAATTAGGCTCCATTCTCCACCTGGGCCTACCAGGCAAAAACCTTCCAGAGCCTTCCAAAAATCTCCACCACACCTAGCCTCTAGGGGCCCAAGAACAGCCAAACTGCCCCACCCCCACGATCCAGACCTACTGAGGGTTTCAATAGGCTCAGTGGTGTAGCTTAAAATTCTCTGCCAGCCAAGACCAAGGGAAAAACCTCTCCCACAAATATAATGGTGTGTGCATCCCAAGAGGGAGAGAAGAGAGAGGGATTGGGCTGTACACTCCCTAAAATAGAGAAATACAGGAAAAAAAGAATAGAATAACAGATTACAATATCCTGGGACACACTGCCAGTCCCCCTGGGACTCTCTAGCCTGTGGAGAACTTTTCTTTGTGGTTATACCAATTATTGATTTCCCTTAACCCTAAGTAACAAGTGATGGAACAAGAGGAAACTGCCTTGCACCAGGGGAGGTTCAGGTTGGCTATGAGGACGTATTTCTTCACTGAAAGAGTGGTCAGGCATTGGAACAGGCTGCCCAGGTTGGTGGTAGAGTCACCAGCCCTGGAGGTTCCTCCAAAAAATTTGTTTTAGTGGGCATGACAGTGTTGGGATGATGGTTGGACTTGACGATCTTGGTGGATTTTTCCCCATTGTAAGGGTTCTATGATTTTGTGGATGGTTGATTGTTCAGGAGATGGATCTAGCTTATTAAAACACTCACTATACATAGTTTATGAATTTTTAGATTAATTATGCCATACAGCTGCTCTTACCTCTTCACCTGGGTCTAAGCAGCACACCAACATCCCATACAGCTGTGGTCTCCAATAGACACTCCAAGGTTTGTTGTGAGTCTCACCTATTTCAGAAAGTAGTTAATCTGTAGTCCATCTTTTCTTTGATGCGTTATTTGGGAAGTCCATTTCTTGCTTCTGATGTAACCACTTAGACAAACAAGGCATGACTGGGTGGGTATGGCACTTCAAAGCCAGTTGTAGAAGGTTGAGAAAGAGGAGCAAGGCAGCAGAAAGCTGAACCAGAAGGAAAATGGTTAATGCACTCTGTTCACAGACTGTTCCTTACTTCTGTAATGCAGAACTCCTGACTGACCAAAACTGTGGATGTTGTTTCACTTCGTTTGCTACCCAAACACCAAGTTCAACAGAACAAAGCAATTGCTTGACTGCAAAATTAACTCTGAAAAAGCTTCTGTAATACAAGTACATATCATTATCAATATTAACGTAATTACTGGCCCACAATACCACTGCTCTTGACACTGAATTAGTGTACCTACTAGCATGACCTAGAAAAGGGAGCAGAAGTGCTTATAAAAAGCTCTTTTAAGAGATGTTTGTGACTTTGTGGTAGACATTCACCTATTGGTACCTAGTATGAAGGAGACTCTTTTATAAGTTGCTGGAGAGGGACTGTAAAAGAAAAGGCTTTTGGACATCTGAAAACAAATGCACATTTAGGAGACAGACTTAAAGTTTTTCAGAATTACTACTCAGGTCCCCTGACATCTTCTTCCTCATAATTTCAAGACATTCTGCTTTCACTGTGCAAAAGTGTCACATGGTAGGACCATTCCTATTATTAGAATTAAGTGCTAATCCTAATCAATGCTGTTTTATTAGTATGAGCTCTTATTTTTAGGGACCATTGCCTATATTTCTCTACAGATGAGTTCTTTAGGCACTATGATAGAAAAAATGGAATTAACCTACAAACAGGTGTGGATTTGAGGTGGCATCAACATGACAGAAAGATTGCAATGTTATAACAACAGCAACAGCAACACAAAAAAACCTGGAACTCTCTTCCTGGTAGATGTCCCCTCAGAAGCAGAAAACCAAAACAGATGTACCCAAGCATTGGGGCTGGTGGTTCTGAGATATTCTGAAGATCTGGGATATGGATAAAATTTCCAGAATATGACTACTCAGTCTCAGTTTGCTGTACTGGTATTACATCAAGTAGCCTTACAGCTCTTCATGGTTTGCTGGCATCATCACTCCAACAAACCATGGCACCCACAAGTGATAACATTTCTGAGGAAATGAGAGAAAGAGGACAAGTCACTGGCCTGAAACACGAATTCTGCTCTTTTAGATTTTTCTAATGCCCTTTTATATTTTCTAATCTTTCTCAAACCAGTGTTAAAAACATGTGACACAGGTTATTTAATACAGATTTTGTAAAATGCATGAGATATTGCACAACCATTGGTGATCAGCCTGTGGTTACCAAAACTGGGCATGGTGTGGTAGTTTTAGGCTATGCCTTTAAAATTTTTTTCACAGATTTTGAACAGAATCACTAAATAAATCACTATCAGGTGTAAGAAGGAAAATGATGATAGTTCTAAACAATCCCATTGGAGGGTTATCTACCATAAGAATTAGTTTGCTAAATAATTTCTCTCTCTTTTCACTTCTTTGGTTCTAGTTGATGCTTCTCCTGGCTTTACTGACCATGGCTGCACTGCTTCATTGTGACTGGCATTAACCACATCTTCTCTGCTCTGTCTCTTGTCCCTTTTGTGTACAGAGGGGTAGGGAGAGGGCAGAGGAGGGGAGATAAGCCCTGGTCTTTGCCTAGGGGGGTTCTTGTGCTGTTTATCCATTGTAAATACCTGTAAATATTTGTAAACACTGTATATTTTGCACATATTCATTGCATTTCATTGTAGTTTGTAGTTTTGCTTGTAAATACAGCTTTCATTTGCTTCCAACCTAGCTGCTCTGGCAAATTTAGTGTTGGGGGGAATTCTCAACCCACCACACATGGACAACTTTCTTTCATTTTAGGTTTTTTTGAGATACTGATTATCTTGGCATCTTTTGTTAGATGCTCTGGTTCCAACCACTGCCTTGGTCTGCCTCCTTCATTTAGGCTGTGATTATAAGGGATGCATGATGTGGAATTCAGACAGCTGAAGGGACATGTGAACTTGGGTGCTGTTCCTGTATGTAGCCTTTTACCTCCGAGTGAAATACCCTTTTCCACTATTGCTGTGAAATTAAATATTTTTCTCTTCACAACATTTCTGCACCATCCATAAAGTTTGGAGATGGGAAAGGTGTTTATGTTTCCATGCTGGTCATGCCACAGGCTGGATTCTCTGCCTGGCTTGGCCTCCAGTTAAGGAGCAGTACAGCATTTCATGGTTTAGAAGGAGGTACTTGCTCTGTTTGTACCTTCTTGTATAGTTGCATTCAGTTCTGGAGATGGAATGTGCTTTATGAGCTTAGTACCATCAAAAAATGGATATCAGCCAAACTGCTACATTAACAGGAATTACCACATTTGCTCCATTTTCCTCTTTTCAGTAGCAAGGCAAAGACAAGTGCTAGGTGTCAGGAGGATTTGGTTATGGCAGGTGCATGTTTCATAAACCACAATGTTTGGGTTTCTAGTGGTGGTGCAAGACCCTTTCAGCACACAATGGGAGAAAGATGATTTATACAGACTACATTATGGGGCAACATTTAAAAAATTTTCTGAGGGATATGGCTACCAAAGCCCACCTTTTAGAAACATTCATTTTTTCGTCCATATAGATGAAGGGTCCTTAGTGATTTAGGTAATTCTGAGAGCTCTGTTCTGTCCCTCTGTTCTGTCCCATTTTCAGATGATCTGGTGGAAAGAGAGTGTTATCAAACATCCTGTAGCTTCATCTGAGTCTCTGAAACATAGCAGCACTTGCTTATTGTCACAGCATGAGCTTCAGCCCAGCTGGGTAGTTTTTCTAACAACACAAATGCCTGAATGTCAGAAATACCTTCAAGTATTAAACCCTGTGCCTTTAAGGGGGGTGCATTTGGCATTAAACAGACTTTCCAGCTAATGAATTTCTCAAGTTACAAGAATAATGGCCTTTTTAATCTTAGCAAGAGTAATTAAACAGACATTTGTTATTAATGATGTTGTTAATGGCAGCAGATATTGAATTTTCACTGTAGATATCATACAGTTGTATAGTGATTTTTTGGGAGGTTTTTATTAACTTGATTGGGCAGTGAAGCTAAAAATGTATCATATATTTTTTCCCTGTGTCTAGAGCTATTGGTTTTCACCCTTTTGTAAGGCAACTTCTCTGCCTTTGTTTAGTTTGTGTTGGAGATTACAGAATGGCAGAATGACAGAATGGTCTGGGTTGGAAGGGACCTCCAAAGTACATCTAGTCCAACCCCCTCTGCAGTAAGTAAGGGCATTCTCAACTAGATCAGGTTGCCCAGAGACCCACTGAGCTTCACCTTGAATATCTTCAGGGATGGGACCCCAACCACCACCCTGGGCAATTTGTTGCGGTGTTCCACTACCCTTGTGGTAAAGAACTTGTTCCTAACATCCAATCTAAGTCAGCTCTTCTCTGGTTTGAAACCGTTGCCCCTGGCCCTGTCACTGCAGGCCTTTGTAAACAGTCTCTCTCCATCCTTCTTGTAGGCTCCTCTCAGGTAGTAGAAGGTTGCTATTAGGTCTCCCTGGAGCCTTCTCTTCTCCAGGCTGAACACCCCCAGCTCCCTCAGCCTGTCCTTGTAGCAGAGCTGCTCCAACCCCTGATCATTTTCGTGGCACTCCTCTGGACCCAATCCACCAGGTCCATGTCCTTCATGTATTGAGGGCTCCAGAGCTGGATGCAGTACTCCAGGTGAGGTCTCACCAGAATCACCTCACTTAGACTGCTCAAGACCTGAGTGTCAGACTTAAGAGTATTCTCCTATGCACTCACTTGCATGCATGTACTCACTTTACTCATGTAAAAAGGCATAATCACCTCACTCAGCCTGCTGACCACGTGTCTTTTGATGAAGCCCAGGCTGCCATCGGCCTTCTGTGCTGCAAGCACACACTGCCTGCTCACGTCCAGCTTCTCATCCATCTGCACCCCCACGTCCTTTTCCACAGGCTGCTTCCTATCACCTCATCCCCCAGTCTATACTGATGGTGAGGATTGTTCCAGCCCAGGTGTAGAACCCTACACTTGCTCTTGTTAAACCTCATGAAGTTCACCTGGGTCCACCTCTCCAGCTTGTCCAGGTCCCTCTGGATGACATCCTGCCCTCTGGCATATCAACAGCACCATTCAGCTTGCTGATGGACACCACTTGTCACTGCTCTCCATCTGGACTTCAAGCTGTCGAGCACCACCCTCTGGATGCAACCATCCAGACAATTCCTTACCCACTGAACAGTGCACCCATCAAATCTGTATCTCTCCAACTTGGTAAGCAGGATATTGTGGGGGGACCATGACAAAGGCCTTGCAGAAGACCAGATAGATCACATCCATAGGTTGTCTCTTGTCCACTGATGTAGTCACTCTGTCATAGAAAGCCACTAGGTTAGCCAGGCAGGAACTGCCCCTAGCAAAGGCATGCTGACTGTCTTGAAAAACCTCCCTGCCCTCACCTTCAGCTTCCATTGTTGGCCAATCTAATAGCAGAAGGGCCAGATCCTGTTTATTGCCACTCCTGAACTGCTTGGAATGGTATTTGCAGAAAGGGATGTGCCTATCAGCAACTACTTCTACAATCCTTTCTCAACATTTTCTGGGGGTTCCCTTTTGTATTTCACCTCAGGGAAACAGGAGTTTGTTGTGCATCCAGCTAGAAGACCTAGATTTCTAACTCAAAGGAAATTTATTATTTTTTTTAATTTAATTTTTTTTTTTATTCTGGAATCCAGAGCTAGCCAGATCAGAAGGCAAAATACTTTCTCTCTTTTTCTTTTCTTGTGTTACGCTCTTTTTCTTGGTGTCCTGAAAAGTATGGAGAGGTAGAGTACTCTTAAGTATGAAG
>VXBD01008169.1:69689-86030 GCA_013399975.1 Indicator maculatus | reverse complement strand
AAAAAGTTCAATAGTTTCAAAACATTTATATCTGAACTTCTGCTATTCTTGTCAAACTCCAGAAGTGGCACCTTCAACATCTCTGTTTCCAGCTCCAGCCATTCCACAGCTGAAAGCCTGGGACTTGGGGGAATTGGGACTCTTTAGCAGTTTATCAGGTGAACAGGCAGCAAGACATGGGATAATTTTAGAAACCTGCCTGAGCAAGAGATTTTCAAAACTGGCACATCTGCCAGTTTCCTTGGCTTCAACCAGAACTTCATTAAAATCATTCTGTTCCCATGGATCAGCTGCATTTTGATAAATCAGCATTTTCCAGTGGGAAAAAGAAAAACAAAAACATTCAGTTGGAACAGTTGCAGTCATTTCTAGTAACAATCAAATGCGAGATGATAAATTGGAGAACAGCTTTAGCAGAGGTTATGCATCAGAGCACTATGCTGAGCACCACGACCTACCACATCAGGTGGAGTTGACCCAGCTCTTGTGTTGATGCTGATCTGTTGTCTCTGCCAAAATTCTTGGATGAAATAGTAAGGAAATAGTCCTTTGCTAATTGAAGGTATTAATTTCCATGTTTGCTACATAGTTGTCATAAAATGACATAAGCTTGTAGGCTACAGAGAGAGGCCACCTTCTTCATCCTCTTCCTAGTACTGTGTCCAGGTCTGGGTTCCCCAGTTCAAGAGAGACAGAGAACTGTTGGAGAGAATCCAACAGAGAGCCACAAGGATGCTTAGGGGACTTGAGCATCTCCCCTATGAAGAGAGACTGAGAGCCCTGTTTAGTCTGGAGAANTTTCTTTTCCTTTTTTTTTTTTTTTTCTTTCTTGTTGGAATCGAAAGATCAAATTTTGTGTTGTCTTTGATAGGACATGGCAACATGCCCACCTAGAGTTGCTACACAGGCTCAGGGTCCTTGTATTTTGCTTGATGACACAGACCCTTTTATAAGGTATGAAAGGTAACATACATTTTCTAATATCTTTTGGGAAAGAGAAGTCAGGTGCTTTGTGCATTATCAGTCTGTGGAGTTGAGACGAAATAAAGCAGACACTGCTCCTCAGAAGGTTTCCAGCTATTCTCTCAGGCAAGGCTCTTGATCAGTAATCTTGTTAGAGATTATTCAAGGTAATTATATGAGAAATCTATTTCATGTGTAAGCAGTTGCTTTTATGGCACTTTGGATAGGTCACCAAAGAAATAAATCTCTGAACTTTACTGCAAGCTGCGGTATTGCAAAATAAAAAATTAAAAAAAAATCAACATCAGACAGAGACCGCCACACATGTTCAACTCTTGCTGATTTTTATTTTCTGTAGCCAAGAAAGTAGCCTTGTTTTGGGAAGAAAACCAAAAGGCTTTGGCTAAATTTGTGACTAGACAATAGCCCACTGCTGGCAGCCCTGTCAAGGGAGTTATTCCCTGCTCTTAACTCCTGTTTACTTCTTACCATATTTGGGAAAAAGAAAGAGGAAATTTTCCTTGAAAGGTTTGGGTACAAAGTAGTGTATCAAAAATACTGTTTCTGCAAACATGCTTGAACTCCTATTTTCCTCTTTTTTTTTTCCCCCCTCCACTTGAGGTTATTGCTCTAAGTGTCTAGAAAGAAAGGATTTACTCCTCCTCCCTACTCCCTCATGAGTTGAAGGACAATCAGATATACTTTTTTTTTTCATTATGGTAGCATATTTGATGCCTCCTCATAAAATTACAAGGTTATTTTATCTGAGCAGAAGACAGTCACAACAGTTAAGCTGCTGCAATTGAAAAGGACAGACAAAAGTGTGGGAGAAGGGAATATTACATTATTGCATATTATGTTGTTACAGATAGGGAGCTGAGACATAAAGAGATGAAATGACCAAAGCCACACAGGAGTCTGTGATAGACACAGGAATTAAACACAGCTCTCCCAACCCTCAGTCTAGTTCTCTGGCTGTGAAGCTATTGTTCCTTTCTCCCTTGTCTCCTAATTGGATCCACAGGATCCTTCTATCACTGACTTCTCCTAAGTGTTGTGCCTGTAAGGTAAAGCCTCCTCACTTTTTTTTTTTAAAGTGTTTATACTAAACTTTAATAGCTAGGGCAACCTTCCACTTTTTTTTTTTTTTTTGTGTGTGTGTGTGATGCCTGACAACAATGGCTCAGTAATTACTGAACTAATGTTATCAATTCCAACAGATATCACATTTATTAAACAGAAAATGCTATGTTGCTGTTCATCAGTTAGGAATGTGTGTAATTGAAACATGAAAATGAAGTCTGCATGAATATGTGTGATTCATCACGAATTCTGCAAGCCCTACACTAACTCTTCTTAATTAAGCTGTCAAATGGAAAACTTATAATTAATGCAACAGCATATTTTTCTGGAGTTCTTCTCTACCCCCATATAAAGCTTTATTCAGGAGAAACATTACAAGGATTACATGTGTGGATTGGGCACTCTTGTCTTAATAAGCAAAAATTTTACTGCCCTGCATCACTATTTTTAGTCCATTCCACTAGGATCTTCCTCAAAATATGAATGTGGGGTTGGGACTCACTCATTATTTTTCTCCTTCTCTTTCTACACACAAATAGTGATTCATTTGCTATGAGAAATTCATGTTACAATCCTACTAGCGTGTTTAGTACAGCAAATTAAGACTGTGGTGATAGACACAGATACAGCAGTTTCTTAACTGCCCTGTGCAGGATGAGTAGTTTGGTTCCTAGACTACATTTGGACTGATGCTCACAGCCAAGCTCACCCATGATCTAAGAACATCTGCACTCAGGGCAACTCAGGTGTTTGGGCATTGTCTATAAAATGCTTAGACCTTCTGAAAACACCAGCCAGGCAGGGCTGGGTTTGGCTCCACTTCTCATTCTCATACAACAGTTAAAACGAGTGCCTTGCTTTTCAGTTACTGTGCAACATTCTCAAGTGGGATCAGAGATGCCAAAGTGAAGACCTAGTCGCTCTGCATGTACAGTAAAGATAACAACCCTTTCCCTAATGGGTTCCCACACTGTGTTTAACTGGTGTCTCTTTGTAGGCAGCTTATGAAGCACCTTGCTGTGCTTATCCCCAGACACCTTCAAGGGTAGTGCTTGAAATGTAATCTCTCTGGCCTTTTATAGAATCATAGAATCAGTCAGGGTTGGAAGGGACCACAAGGATCATCCAGTTCCAACCCCCCTGCCATGGGCAGGGACACCTCACACTACATCTGGCTGGCCAGAGCCTCATCCAGTGTGGTCTTAAACATCTCCAGGGATGGGGCCTCAACCACCTCCCTGGACAACCCATTCCAGGCTCTCACCACTCTCATGGGGAAGAACTTCTTCCTCACGTCCAGCCTGATTCTCCCCACTTCCAGCTTTATTCCATTCCCCCTAGTCCTATCACTACCTGATATCCTAAAAAGTCCCTCCCCAGTCCCTCCTCCACACTTATGCAAGAACCTGATTGTTTAACAGAATGTGAACACTTTCCACTGTAAAGTAATAACCTCTGATGTGCCATTTTCCAGGCAGAGGAAAGCACGGTAGAGTTTTGGGGGACAACTTAATCTCCTAAACCCAGCCAGGCAGCCCTGTGTGTGAGTGTGAAGAGCCTCCAGCCAAGGATGCTGTGGTCAGCCCTAAATTTGCCTCTGCAGCTCATGCAGTTGCAGCTCGTGCACTCCTAGTAATTCATCCTCTGGTTGTGGTTACTTTGCTTCTAATTTCTTATAATAGCCCTGGATTACACAGAGAAATGCCAGTTTCCATTGGTAGGGGTGGGGCAGAGGGCACAATGCGGGAAGAGGCTTTTGTCCTCTTGCAACATCACAGCCACAAGATTTCCATATGCCTTTAAAAAAAAAAAATATATATTTTACATCTGATTACAACTGTTTTCACTTTAGTGCCAAAAGAGAATACCTAAAACAGTGTAGAAGAGGAAGACACAGGGGTTTGTGGGCACCGGCAGCTGCCAAATAGAGCAGCTGTAATGCTGCGGGTGCTTGGGAAACCAATTAGAAACACATGGAGTGACAAAAAAATGTATGTAACATACGATTAGCACAGTGAATGCAGCCACACTGTGTGAAACTTAGGCAAGCGAGGGCTGGCTGGCACCAAAGATCAGTGAAAGTAAAATGCAGTTATGATGCCTCAAAGAGAAATTGTACATTAGTGCTGGGAAATAAGGAAATATTCTCACTGTGATCCTAAATGTAGCTTAAGTACATGGATATATCAATGTCAAGAAAATTGTTTTTAAAAGTTGAGTATGCTTTTTAGCACACTTAGCAAGTCCAGTGTTCACAACTGGGTTCTGTGGGAAAACTGTTACCTTTCAAAGGGTGCCCTGACTTTTTGTGTGGCATGGGTCAGAAGCTGTGAGTCCTGGCAGAAGCGTTTTCTTTTAGCCTTTACTAAGCAATGGATCAGGCAAGCTGAAAGCAAGGAAGGTGTCAAGATAAACGTGAGACAGGTTCTCTTAAACCACATTAAACAACAAAAAAAGTCAAGATCTGAAGAGTACTGTATATTCACTAGCTGGCAGTGTATTTTGAGGCACTCATCTAGAGATACTTTTTTATGCATGAGAAATGATGAGGTCAGACACTAGTTTATCCAGTTACATGGTGCTCTAGAGGAAAGCTGTGTTTTCTGCTACCCTTCTGATCTATCACCAATATAAGAAGGAACTTCAGGCAGAAGTTTTTCATTCTGCAGATATGGGTTGGTGATCCAAGATATTTTTCCTCAAGAATAAAGTCCTAGAGATGACAAAACCCTCAGGTATTTTTTTTTCTGGAGTCACATAATGGTCCAAAATTGTTAAAGCGAGTATTACAAAGATTGCAATGCATTTACTTGGTGACAGAATAGAAATGCAGGTTACTGAAAACTGATTAGCCACAGAAATAACCAGAATGATAGGAGCAAAGACTGCTGGCTGGAAACACAGGTGACATGCTCTATTATTGAAGTCCATCCAGCAGTTAATCACAGTCCTATAGACAAAAGTAATTTTGTTCCATCAAGATATTGCACAAGTATATAGAAGAAATTTCCAGGGCCTTGTTTTGTGGACTTGTCAGCAGTGTGATGTTGACAGTCTGCTTTTTCCTCTCAGGGGAAAAAGAAAAGCCCAAACCTCTCACAAGTCTTTGTTCTCCTACAAAGCTAGCATGGCCAAGTGTAGTATATGTCAGTGGACCACAAAGTTCATAGTTTCATGGTGAGTGAACAGAAAAGGGTTTATTCACCCTACATATACTTAGTGAAACTTTTGAAACCCATTTATTTATTAAGCCAGCTGTGTAAGCTTTGTCTTTCTCCTTCTCTCCACACATCCACTGCTTATGGTTTAAGTATTCTGCTGTTAGCAGAAAATGAGCAGGGAGAACAGGCTGCTTTTATCTTTGCCTACTGCAGAGTAATTATTATTAAGGAACAAAACTTTTTAAGATTTTCACAGTCTTAAAAATTGTCTCCACCTCTACTGCCAGTAGAAAGCATGCTGCATTCAAGACTGAGAAGCAAGGGTGAGAGCTTTGCTGAGCAGAATACTTAGAGATTTCAGTAATTTTCCTGTTCTGGGGAAAGAGACAGCACTATGGCCCATCTGTGCAAACCAAAAATGCTGCTAGGAGGTCAGAACGAGTTGTACAACTGCCCCTGATAATTAAATCTATGGCCTCCATAAAGCTTCTTAATGAGAGTGCTTTACTGGCTTGGCCTTATATCGCTGGTAACAATTAATTTGCATTTTAGAATGTTTCTATTTATCCACTGTTTGCAATTTTAATATTTGTCTTTACAGAACGAGGTGCAAAAGTCTGATTTGTTTGCTCAGGATTTACTCCTCTAATTTTGACTATGCAGATGGAATAGCAACACCCTGAATGAGAATTTTTTGTGATATCTCAAAAAGGACAGAAAATGTTTCCCTCAGTACAATTTTAAATAGTGTTTGAACTCGGAGTCCACAAAACTTTGGAAAACATGTTGATTTTTTTTTTATAGCCGTGTCTTAAAAAGCTCACCCTTTTCTATTTCTACTTTAAAAACCTCGAGTTCTACTTGAACCTTGAGTTCCACTTTAACTCCAGGTTCTACTTTAAGAACCTCACACCTTGAGTACTGTGTCCAGTTCTGGGCCCCTCAATGTAAAAAGGATATTGAGACTCTTGAATGTGTCCAGAGAAGGGCAATGAGGCTGAAGAGAGACCTCAAACACAAACCCTGTGAGGAGAGGCTGAAGGAGCTGGGGGTGTTTAGCCTGGAGAAGAGGAGGCTCAGGGGTGACCTCATTGCTGTCTACAACTACCTGAAGGGAGGTTATAGTCAGGAGGGGTTTGGTCTCTTCTCCCAGGCAACCCGCACCAGAACAAGAGGACACAGTCTCAAGCTGTGCCAGGGGAGGTTTAGGCTGGAGGTGAGGAGAAAGTTCTTCATGGAGAGAGTTGTTAGACGTTGGAATGTGCTGCCCAGGGAGGTGGTGGAGTCCCCATCCCTGGAGGTGTTCAAGAGGGGATTGGACGTGGCACTTGGTGCCATGGTTTAGTAGTCATGAGGTCTTGGGTGACAGGTTGGACTTTGAGGTCTTTTCCAACCTTATTGATTCTGTGACTCTGTGATTCTGTGAAATAAAATAGCCCTTGCATTTCAAGTCTATTCTCTGCAGTACATCCTGAAAAGGAAATCCTGATCCAGTGACCAAATTTCAGTCAGGTCCAAAGCAAAAACACTTTGAGCAGGTTGAGGCACTCCTAAAGGCAAAGAACAAAACCTGATCCTTAGAATTTTGCTTTCTTTAAAAACAACAATGAAAAAAACCCCAAAACAACAACCACCACAAAATCAGAATACCAGATGCGGATGTTTGTTCAGACATTTGTAGAAGTGAGAATGTGTCTGGGTGTTGGGAGCATTATTTCTGCATCGTGATGTCTTTTGTGCCATGGAACCTGCTGTGAAACCTGCTCTCTGTGTAACAGCTCATATGGAAAGATCAAGGGTGCATTGCTTTGCTGGCATGGCTGCAGGATAAACAGTTCTTAGCCAGACTATCACACACTGCTAGAACAAAAAGTTATGAAGATAAAGACACTGGGTTTTGCCCTCATTTAAAAATAAAATGCTGCCTGGGAGGAATGAGATAGAGGAAGAAAAAGAAAGAAGTTCAAAATCCACATCTGAACCTGGAAGCAATTTCTCCTGATAGTGCTTAGCTCTCTACTCAGTTAAAAAAACCTGCACTACCCAAACAGCTTCATGTAGTTTGGCAAGAACAATCCACAATCAGGACAAAATTAGGGGTTCGTGGAGTTCTTTTCTAGTTGGGATTTCATAGTGATATTACTTTCAGCTATGGCTAAACAGAGGAGCTCCATTTCACACGCTGGGAGTCGAACTCTTCTAGCTGGTGTGATTACAGCTTGTTGCATTTAGATCTCGTTTCACTATGTCTATAACAATTTGACCAGCACATTCAGCAATTCTGGCTTTAAAGATCAATTTTACAGGTGGAAAGAGCAATGTAAAGAAGTTGTAAATGTTATTTGCTTTAAAATACAGTGATAAGGAAAATAACAGAAAGTGTTAAACTGCTATGGATTGACTTGAGGATGTGTTTATTAACTGCAATAGGTCTGGGTAGTGATATCTGAGTAATTCCTGTTTAACTTCTGCAACCCTTTATGGGTCCCTTACCAGCAGATGCTCTTGAATATAAACATTTCCCATGAGTTCTGAGATAGGCAGTATAAAAGTCTCAAACCTGCAACAGGTTCAAGATGTCACTTCTATTGTTTGCTTCTAGTCTTGCTCAGAAATGCTCAATGATTCTTTCAGACCTCCTTTCTAGATGCATTTCTTCCATGCTTTGCACAAAATTCCACCGTTGTTGCTCCTGCACTGAAGAAAGATGATAGCAAGATAAATGCCTTGGACATCTCCCAGAACACAACCAGACCTGCCTTTCCCTGCTACCCATGGTCTTGTGAAGTAGGCACTTGACTATGAGTTATGGGGAAGATGCATCTTCTGATGATAAGGTTGGGTGATAAATGTCCAAAGCCAGCATGGGACACTTCAGAGGAAGTGCCATAAATTTACCACTGAATCAGCTGTAAGGAGGAGAGCTGGGGCTAAAGAATCACAGCTGTCATTTTGCTGTGGGAAACAGTTCAGGGATCATTAGTATTGGTCATTCCCATGAACTCGAGGTTTGCAGTGGGGCATGTTGGGAGGTGACACCACAATCTGTGCAGATCTTGAATCCTAAAGATGAAAGATTGCCTGATGCTAATAAACAGGTTACATTTCACTTTCAAAGCCAAATATATTCCCCAGTTTTTAGTTTTGCTCTGCTTCCTTTACAAATAGTCAGATTTAGAAAAGGTAATTAGAAAAGCAAGGGGTGGGGAGGAGAATAGTTGTTGGAATTTTCACCTTAAACTCAGTTTAGTACAATATAATTTTTTGTATTACCATGTGTGGTAGCCAGAAAATGCTTTGGCACAGCCAGGATTTTAATATTTGGTATGACACATCAAGATAAGTCAGTGGTTTTTTGATCAAATCACTTTTAAGAGAAATTTCTTTAACCAAGTATTCCTCCCTCCTCCCCCACCCCTTCCCCCCATCATTCTCTCCTGAATGATACTGCAGAGAGAAAGTTGGAGAAACACAAATATCATCTTGCTGGGAAGTAGCAAATTGGCATGTAGCTGATCTCCAGCTCACTAAATTTTCACCTTTAAGTGATTGATGTCATTGATATTTTTACTATATACTTTATAGAGAGCAGCACACACACAAAAAAAAAATGTACTTCACCCTTCCACAATAGTTGATTTTGAACATATTCTCTCCAGGCTTGGTTGTAAATTGTGCCTCAAACCAGAATGGGCAGGGCTGCTCATAACTAGGACAGATCCATTAAGTGCCAGGGTTGAGGTGCTGCTGCAGAGTGTGAAGTGTTTTAATGGGACAGAGTTAATTACGCCGTCCCAGGGAGCTGTATGGATCTAACTGGGACAGAGAGATAAACCCTTTGGGCACTTCATTTCTGCTGTCACCCCAGCAGAAGGACACACCATGGGAAAGCAGTTTCCTAGGGGAAGAAAAGTAAACCATCTCGGTCTTCTTGTCAGTACAGGTGATGGACTGCTATTATTACTATTTTATAATAAAAAAAGCAGAGAGGAAAGGCAAGGACTGTATGAAGGACAAAGCTGGGAATCACTCAGTAACACTAGAATGGATGATTGGATCTCACTGCGTCTGCAATTCACATGTGTCAGGGTTTTTTGTTTAATGATTGAACATGGACTAGGTTTCCTCTTTGGTGTTACAGAAATATAAAAAAGCATGTCCAGAATAATAGGCGCTTTCTTGTGAAAATCTGAGGCAAATCATGGGAGAAGGCAACTCAGTCTGCAGATGTCAGTTTACCAACTTTAATCCTAATGCAGTTTGAACATCATGAGCTGGAAGTGTTTCGCAGTGTTGGGGAGGGGTTCAGAGGAATTGACAATCAAGATATTTAAACATATATACATTCTTAAACACCTCTGAGAGTCAGGATCCGAATGACCTGTCCCCAGTTTCACAAATAGCCGAGGCACTTTGCACTTTAAAAGTCTCTTTGAAAGTAAACAGCACGTGGGTTTCTGGGTGTTGCAATCACTTCTCATTCCACGTGCAACTTTCTGGCTTTCCTGAATGAAACTAGAATAGGGCCTTTGGCAAAGAAGCTGTCTCAAAAGCACCAGAGAAGCTTTACTGCTTGAGTAACTTCCTTATTTTAATGAAGGCTTTTGCTTAAAAACACATTTCGTGGTACCTCTGGAGTTTAATCTGAATGTTATAATTAATCCTTACCCATAGAGACAATAGACTGGATAAAATATTGAGTCTGTGGTTTTGGAACTACTTTGCTTTTAATTTTTTTATTTTATTTTATTTTAAAAATAATTTTATTTAAATTAAAGTAAAAGCTTGGTGCTTCATTCCTTCATAGTGGTGATAAGCTAGGATATCTGTCTTTCAAGAAACCTTTATATTTTGACACTCTGTATTGGGAAAAGAAGCAAAATATCAAAACTTTTCATTGATTCACATGTCAATATTTTACAAATGTGCTTTTTGTTTGTTAGTTTTTGTTGTTGTTGNTTCAGACCCTATTGACCAGGCCAACATTTGATCTAATTTCAGTTGTCTGAGAATGAAACAGCACCACCTGATCTCAGGACCTTCACTTTATCTTGAGCAAAGAACCTCTGGCAGGAGATGAAAAGCCTCTTCTTTTCTCAGAGATACATAAAATTTGCCGAACTAATGGATTTGAAGGCAGAAATTATTTTAGGGGGACAAAAAAACAGGGCAATTTCTCTGGACCATGGTGGGATGAACAGTAGTCCTAGTGTGGTGGGTTGAAATTTCCCTCCCACATTAACAACACCAGACTAGCTCAGTTAGGAAGCAAATGAAGCTGTATTTACAAGTAAAAACTACAGTCTTGGATGGAATGCAATTAATGTATACAAAATACACAGTATTTACAATTTTCTGTGAAAACAAATTAAAGGCATAACCACCACACCTAGCAGAAGCATTTATTGAGGGATTCAAAGCCAAAAGATTCAGTGGTTTAGCCCCTTAGCCAGGCTAAGTCATGAATCCCTGCTTCCTTTGCCTGGATCACCAGGTCTAAGGGAACTATTAAACAAAGATTACTTTTCTTGTTTGCTCAGTAGAAGGAAAGGGAGGGTCAGTATCAAAACCCGTCCTCAATTGCAATATTGCCTTTACACAGTGAAAAAAACCCTACTCAATAGTGTTTGTTTCCACATAAGCTACTTTTACTAAAACCTTATTTACAAATATTTCTCTGTGCTAAAATTATTTTAAACTGTATTATTTGTTAAATGTTTGCAATTTGTTTTATAACAAACAGTCTAGATGGCAACATATCAAACAAGTACAAAACTCCTGTGCATCAGAAAGGAGCCCAGGCATTAAAAAAAAAAACTGTTTTAAATGCCATAATCTCAGCACATGAATTATTATGTCATCTATCAAAACAAGTGAGCAACCAAACAAGAGAAAAAAAGAAAAGGCAGAAAAAATTCAAAGTTGACAAGTTAGAAGAATGGGAAATAAAAATAGAAGAGAAGGGAGGGAAGGAAGATGTAGATTGCTCTTGTCTTTAATCTCTTTAATCCAGGCTTCTTTCAGGCACCTTCATCCTGCTACTTCTGGAAAAAAAAAATATCCCCGTGGACTGTCACGGATCGAGTTCAACCTGCTGCTGTTATTCATACCATGCTGCAGTCATGCCAGCCTCAAAAATGAAACTGGAGCAAACTAGAGCAAAGTGTTATGGGGCTTGAAGTTCAGATTGCAACATTGGGAGGCTTCCTGTTCTGGTTGCTGCTTCTGGGTTCTTGAGTGTTGGCTCTTTTCTGCAGTCATGGTGTCAGAAAGAGTGGGATTTGGGTAGTTGATGGGTTTGGTTTGCTGTTTTATACTGTTTGTTTTGTTTAGTTTTCCCCTGTATTTCCCTCCACTTCTGCAAATAGACTAAGCTAAGGTAATCATGTATGGTATTATTGGATTAATTAGATTATTAGCTAAGGTAATTACACATTGTGCTTATGATATCTTATGCTACACTAAACTCTTATCTCTTTATCTCAGCCCTCAGTTGTGTGTGTTACTTTTCCCCTCACTTTTGTTTTGGGGGAACAGGCAGTTTAGCCCTTGCGCTAAAACATTACATAGACTAATTTTTTTTTTTTCCTGTGATCCTCTGCTTTTTTGTGTATGATCCTTGCCTTTGCAGAAAGCCCTGCAGATGACTTCACACCATGCCTTAGAAACGAGGCTGAAAGGTGAAATGTTGTGTTTCTCACATTTGGGAATCATCCACTTCTTACGAACGGATCCTTTGATAGTATCATTTAGTACAATGAGGGTTTTCAGTTGTTTGAATTTGCTAACAAAACACCTCTTTTGAAGTTCTGTGGATTTTCTAGAATTAATCTAGTTTTTCTTTAAAGACATTTGAAACAGTAGTATATGGTCTTAGCTTAGATTTTATTCTTTCATTCCTTTATCATTGGTACCGGAGAAAACTTTGTCATAGAATCAAAGAGTGTTTTGGGTTGAAAGGGACCTTACAGACCATCAAGTTGCAACCCTTCTACCACAGACAAGAGCACCCTCTATTAAAAAAACTCTAAAAAACCAAACAAAAAACCCCCCACAAACAAACAAAAAAGCAACAACAATGACAACAACAACAACAACAAAATCAGTACGAATTTGTTTCTGTACTTTTGATCCCAATGGTGCATTTTTCCTGAATGAGACCTTAGTACATCCAATATGTGATACTTATTGCCAAGTCTTCTGCTGAATTTCTTCCTCTGTTGCAGCTATAATTCAACTACGGGTAGGAGAAAAAAAGTGTCTAGTAGTAGTATTTACAAGGACCTCTTCCAGGCCCTTTTCTAACTTCTGGGTTTATTTTCCTTGCCTGGTGCTTGAAGGTCTAGATGTAATGATTACTGATTTATCTAATTAGGGAATGATAATTTGGTCCTTGCTGAATGAAGGGCAACGGGCAAACCTACATACGGTTGCAATGAAGTTGTAAGAGAAGCCAGACTTTCCTTTGCACATGAGCTGAGTTTACTGTGCAGTTGCTTAGCTTGACATTTAAGTCTGTCCTAACAGATGGAGAGGTTTTTCCTTGCTAGTTTGTGATGTTGGTCTGAATTGTACTGCTATGACACACTCCTAGCTGTTCCTTAGTGAGGAACAGGGATATCTACCGATCCTAGACCTTCTCCACTCTGATGTCTCCACTAGCCTGTGAACTTCTAGGCCCTCAGCAGTCAGACAGGATGCTCCATGGTTTAGCAAATATGTAGTTAGTGAAAGTACCTCTCTGGGGAAAGTCTCTCAGGGGTTCTGTTGCCTCCCTTGCTTCAGAATCATCAGTGGTCGCTGCTGTCTTAGACATAAAAAGGAAGTTTCTCAAAATGAGAGTGGTGAAATACTGGAACAGATTGCCCAGAGATGTGTTTGAGGCCCCATCCCTGGAGACTTTCAAGATCAAACTTGATGGGGCCCTGAGCACCTTGCTCTAGTTGGAGGTGTCCCTGTTTACTGCAGGGGGGTTGGACAAGATGTCCTTTGAGAGTCCCTTCCAACCCAATGCATTATGTGATCCTGTGTGTCTGCTGTGAAATGGCCTTTCATGAGTGAGGACAGCAGTCCTGTTGATAGCTTGTGTGAAGAGATGGTCTACCTGGAAATATGTCTGCAATTAAAAAACCTCTAAATTTATTTTTTGTGGGTGACAGCAATATGAAAATAGCCAGATGAGTGAGGATTTGCTCAGCTAAAAGAACCTCAGTCTTCTGCTTGGAGCTTTGTTATCCCATTCTCCTCAGTGTCATCTCATCCCAGAGACATGCTGGACTGTCCACACTAGCAAAATGCAGAAGATTAATTTCTGCAACTTTATTGAGGTGAATTTGCTCAGATACAGCACCAGGTAAACACAAAAGGGGCAAGGAAGTACTTACAGACACAAGAACCTCCTTTTTTACTAAAATACAGCAATACTTTCATGAGACATATACAATAAAGTTGTGGGTTTTCTTTTTTGTTGTTTTTTTCTGTTTTGTTTTTCTTCCTCTGAAGAAAAGTAGTTTTTATGGAGAAGATTCTTGTTAACTTCAGTCTTCATCTGTATTTTGGCTCCCTGGGGAGAAAATAGGCTTTTAAGCCTACGTACTACCAAGGATGCAAGACCCTGATTGGACCTCAAACTACCATCCTCTGACTCTGTGACCATTTGAATTGCAATATAGAAGAGAAGTGCTGCTGTTCAGCATTTCCTACATTATTTAAGGATAATTTTAAATGCTGGGTGATATTTTTGTGACCTTATGAGATGGAGAGTAACTATCCTCTCCAGCCTTTGACAGGCTGCTCTCTCTGCAAGGCAGCAGTTTGAGACGTTGACTCCTTAACTGCATTCTTCTTGTCCTTTCACCTTAAAACCTGTATGTCTGCCCTGCAGTGGAAAACTGGAAAGATGTTTCTGAAGCTAAACATACAGGTATTCTTTTTTGTATACTATTGCAAGCTGATATTTCAAGTTCTAACATCCAAAGTTGGAGGAAAATGTTGCTTTTGTAGCATTTGTAAGTCAAGGCACAACCCCCCTCCTCCCAGTATTAAACTGTTCTTGCAAATCAAGGCACTTTGTTCATATTTCGGGAAAGGGTTCATTAAAAATTAATTCAGTGACCATAAATCAAGTTTTGCACAAGAATTTGGTTGTGTATAGGTTTGCTGAACCTGCATGATAAACAGTTACAAGAAGAAGGGTTGCTACAGAAGGATATGTGGTTGGTGTTCAGGGGAGTGGGGATAACTGCACAAGAGAATCAATTATGGGCAGTGTACACCCCCTTTATTTTCACTCATAAGGCCAGTACACATGTTCACAGTAAGCATTACATAGGGCTGCATTTATTAAGACACACAATTATTTCATTTGGCTGGTCCCTGTAGCAAAACCACAACGCCACCACAGAAGAGACAGGCCCAATCGTGCTCACCTCAGCTGCCCTCTCAGCCACCACAAGTCCTGCTTCCCCCCAACAAAAAGGCAAAAATGTTGTTGTTTGTACAGCCTAAAAACAGATTGTGCCTTAGGAAAATAGCCAGAGGAAAAAACTACTTCAGAAATACTGAGAAAAGGCTAAAAGATGTTGTGTAGCCCTCAGCTATACACTCCTTGCACAAAAAACTTTGGTTTGAAAGCTACATGTAAATCCAGAGCATGTTTGTAGAACTATTGCCATCTGAAACTTAATTCTCTGTGCATGTTGTTGTATGTGGGGATCTAATTTCACAGGGGCTATGGCTGCTGTAGGTAACAGGATGCTGGTATTGTAATTATGGGCAATGCTGCAGCATTTCAGTCAATAGACTGTGGTGCTGCTTAGGCATGCTGAGAGGATTAAGAGACAAATGTCATGGATTATCTGTTACAAGAGGGTTGTTTTGAAAAACACATGGAACTACAGGACTTCAGCAGCAGATTTCTCCTCACCACCCCTTTCCTTTGCACTTATCCATCCTTTGTTTCTTCCAACATTTCTCCTCATTTCTTCTCGTCGCACATTTCTTCTCCCCTTATTTTATTTCAGCTACATCATTATTACAGTTTCTTCATCAGCTCCTGTTTCATTCGTGTTTGCATTCTCTGATTTCTAAAGGTAGGATACCAGACAACAGTTAAATCTAGACAATTCTTGGAAAGATGCTTCAAGAGTTTGATCTAGAGTTAGATACCTAAACTTTGAAGGTTATCCATCAACCATATGACCTAAGAGGGGCAACATCAATATGTTCATATCAGGTAGCACGCTAAATGTAGGTGAAACGCTTGAAGGTGAGATGTCCCTTTTATTTTAGCTCCATCAAGTTCTATAGCTCCATGTTCTTAGGGACAGTGAATCTGATCATGAAAACAGTCCCTTAGGTGGTGTTGTCCCACTGCCCCTAACAGAGACTTAGCTCTGCAATTTTGTGCATCACTCCAGATCATAGTCCAGCTAATGCTGGAGGGCAGTTCAAAAGGGTTTTACTGTAAGGCCTGGAAGTTGCAGTTCTTATCAAACGTGACTATTGTTGAAACACATTTCTGCATTTTAAAAGTACTCAGCCTAACAATAAACCTCTGTTTAAAGCCCTACTTAACTCCCCTTTCTGCCTTTCATTCTAATAATAAATAAATTGTTTGCCTAACATTTGGGGACATGTTTATTATTTTCCATTGCAGAAGAAATTCTCATGGAAAACACATTAGCAGCCTTGGAACAAAAGGCGAAGAAACGGGAATTTCCCAGCGCATTCCACCGCCTGATTGTTCTGCTCCATGTTGAGAACCAGTTGGTGTGCTCATTTATAACTACATGTTTTTGTAGACAGTCATCGGGCTGCTGAGTGGAAAACACAACAAGAACTTGCGTGAGCAAAGAGCATCTTGAGAAGAGCCAAGCCTAGCGGTTGGATCAGATGCTTGCTTCGCGGTCCCTGCGTAGATGCAGTGCGTCCCAAGAGCATGGAAAGCTGGGACGCCTGCCCCTGTGTAATTTTGTTGTCACAACCCAGCACAAGAAGGCATGGGGGAAGTATATGATTTCTCAGACACAGTACTCTCTGTGCTGGCATTCCATAGTACATGATTTTTAAGAGTTCACCCAACCGGTAGGAAAATAAAATCATAGAATCATAGAATCATAGAATCATAGAATCA
>VXBD01008169.1:42092-55605 GCA_013399975.1 Indicator maculatus | reverse complement strand
GTGTTATCAGTGAGATCACAAATGAGCTCATATATGTAATGGAATGGTTTACATTTCCAGGGAAACATATTGCTGATTGAAAGAAGGTGGATAAGTCTGAGCTGGGATGTTGCACACCATTTTAGTGCAGGAAATGAAAACACTTCAATTCAACCATTCAATTAAACTAAAGAAAGAACTTAGGTGGGTGGAATATAGCTACTTTCATTTGGCACAGTACATGGGATAATATCCCTGCTACTTTTTTAAGTCTTTTTAAAGATTGGGAATAGCCAGGATTTTCATTAATGTATGACTTTTTGTTGGTAAAAGCTAACTTACAGGTTTTTTTTTTCCTTTTCTTTTCACTTTTTTTTTTTTTTTAAAAGGAAAAAGTTTAGTTTTGAGCTTTTTGGCTTAAGATGTTCAGTGTTTTATGCTGACATTACGACTTGTAAAAACATGATGGCGTTTGTCAGCAGTGCACTAGAAAAGCAAATTAGACCAGTTTATTTCTCTGTATTAACTTCAAGGCCAGGGAGAGAAGTATAACAAATAACCAAAACACCCTGTAAGAATAGTAGGGGAAAGGAGTCAGTCCTTCTCACAAATATTATGTCTGATCATAGGATTATAGAATGGTTTGAACTGGAAGAGACCTCTAATTTCATCGAGTTCAAACATCAACATAACACCACTATGTTCACTATGTTCACTAGGGCCATTAAACCACGTCCCAAAGTGCCATATCCACAGGTTTCTTGAACACCTCCAGGGATGGTGACTCCACCACCTCCCTGGGCAGCCTGTTCAGATGCCTGACCACTCTTTCAGTAAAGAAATTTTTCTCAACATCCAATCCAAATGTCCCTTAGCACAATTTCAGGCCATTTCCTCTTGTTGTGTCACCTGATATTAGGGAGAAGAGACAGACCCTCACATCCTTACAACCTCCTTTTAGATATTTGTAGAGAGCAATGAGGTCCCCCAACATTGCCAAGAGCTTGAAGGAAAACTATCTCCAACCTTAAATACAACATGACTATTTAACATAGTCACAAACTGTAGTGATAGTATTAGTATTGAGTATTGCTCTACCATAAATGATAAAGTGCAATAAAACAAGCCCTTCCTAGAAGAAAAGGTGATTTCATACTGCTGCATCTACCTGTGTGCTGCTTTCATCCCAGTTTGTACTGGAAGCCATAAGCCTGAAAGAGCAAGCTGGTTTTGTAAGAACAGTTTGTTAAGGCTGTGAGAGAGGTTGTACCACTTCCAGCTCCAATATACCAAGAGTTTCTCTTGCTCCTCTCAGCACTTTTGTCTAATGAAAAGAAACTTTTTATTATTGCAAGCCTAAGGAAACCATGATCTGTTTAAAAAAAAAAAAATCTGTGTTTTTCTGCTTCAGCATATTTATGTATGATGGCAAACATGTTGCCCTCCCTTGCTTTGCCTCCAGTGTGGTTTCTTTTCATATTGTGTGATGTGTATTTTATTGCACATTTTCAGAAGCCAAGATCAGAACAATTGCCAACTTTTAATTTACAGGAATCCTTCGGTGAAACCCAACATATTTAGAAAAAAAAAATAGCAAATTTAATCTATAGTACCTTTACACCTTGCTAACTGAAAAAAGAAGCTGAGGAAAATATTTTTCCTTTTTTTTATCCTCTATATTAATGGTCCAGCTAAGTAGGAATACCTATTTAAAGCTGCACAAGGCATAGGCTTGTGACTGAGTGAAAAGGGCCAGTTGGAAAACCTCATGAAGTGAAACTTGCTGCTCTCATTCATGTAGATCTTAGTCCTGTGTTACTCCTGGACAGCAGTGTAAAGAAAGGTGGTAGCATCAGGATAGCCAAAGGATTTCTCCCTTAGCTTTCCTGATGTTCATTTAATCAATAACTCTGTCTTACCAATCTGTTTTAGAGAAGAATGTTGATGTCTGCTTTTCCCCATGTCCTACTTTGAAAATAACAAAGAGATGGAGCAGCTACCTTCTTCTGTATGCTTAAATGTTGCTAATAATGCATCTTATAGGTATCTAGACACTACTTGAAAATTTGCCTTTTAACGGACAAAGCTCTCATTAAATGAAATTAGGTAATTTCCCTCATCTTCTCACTATTACTCCTTGCATATCAAAAAAAAAGACCCCAGATATGAAAATCAACAATTTTCCCTGAAGGTTACATGTGATTGGGAGAGGTGGAACAGCTTTTGTGTGTCTTTTCATTATTTAGGCAGTAAAGACCTTCAAGAAGATGGAAGCCTGTGATAGCCTTCTGAATTTCCTTGTTTTAGGCTCAATTGAGGCATGCATAACTGTAGAGTCATTGAATTGTTTTGGTTGGAAAAGACCTCTAAGATCATTGAATCCAATCATCAGCCTAACACCACCATGGCCATTAAACTATGTCCTAAAGTGCCATGTCCACACAACTAGGAACAGTGACTCTACCACCTGCTTAGCTAACTTTTTCCAATGTCTGATCACTTTCCTGAATTTTTTTCCTAATCTCCAACCTAAATTTCTCCCCCTCACAATTTCAGGTCATTTCCTCTCTTTCTATCATATGATACTAAGTGTTGAAACTTTTAAGAAATTCATAGTATATAAATAAAAGCCCTACCAACTTTTATCTGACTTGGTGCTTCAGGCTTAAATTCACAGTGTAAGTTTCCCTTACAACCCAGGATCCAGGGAAAAATTACCTTTAACTTGTGTTGTTCCTATATGCATTTTTATTTATCAGTTTCTTCGTGCTCTTTTCAATGTAAGTAGATTGTGTCAGCAAATAAGGCAAGCGTGATGAAAACACCTTTCTGGTTTACAATCTCAGCTTTGTAGAGATGTGTTTAGTTGGGAAAAAACAAAACAAAACAAAACAACAACTAAGCAGGCAACCCACCAAACAAACCTCTGAAAAACCAAACTATGAAAATAACTTGTGGTAACAGGCACAAGGACAAGGGTGGGGTACGTAACAGTTTTTCAAACCACATAAAGTTATTATAGTTCAGACTACTGTTATGCATGTGATTAACAGCAGTCTGTCACACAGAAAGAAATAACTAGGGGGAAAAAAAAAGTCATTGTTGTTATAGGAAGAATTCAGAGTCAAAAGCACTTTGAGTACATACAAAGGCAATAACGTGGCTTTAAATCTTTCTACAGCATTCATGATAGACTGGAAAGAAGGGGAGCACAGAGAGGAAGAGCTAGACAAATAATAATAAAAATAAAAAACTAAATAGCTTGGAAATGCAAGGTGGTTTCTCTGTGAGACTTGTCCCTCTCCAGCACAGGGAGTGCAGTGTGGCTGTGGTGCCTGTTGCAGCATAGCTGCAGAGACTGATTCCTCCTGGCACGGTTCCTCACAGGGACGAATTTCTCCAGCATTTTGTGGGTGTGTGGAATTGCAAGTGAAGAGAAGGAGAAGGAGAGGGAGGAATTTTACCCAGAAGGATCTGAGAGAATTTGGTGGTCTATGGGCTCTATGGTTGGACCATCACTTTTGAAGAAGGGGAGATTTTTTGGGACTGTCAGATGTCTTGCTGCACTTCCTAACACTTCAGGGTGTGCCATGGATTGACTATTCCTTTTATTTTCTGCACAGTGAAATAAGTATGTGAGCCAGCTAGCTCACAGAACCATGAAATAAAGTTCAGATATAGAAACTGTGAGTGCTCAGACATGGTAATTTCTCTCTATACATTAGGTTTCAACTTTCCACTCACTGCAGGTCAGGAACCAGTCTGGTATAGCGATGGTCCAAAGTCCAAACACAGGAAAAGCAAATTTTTCAGAATCTGAGTATTTCTGACTTAGCTTTGTGTTCTCCACATCAGCAGAAGCAATGTTGACACTGAGATCCACCAGCCATGTGACAGCCATCAGAAATGGATGGTGCATGCATACAGTAATTGCTAATTGACAAGCCTTATGCTGGGTGTATATGAGTTGTAAATAATGTCATATATTAGTTATAATATTAGATTAACAACGTTCATATCTTAATGACTGTGGCTGTCTGGACTTCAAAGTTGTAATTATTTTAGAGTTTGAAGGGAAATGCAAAAATTACCTTTTTTTTTTTTTTTTTTTTTAAATGAATACTAAAAAGTCCGACAGTGGGTGCTTTACAGCCCAAATCACATGGAGCTGCACGTAAGTTTTTATGTTTTACACATTGCATATTTTGCCCACTGAAGCTGTAATGGTAGTCTTCAATAGAGTTTATTCAACTCATTACAATTATTCTGGAAGTAAAAGATTTCAATACGATGTTGCGTTAAAGTATGACCCTCCCTGCTCTTCATCCCAAGCCAAAGGAAAACTCAGGAATGAGTCAAATCATTAACAAAGATCCAAATATTTAACCTCCTTTTCTATGTTGTACTATTTATTAATAATATAAAAGGTGTGTTAATACTATTGCAAATTATTTATATCCACAGAAAAATAAATCAGTCAGCTGTGTTTTAATTCATATATTTTATGTATCATAAGGTGTATATATGAGGTAGATTCTTCTGGTTGTTAGAATAATATAGACAGGAATGTTATCTGAGATGAGACAGTCTGAAGTGCCACTCTAAACAGAGAAAGTAGTGATATTGCCAAGTGCTGGTGGTGGAGTGGTCTAAGGTATCTGGAAAGGCTGAAATGGAGTAAACACAAGAAGCTGTTAGTTATTTAAAAAAAAAAAAAAAGCAGAAATGGCCCAGGTAAGTGCCTAGGGCAAGTCTGAGTCTCTTTTCTTTTTTAGCTAGTTATGTGCTGAATTAATACATTCATCTGGCTAAGAAGCTCTCATTTATTTAGATTTATAGCCAGTTTCGAAGGCTTATCTGTGTGAACTTAGGGTTTAACTTTAGTCTTTAGCAACATTCATTTTTCACATGAAGGAAAAGCCTAACAGCACAGGTCATCCTGAGTATCAATATATTATGAATTGCCTGAAAATGGATGAAAACCAGAGCTGAGAACTTTCTGAGGGGGAACATTCAGCTCTCCGTCTCCTCTCTCCAGACGTTCAAATCTGGTGCATGTAAGTGAAGGTAGAATTGCTTCTTCTCTGACTCCTGTCACTATGAACCAGAAATAAGCCAGCCACAGTTAATAAGGGCTACACTGGTATGTAATTTGGGCAAGAAAAAAATAGGTTGTGCTGTCTTCATTGCCCAAACCTCACAAAAATTTCAGAGTTTAGAAGTAAAATTTAGTGCCAGCGAAGCACATGGGTCAGAACCTGACATTAGTGTTCAAAAAATGGATAGATACTTTCCTGTGACTATTAACCAGGTCTTTTTTCTTTATTTTTTCCCCTTTTTGTTTTATTTTTCGGGGTGAGCCCTATCATTTTCATGATCTTTAGAGCGTACTCTGTACAAAGCAACTTCTACTGCTGGTTGCTCCATCTAAAGCCCCACACAGCAGGTCACAAAAAAGAAGGATATATACAGGCTTTGTTTCATTGTTTAGATTTCCATCTGCATGTACAGCATGAGTGGGAGTAAATCATCACAAATTCTGGTTTGGTGCACAAGTCTTGGAAAATCTACAGCTTTGTAAAAGGAACCTGTGAGTTGTTGACAGCCAGCTCTTTCTGGCACTTGATGGGGAAAAATCAAACAAAACCAAGACATCTGAGAGGATAGTATAATATGGTAGAATAATCAGCTTCTCTCCTACTGACTGCTTATCTTTTCTCTTAATATCTGGAGTGATTTGTCTTTGTGCTGGGGCAAATTCACTGAGTTTGCACCAGGATGATGCAGCTGCTCATCAGCCATTGCTTTCCCACAGCAACACTGGGAGAAAGCCAAAATGAACGATAGCTTTGATTCCTTTATTCTGTAACCTGTGGATTCAGGATAGAAAAATCCATTTACTGGCACAGTGGGTTTCACCTCTGGGCTCATGTTTTGGTTTAGAACACCAATGGATTGGTTTGTTGGTCCCTATCTGCCTGTAGAAACATAAATGTTTGAGGTGGAAAAGTATTATTAGTACATGCTTATCACCCTTGCCAAAGCAAAATTTTCCACTATAAATCCCTAGCAGACATTTGCTACAACAGCAAAGCACTACACAGCTTGGCACATTTAAGCTTCTGCTCCAGAGCACTCCAGATGTGAAGTATTGTATACCTTGTGTCTGTGAAAGAACATGATACTCTAGGGTTGTCTTTACAGAAATAAGACTTTCTGGAGAAAAAGCCTGCAGAATTGTGCCCTTGTGTTTTGGGGTTTACGGTGTGGATGTGTGATAGGTTATATGATTTTGTACAAGTGTGGGTCTGGTTAGTTTTGTTAGTCTCTCCTTTTCATGAATGCCAAATTCAAAACAGATATAGGGGAGAAAGATTCCTCTGAAAATTCTTAAAAATAAGGCAGCTTTCGTAGTTTGGCCTGAAATGCTAGCAAACATTGAAGGGATATTTTTCTCTTTATGTACCTTTCTTCTTGGATTTCATAAAGCAAGAATGACAGCAAGATAAAATGACAGGCTAACTACTGTTCTGTTTTTTTCCATCTCAATTCTGTATTAGCTTGTTGAGCTATATATACATAATTTTTTCCTTAATTATCTTTTCTTGTTTCTATATACCAGATACACCACACTACCATCTCTCCTACAAGATCTTTTTAGAAATGGGAGTATATTGTATGCATAACTAGACAGAAAAAAAATTATGTGATTAGGTGATTAATCACCATTCTTCACCTCAGGCCAAAATTCTGATGATTAAACCCACCTTTTCAGCATGTAGCTTCTGAAACCTAAATCTTTTCCACCCTTCTTTTTCAGGAGAGAAGTTTCACAAGAAATCTCATCTTCTGAGCATGGTTGGGACGCAGATTTTTCAGTTCCAAGAAATACTGCTCACTAACATGTTTAAGTCACTCTGACATTTATAAACCAAGCATTCCCACATTTTCTTATCTGTGAAGATACACCAAACTGTGGACAAATGGCATGAAGTTGTAAGGGCTGATGCAAAACTCTAAAGTCTTCTTCAAAAAGGAATAGAGCTGCAGGCAAAGCTGTTTGTTTTTACATGAAGTTAGCACAGTATCTTCAGAGGAATCAGTGGATTTAGCCTCACCATAGACTTACCAGCTTCTGAATAGGTAAGGAGCTCATAAAGAAAAAGACTCTTAAGCTTCCTTAGGCAAAAAGGAAATTTGAAACTGCCTTCCCAGCCTTTGGTGTTGAAAGCCTCTTCACGAAATGGTCTACAACTTATGGTTCCCTTACAGTGCAAAGCAGGATGATAAGGGCTCTTCAAAACAAGCTTGAAAAGACATCCTCAGTGAGAAAATAGTCACTTTTATGGTGGCAGTGAGTATGGAAAAACTTGGCATTTATTTTGATGCAATCTGCAACTCAGCAATGAATTGGATTACAAATTTAGAGATTGATTTCGGTTGGAAGGGACCCTCAAAAGTTATCTTCTCCACCCTCCCCTGCAGGGGACACCCCTAACGAGATCAGGCTGCCCAGGGCTACTTTGAGTCTGATCTTGAATGTCTCCAGGGACAGGGCCTCCCACTGCAAAGAACGTCTTCCTTATATCCAACTTAAATCTACCCTGCTCCAGTTTAAAACCATTGCCCTTCATCTGTCACTACAAGCCCTTCTAAACAGTCCTTGCCCAGCCTTCCCGTAGATCCCTCTCAGATACTGAAATTTAGCTGCCTACTCTTCTCCAGGCTGCATAGCCCAAATTCTCTCAGCCTGTCTTCACAGGAGAGGTGCTCTAGTCCTCTGATCAGCTTTTTGGTCCTCCTAGAGTGCATCATCTACAGTAGTTCTGTCCTGTAGATCCTGATTTGTAGGACATTCACTGATTCAAAACAGGATAACACAGCAGCTATTGAAATTCGGCCCTTTTGGAAAATACTTCAGAAAAACTTGAAATAAATCTTACAAGACTCAAAGACTTTATAATTTTTTTCCAGTTAATCTGTCTTTTCCACTTCTTCTGTTGTAAAGCTAATCACAGTTCTACATGTATTCTCTCTCAATGGTAATTAAGAATAAAGCAACAAAACCTAGTGCATCACACATTGCTTTGGGATTTAGTGTTATATGGAGGAGAAAGGTTTGCTGCAGATATTTGGTGTTCAGTAATCCATTACACTCTTAAATGAAATCATTGCATTGCATACCTGTAAAAAAACCCCAACATTTTTTAAATTATTATTTTCTCTGTGTGTTTATTGGTTTCTAATTAAAAAAAAATTAAAAATAACTATATGAGAAATGTTGGATTACTTCCTATTCCAATGGCAAAGGGAAAATAGACCCAGTCCCCACAACTGTAGTATGAAGGGCTATGTTATTTATTTGTATACTACTGAATGGGGCTGCCTAGGTTCATTGACCCCAGTCTGGCTGGTGCTAAATGTGCAGAAATAAACCCATCCCCAAAAGATTGCAATCAAAGGATAAAACAAGAAACAGATGGCTGGTCCTGCATGGGGAGTGTTAAAAATAAGAGGAAATTGACTGGCACAGTAGGCAGTGGTCTCGGCGCACCAGCTGCTTAACCATGGACAATTTTTTTTTTTAAGCATCATGGCAGAGGAGAATTTGTAAGGTTAGTTTTGAAATAGAAAAATTTAAGTTCTTCTTCTTTTTTATAGGAAGCCCCATGAGAACATGGGCAGGTAGAGTGAAAGCACAAAGGAAGTGTCTGTCTCTGGTTGTTTGGAGTTTGGAATTGTTGGCATCTCAGTAGAGTACAAGGAGACATGATTGAGACAGACTGGGAGCACAAGTTGAAGATCACAGCAAAGAGGGAAGAACTAAACAGACTGCAGGAAAGATGATGTAATCACAGCAGTAGACTATGGACAGGTCTGGAAGAGTTCTAGACCTCTAACAATGAGTAGGCATGACTGGCTTCACTGTTGGCCTGGATTTGAGTAGAGAAATCAAGATGGAAAGGGGAAACTGGACAAAGCTGTTCACTGGCAAAAAGGGTAAGAAAGATCTGCTGGTAACCTGATATGCTCTGGTGCATAATCAGCTGAAATATATAAATCTCTGGAAACTGGTTGCCACAGAAGCAGCAGTGTACCTTTCACAGCAGTCATTCAGACGCCGCCATCAGTGTTGTAAAGTACTGCAGGATCTCAAGAAGGCAGAAATGGTACAAGGAAAGTAGTTACATCATATTTCTAACAGTGACATCTTTGTATGCAACATAAACCCAAATAACCGTGCTCTCCTTAACTAGTCCTTTTAGTGGTACTCCACTGCTTCACTGATTTTTTTTTTTTTTTCTGTTTCAGAGCTTTTTATTTTTTTTTTTCCCCCTGGAAAGGGACTCTCTAACCCCCTATTCTTTTAGTACATAACACAGGATGATTTCTGGCTGAGAATCCAGCAGCTACACAAAACTGGGTCAGGTAGCTTGAACTATTTTTAAAATTATAATCTTCTTTTTCCTTCAGTTCTGCTACTTCCAGTAGGTATTACAGTCTGTTTTAGTAGTAAACTGGCTTATTTCAGTCAGTGCTGTATAGGCTTAATTCTCTGGGAGGAAAAAAAAAAAAATTAAAAAAAGAGATGTGCTTCAGAAGTCTGAATTACCCGGATCTCTCCTAATTGGTGAAAGAGAATGCTGAGTATGGATGGCAGATGTTTCCTTAATTAATATCCTACTGGGTTAATCAGCAGAACCTTGGGAGCTGCTATGAGACTTTTGATGTGTTCAGAGAATCCAAGCCTTGATCTATAGACTTTAAACTCATACTCATAACTGCTGTAGCTGTTTGCCTGTGTGATACTTGAAAGCAGCAGAGAGTCTTCAGTCAGAAGTTGTCTTTTGTATAACCTAATTCTGTGAACATTTCAATGACGTTTGTGTTCAAAATTTGCAGTAAATCTTGCATGCAAATTGAGCTCCTCTCTAAATTTGAGATTTCTTACAGGTTTAAAAAAACTTGACTTATTCACAGTTTAGAATGTTTGCCTTTCAATCTCTTAAGAACTCAATACACTATTTTTAATTTTGTGAAGTCTGTGTTTTACCATAAGTAGGTTTGATACTCGGAAAATTTGTCACGGACCTAATGGCACTCATTAGAACCTCATGTGCTCTCACTGAAAATAGAGCTAAGTCAGGAGGAGAAATTGCAATCTCTCTAACTTTCACAAGCTGAAAACTTGGGGAAAAGCAGTAATTTCAAAGTTTTTTTGTTGTTGTTGGTGGTGGTGGTGGTTTTTTTGTTTTCACATAAGTCTTTCTGTGTCTTCTAAAAGCCAAAAATTTGAACTTTTCACTAAAATGACAATGAAATGGGATGAAGACGAATTTTTCCATTTCTCCTTCTGAATGTCTCATTTTGCAAATACCCATCTTATAAACATTCAAATTTTAATCAATTAGCATCATCTGGAAAATGCTGAAGCACATCCCCACAAACTCTCGTTATATTCTTCCTTATACAGCTGCATATAGAGAGGGGTGAGGGAGGACAGAGTGAGGAAAGCTACAGAAAACAGCTTTTTTATCAAAGCTAGCAATGGCTTCATGTTGTGGTAAAACACCAGTGGGTCATAGAAGTGTCAGAGGACAGCTTTATGTTTCCACAGGTGACAGGAGCTTGTTTAGTAGATTAATCTCCTTTCCCTCTGTATGTCCTACCATACTTTCCTAAATCAGGTCCTTTCATATCCTTTGAAAACTACTGAGATTCTGCAGTGAACGTTTGTATGGTGCTATATGATACAACTGTATGAAAAAGCAGAATTTGGCTCTTATCTAGGTCACTGTGCCTTGTTGGAGCAAACTCACACCTGCAACCATCCTCTCTGGAGACAAGGACTGGGCAAAAGGGCATGTGCCACTGCAGGAGAACTAAAAAGGGGCAGAACAGAACCCTTTACTTGAAGAACTCAGCTTTATTTTGCCTTACTTGGGGCATTTAAATATGGGATCTATCTGGTCTTTGGGTTTTTGTAAGTGGGTTCCCTTGCTGCTTGTCTCTGCCCTTCTGCAGTCCACACCAATATATCCCACAAAGTCAAACCCCACCAAGCAGAGAAGAGGCTGAACCCCAACTTTCCTTCTTCATCTCGCTTTCAGACTTCTGAATCACATTATCTCTGTCTTGGAAACTTCAGCAACTGCAAAGTGAAGGCATAACTTGCCCTCAGTGAGTAGGAAGCAGAAATAAATGTTATACTCACCAAAAGGGTGTTTTTGGAAGGACGTGCCACCTACAATAATAGGAAAGAATATTGGTTCTCACTGGCTCGCCTTATTATTTTAAGCTGTTCTTTGCTCTTTTCCTCACTAGCTCACATCCCACTAGCTGTTTACAGTTATTTCACACATCTTATGCCAGCCTTATGCCATTCATTCTGTTGGGACCTGCTTGAAACCTCCTCCAAAACTTACTGCTATAGATTTTTTTAAAAGAAAATTCTTAGCTCCTGCCCATCAAAACTGATTCCCCTACAGGCAAAAAAAATTACATCATTTAGTATATAAAACATGTCAATGATTATGCAAGATCTTGGTACTACTCCTGTTCCCTCTGTTCCTCCTGCTTGTTAACAGCAGTCAGGTTTCTAAACTTTGGCTGTAGGTGCTTAGTTTGGGACTTCAGACCTGGTCCTTCCTTGATTTAAGGTCACTTTTTCCTGCTGTAGCACCTTCATTCTCCAGAATGTCCCTGTACAGTGTCACCTGGGATGAAGGTAAACTCTGGGTCTCGCCTTCCCTCTGTGGTGTTTAATAAACACAGATCTCATTTCCTAGGGAGAAGGTGTCCTCATCTACCATTTTAATATATATGACTGAAAGCATTCTTTAGCACTGAGATCCATGCATTGCAGGACAGGATGGATCTTGTTATGAACGTTAATATTGCGTCATTTGGGGTGGGATGGGTGTAGATTCTTCCAGTATAATAACTAATGAAGAAATGGAATGCGCTACAGCACTCAAGTAAACCAGAAATATTTTCTCCAACTGGCTTGAAAAGATGTAACAATTCAACATATGACTTTAATTAATGTCCATGTAACTAAAAATGTGCTTAATTCACAATAGCATTACAAGCAAACATATTGACATCTAATTATGGATCTTAGAATTTGCTGCAGAGAAACTGTAGTGCATCTGTTCAATGAAGCACAATCACAGAGAATGCTAAATGGCAAAATATAACGAAAATGTGAACCAATACACAAATGAGGCCATTAAATACAGCAGTGTGAAACAAAGTGGGGATATTCAAGAGAAGAGCTCGTGCACAGGGTTTGGTAGATAATACAAAGTGATATTGTCTAGTAAGGTTGTTGTTTTTTTTTTTTCTCTTATTATTTTCATGTGAATAGCAGGATTTCAGCTGCTGGGGATTCTCAGTAGAGTCTGCTGTTTCCAAGCTAACACGAAAATGCTTAATGTTTAGCTGACAATTGGCAAAATAATTCTCATGACTTCTCACAATAATTGCTTCATTTGTTGCAGCTATTTTGTCAGCTCTTGTGCTAGAGTCCTAAATATCAGTTTTACCTTAGCAAGCAGATTGTACTCTCCTTACACTATACTCTTTGTAGTGAAAGTTGGATTGGAAACAGAAAGTTAAACCTAAAAATTATCTACCTACTTGGATATAATTCATGATAATCAATAACTAAACTGAACTAAGTGCTACATCAATGAACACTCCTTCTTGGACAAGCTGTTACAACACTGAAGCCTGGAAAAAGTTTTAATCATCAGTTTTAATAATCCTCTTGTCCATGTTCTCTTTTGCCACATTCACAGGCAGAAAAAGGTTCAGGGGCACACATGAAATGAGATTGCAAGAGGAAGTTTTTCAAGTAGGATCCCTTTTGGATGATTTCTACCAGTACTAATCTTGGGATTATTAACCTGGTATACAACACAATACAAAGAAAAATATGTTTCACCTAGGATCCTGAAATCTCTGCTTATTCATCAAGAAACAAAAGTATTATGCAAGATAGCAGCCAATCACAGATAAGCTGATGAGTCTCTTGAGCTGGCCTTTTAGTAATTAAAGCTAAAACCAGATCACTCTATCTTATAATTTTGAAAAACACTTGCATTGAAAAGACCTTTAATCCTGTTACTCTACAGATTGTTTGTTTGTTTTAACCTGGTGATGCAGATCCTTACATTAAATTAGGTATTAGAAGGTGCTTAGTAAGGTGTACATGCAGCTTCCAAGCTGGAAGCTGGGTGCCTTATGCACAGTCATTACACAACACATATATATCCTCAATTCCAACACTAGCTGAAATACAGCTTCTGGGCTGGAAAAGATTAGAGTTGATTAAACTGCCTGTTGTTCCCCCTAATCTATCAGCCTAAATAAGACAGTGATTAGATTGCCATCAGCTCCAAACAAGCTGTTTGAATGGACACATTATTCCCAGTTGTGCTTTCAATGATAGAAAGCCAGATATGCTGAATGGTGGGACAAATTCTTCTCTTGCAGTTAGAATTATGTTGAACAGTTTGGCTTCAGAGAG
>VXBD01008168.1:30395-49452 GCA_013399975.1 Indicator maculatus | reverse complement strand
ATGGTGATCTGGCAATCAGGCACCAATGGTGATCTGGCAGGCATCAATGGTGATCCTGCAGTCAGGCACCAATGGTGATCCTGCAGTCAGGCACCAATGGCGATCCTGCAGTCAGGCACCAATGGCGATCCTAAAGTCAGGCACCAATGGCGATCCTGAAGTCAGGCACCAATGGCGATCCTGCAGTCAGGCACCAATGGCGATCCTGAAGTCAGGCACCAATGGCGATCCTGCAGTCAGGCACCAATGGCGATCCTAAAGTCAGGCACCAATGGCGATCCTGAAGTCAGGCACCAATGGCGATCCTGCAGGCAGGCACCAATGGTGATTCTGTACGTATCAACTGGTGATTCTACAAAACTAAACTGGTTTTGTATTTCAAACATCTTGTACATTAAATATCACATAGTGAACTAGTAATATTTGCAGTCACAAGTGCACATCTTATTGGCTTAATTTATTTTTCTTAAACTTTGAAAAAACTACCCAAAAAAAGTATAATAAATCCAGGTAGGAAAGCCATTGTCAAATCTGAGAAGTGCCAAAATTTCAATGGGAAGGACGACAAAATGCAGCATCTAAGGTGCTGTAAGATCCCTTCCAGGGAAGCAGGGATGGGAGAAGTATTTGTCATGTGAAAATTCTAGTTGAGGAGTAAGAATAGTGACCAGAGATGCTTCTGGATATAGAGCCTCATAGGACAACTCTGCCTCAGAGAAGATCAGTCACTGACAAATCTAAAGTCAGTTCTGTATCAGACGTGTGACAAATCCCTAAGCAATGAAGCCCTTCTGTCTTGCAAGTTTAGACACGACTATCTTCGTCAGAAAAGTAACACTCTACAGCAAACTGGTTTATGAGGAAAAAAACCCTTCTGCATTTTAAAATAATGAAAAACAAACAAACAAACAAACAAACAAAAACCCCAAACCCCAAGCAGTACTTGACTTACGTGGCCCAAGTAGGTAACCGGCACTGTTCAAAGTCCAGCCCCTTTTTTCTTTTGCCTTACAAGAAAAATGCAAACATGTTATTGCATGAACTGCACAGTGTTTTCTGGAGACAAAGCAAAGAGGATCCAACAGGACATCCTCCAGCAGAAAGCGTCTCCTGGGAGCTTGAAACCAAGAAATATTGTAAAAGATAAAAGCCAATAGTATTGAAGCAAATATTAACGGGAAGAACTCTTGCCTACTCCCCATCCAAGTCAATAGTTTTGCTGCTGACATCCATTGTAGTACAATCTCATACCATGTAAATGAAACTGCAATTAGCGGTTCGGGAGGCAGAAATTTTGACTTTATACTCCAAGTTAATATGAACGCCTTAGCAAACAGCAATGTCTGCTTTCAATGGTTTGTATTTACTTGATAGCCTCTCTATAATAAAGTTCCTGCACACCCCTTTTTCTCTGAGTCAGATGAGACATCCACTCAGCTCTATAAACTTCACACTCTTCTTGCCCTTAGTCATATTACTTGCTACAAGGGCGACAGTATTCAAAAGCCCCAAAGTCTTAACTAAAAGCCTGCCCCAAACTCTTTCTGAGCACTGCACCGTGCCCAGCCCCTGTAGCTAAGCGCAGTATCTGTACATCAGGGCAAAGACTAAAGGGACTTGCCGGCTGAGCCATGGATGCTGCGCGGTGGATGGGAGCTCCAAACCAGTACTTACTGAGAAAACCAATCCGAATGTCTCTGACAAGGTGGCACAAAGGATTAAAGACAGAAACAGGAAACCAGTGCCCCTCTGCATCTGGAAAGAAACCGGACCAGGGTAAGCGCTCCGAGCCACCGCTCCGCTTTCCAGTCCCGGCTCCCCTGGGACACGGCAGCATCCCCGCCGCGGGGGGCAGGCGGGGGTGAAGCCGCTCCCGCGGAGCAGGGCGGCTGTGGTTTCGCACCCAAATTCCCAGTGGGAGAGAGGTGAAGAGGGGGATACCTTGAGCTGAGGAGCGGCGGCCTCTCGCTGGAGGCGTTCCGGAGGGCGCTGGCGGCGGGGGTCCCAGGCTGCGCTCCTGATGGCGGAGATGAGAAAGGGGAGTCCCAGGATGCGGTCCTGCAGGTGGGGATGGAGGAAGGGAATCCTAGGCTTCGGTCCTGCAGGTAGGGATGGAGGGAGGAGACGGAGGGTCCCAGGTTGCGGTCCTGTCAGATGGGAGACGGCGTCCCAGGCTGCAGTCCTGACAGCGGGGGGTGGGGGAGGGGGTGTGTCCCAGGCTGCAGTCCTGCCAGCAGGCTCTACTGCATGGCCGCGGGTCTGCAGAACGCCCCCCGGCTCCCGCCGCTCTTTATGGGCTGCAGCAGCCCCGCGCAGGAGGGGTGGCCTCGAGGTGGAGGGAAGGAGGGGAGGGGAGCGGGCAGCTGAGAGCCGCCCTCCCCACTCTCCTCCACCTCCACCGGGTCATTTCCCCCTCGCCAGCCCCTGCATTAGGAAGGGCAAAAACGACAGCAATTCAATTAGAGGCTTTTGGAAGCACGACGCAGGCTGCAGGCAGATAAGAGCCCGGGCAATTACGTCTGCTGACGGTGGGCCGGGCAGGCAGGCGAGTCGGGGAGTGCTGTGCTGGCCGACCTGGCCTGGGCTGGCTGGCCGGCTGGGCTGGGTGGACTGGGCTGGGCTGGGCTGGGCTGGGCTGGCCAGCTGGNTGCTGGCCGACCTGGCCTGGGCTGGCTGGCCGGCTGGGCTGGGTGGACTGGGCTGGGCTGGGCTGGGCTGAGCTTGTTGGCCTGGGCTGGGTTGGGCTGGCTGGCCTGGGCTGGGCTGGCTGGGCTGGGCTGCTGGCCTGGATTGGGTGGCCTGGCTGGGGCTGGGTGGCTTGGTCAGGGCTGGGTAGCCTGGGCTGGACTGGGCTGGGTGGCCTGGTCAGGGCTGGACTGCAATGGCCTGGGGCAGCTGTGGGGCTTGCGGGCTGGCAGGGAGCAAGAGGGCACAAAGTGCCCACAGAGCACTGGTCAGAGGCTCAGCTGGGACAACAGAGCTGAACACAAACCTCTGCTTCTGAGGTCAGCTGCCGAACGAGGCTCAGCACTGGGGCATTGCATTTGGAATCATGAGGGCTTCACACAGCCCTGTGCTGCTCGCAGCCTCTAGAGCTCCGTATGGCCCAGCACAGTGCTGGCCCTTCAGAGCCCTTTCACAGAGTCACAGATTGCATTGGGTTGGAAGAGATCCTCAAAGAGCATCTTGTCCAATGTCCTTGCAGTCATCAGGGACACCTTCAACCAGATCAGGCTGCCCAGGGCCACATCAAGTTTGACCTTGATTGGTGAAGGTGATGGCTTCTTCCCACCAGTAAGCTGGTGGTGGTTGCCATCTCTCACAGGCCCTCTTGCACACTGGTGGCCCTCCAGGAGGCTTCTGCAGAACCAGGATCAGGCCCGGGGCATCTGGTCCAGCACCTTGGAATCATTGAAACATAGAATGGTTTGGGTTAGAAGGGACCTTAAAGACCATCTAGTTCCAAGCCCCAGCCTTGTTCCTGTGCTCTCCCCATTCAGTGCTGAGCAGCACCACAGCTGCCTCTTCTGCCCTGGTGGGCAGCTCTCAAAAGCATCTTTGTAGAAATCTGGCCCCAGGCAGCTGGTGGGAATACATCCAGTCTGGATCACATCTTCCTAAAAGCTTCCTGGGGACCTGGGGCTCAGCTGCTCCTCAGAGCAGCATCTCTTGTTGCCTCTGCACCTTGGGCTCCAGCATGACTTTGATACAACTTTTTAAAGTGCACATTTGTATCTGGTAGGCCTTGAGTAGAGCAAGCCTCATGTACACTGAAATCCACAGCTCCACAGATTGCATCAAGTTGGAAGCAACCCTCCAAGGGCATCTTGTCCAACTCCCTGTAGGCAGCAGTGACACCTCCAGCTAGAACAGGCTGCCCAGGGGTGCAACAAGGCTGATCTGGAATGTCTCCAGAGATGGAGCCTCAACCACCTCCCTGGGCAGCCTGTTCCAGTGTCTCCCCAGCCTCACCGTGCACAACTTCCTCCTGAGGTCCAACCTAACTCTGCCCTGCTCCAGTGCCAAACCATTGCCCTCAGTCTATCCCCACAGCCCCTTCTGAACAGTCCCTCCCCAGCCTGCCTGCAGGTCCCCTGCAGATACTGATGTGTTGCTCTATGTTTGACTCTCCTTGTTCTAGCACCAGAGCATAAGGAGGTGAGTCAAACCTATTACTGTACTTCCTCACTACTTTATATCCAAAATACCTTTCTTTTCTTTTTTAAGGTTCTGTATGCAAGACTCAGCATGCAGCCTTCCACGGTGACTAGTCAAGCCGCAGCCTGGCAGTTTATAACCAGAGACATTTCATCCATGGGCTTATCTCAGTCCTGGTTACCACTGGCATCAGGATGTGCAAAATTTAATTACAAGGCAGTTCCTCTTTTTTTTTCCTGCCAAATTGTATTTTCTCTGCAACAAATAAATTTATTCACTACAAGCCCTTCAGATTCATCTTGGTAAACAAAGCATCACAGATGTTGCTCAGAATAAGTCATTCTTCCAGCTGCTTTTGCTGAAGCTGCTTGAGGTTCTTTGCAAACTTGTATGCAGTGTACACGTGGACATGCTGAGAGACAGCTACCAGACAACACCAGGAACCTGTCGTTCCCCAGTTTAAAAGCAAAGACTGTTTTAGGCCAGTGCAGCATCATGTTCAGAGCCCAGGCTGCACACAGGAGCTGTGCCTTGCAGTTGTTTCCTGGCCTCTGGTGTCAGGAGCAGTAGGGATCTGATGCTCTAAGTATGCCATTGACTCTTTAATCTAAAACTGGTTGAATAAAGCTGGGCCGTTCTAAAATGCTATGTGCATCAATGTCATCTTTGAAACTTGAAGCTTCTCTGTGGCACAAAATGCTGTGGGTTTTTTTTTTTGTTTGTTTGTTTTGGGTTAGTTCTTTGTTTGTGTTATTCAAATAAAGTATGAGGCCAGTCTTGGGGGTTGGAGCTGGGACTTGGGGCTTGAAGCAGAGGAGCCTGAGGGCTGCCCTCATGGCTGGGGATAAAGATGTGCAGGGCTGGAGCCAGGCTCTGCTCAGGGATGGCCTGAGCAAGCTGGAGCAGAGGAGGTGCCAGGGGAACAGAAGGGAAAACTTTGTTCCTGTGAGGGTGACAGAGCCTGCAGCAGGCTGCCCAGAGAGGTTGTGGAATCTCCTTCTCTGGAGATTTCCAAATCCACCTTGGATGTGTTCCTGTGTGACCCACCCTGGGTGACCCTGCTCTGGCAGCGGATTGCAGTGGATGATCTCCAGAGGTCCCTTCCAAGAGCTATTCTGTGATTCTGTGATGCTGTGAGTCAAATCCACTGGAAGTATGATCATGCTTTTGAGAATTTACCATTCAAAGTCTGTTTGCAACCCAAAGCTTTGTTACCTCAACTGTCCTTGTAAGGCTTCTCTTTCTTTCAGTTCAGCTGTGGTCCCAAAGTGTATTTTGCTGTTTGGGAGTAAATGTATTTTCATTTTAAAAAACAACAACCAACCAACCAAACTAAGCCATGGAAGTTATCTCAAAAGATGTCAGGATTTGCACTCAAGCATTACAGATATGTTAATTCTCACAGCTTTGGCTGCAGTTTGCTCTTCAAGTGCCTGTAAGAAGCATTTGAAATGGATTTTAAGCAGTAATTGTGATTCCACTTTGTCATCACAAGACTTGTGTTTTCTTGTCAAAGCACAGAGTAAAATGAGCTCTCAACCTCCACTGGAGTCAGATGCAAAAGCAAGACTGTGTACTGAAAGGCTCAATCCATCACTTGCCCATCTTAATTCAAAGTTCAATAATTCTATCAGTCTTCCTTACATTTGGTGTTCTGGTTCCCTCCATAGTCCTTGTCAGGAATGCTATCAATCTTTTTGATTCCATAGAAATTTGAAATATAAATTGCTCAGACACAAGAATTAGAATTAGTTTGGAGCCTGTCTTTTCTAGTTTAGCTTCAAAAATGCCAATCTCTGGGACTGTGTGGATGGTTTGCTTCTGGAGGTGACCCTTCAGCATATTATTTCCTCCAAGGACGCAGAGAGGGACCTGGGGGTGTTAATTGGTAGTCCCTGACCATGAGCCAGCAGTTCCCAGGGGGCCAAGAAAGCCAAAGGCCTCCTGGCTGGGATCAGAAGCAGGGTGGGCAGCAGGGCCAGGAGGTGACCATCCCCCTGTGCTCAGCACTGGGGAGGCCACAGCTGGAGTGCTGTGCTCAGCTCTGGACCCTCCCTGCAGGAAGGACATTGAGGGGCTGGAGCCTGTCCAGAGCAGGGCAGTGAGGCTGGAGAAGGGCCTGGAGCCCCTGGGCTAGAGGAGGGGCTGAGGGAGCTGGGGGTGTTCAGGCTGGAGAAGAGGAGGCTGAGGGAGACCTCATTGCTCTCTGCAGCTCCCTGAAGGGAGGTTGGGGTGAGGAGGGGACAGCCTCTGCTCCTTGGGGACAAGGGACAGGAGCAGAGGAAATGGTTGCAAGCTGCAGGAGGGGAGGTTCAAGCTGGACATGAGGAAGTATTTGTGCCCTGGAAGGGATCTGAGACATTGGCAGAGGCTGCCCAGGGCAGTGCTGGAGTCAGCATCCCTGGGGGTGTTCCAGCAGCTATGGGCCTGGTGCTCAGGGACGTGGTTTGGTGCTGGGTCAAGGGCTGGAATGGATGACCTCCAAGGGCTCTTCCAAATGGATGGATTCTGTGAGTCTGTGAAAATCTGGAGATCTTCTAACTTTTGCCAAGAATCACTTGTAGTTAGCTGGCTGGTGGCACTTCCCAGTAAAGAATTTACTATCGGGACTTCACTGCAGTCTAACAGAGACAATTATTTCTGGCAACTTTTCTCCCAAGCCTAGAATCCATTGCCATTGCTCATACAACATCAGGGATTTTCTGTCATGCTTGAGCATGGTCTCAAACAATCTGCTCCTTGGAAACAGGAAAAGCCCTCACTCATTTTTCATGCAGATGGACAGCACTCTGTGAATCCAGTGGGATTTAATATTTGCTTTGAATTCACTGATGAGTTGCTGTAACCAAGTCTGGCTAGCAAACATCACCACAGAAAGAGCAGACAGCCCTTTCCCTGCCTCAATCATAGCTCAGTAAGCTGGACACTGCAACTCCAGACCGTACCAAAACACACTGCAAAATACACCTTCCTGCAGTGTTTTCCCTGACCGCTATGCAAAGTAGCCATTCCTGGGGTTTGTTGAATAAAAAAGTTCATCCCACCTCATCCACTGTACAGAAGGAAAAGTTTTACCATTAAACTCAGTGGAACCCTTAGGATTAATCACTTAATCACAAAATTGAATCACTAGTGACAAAAACGCAATTCATTTTGCCCCAAGACCAATGTTTCAATACTTTAATTTATTTAATCCAAATGATCATGTCCTTAAGAAGGTCAAGCTGTGTCCTTTGGCTGCAAACAGCTCTCTCCCCTGTGCTTTCTCCCGATTGGTATGAAATGCAGTTACAGCCACAGAACAGACTGCATGGTGCTGTGCTGAGACAGCCAGTGGTGATTCTGCCTCTCATGTCTCAATTTAGAGGCATTAGGGACAGTTTTGTGAGCAGTGCTTTTTGCTCTACTGACTGGAGCGAATTCGTGATGAGCTTCACCTCTGACCTGTTCTGCTGGTGATCCTCTGGTGAGGACTACCTGCTGCAGATTGCATGAAGCCTTTACAATTAACCAAGTGACAAATCACAGACTCACAGAATCCATCCTGTTGGCAGAGCCGTCCAAGGTCATCCAGCCCAGCCTTCCACCCAGTACTGTAGGCTCAGCACCAAAAACATGGCCCTAAGCACCAGGCCCACAGCTGCTGGAACACCCCCAGGGATGCTGACTCCAGCACTGCCCTGAACAGCCTCTTCCAATGTCTCAGATCCCTTCTAGGGCACAAATATTTCCTCATGTCCAGCCTGAACCTCCCCTGGAGCAGCTTGAAACCATTTCCTCTGCTCCTGTCCCTGCAGAGAGCAATGAGGTCTCCCTCAGCCTCCTCTGCTCCAGCCTGAACCCCCCCAGCGCCCTCAGCCCCTCCTCTAGCCCAGGGGCTCCAGGCCCTTCTCCAGCCTCACTGCCCTGCTCTGGACAGGCTCCAGCCCCTCAATGTCCTTGCTGCAGGGAGGGCCCAGAGCTGAGCACAGCACTCCAGCTGTGGCCTCCCCAGTGCTGAGCACAGGGGGATGGTCACCTCCTGGCCCTGCTGCCCACCCTGCTTCTGATCCCAGCCAGGAGGCCTTTGGCTTTCTTGGCCTCCTGGGCACTGCTGGCTCAGGGCCAGTGACTAACAAACAACCCCCCCAGGTCCCTCTCCCAGCTGCAGCTTTCCAACCACACACCCCCAGGTCTGGAGCTCCCCATGGGGTTGTTGTGACCCAGGGGCAGGACCTGGCCCTTGGCCTTGTTGAACTTCCCCCAAGGAGCCTTGGCCCATGGCTCTCACCTGCCCAGAGCCTGCTGTGAAGCTGGACTCAGCCACCCAGCTTGGTGCCATCTGCTCATGTGATTTATTTTTATGTTACTGTTTTGGTTCCAGAAGCATTAGTTCTATCCACACTAATAATATTGTGAGAAATTATTTTTAAAAAATAGTTTGGTCCTGATTCATTCTTCATAAAACTTTTAGGAGCACTGTGAGTCTGTCCCTTTTGGTCAAGTCTATCGAGGACAGGCTGGCAGCACACACAGTTAGGTGAGCTTCAAGTCCTAAAGAAGCTGGCTTAAAGCAGAGGCTATCTCCATGTACTTTAGCTGGGAGAAGCTCTGGGGGTTCTGCAGTGCTCTAAGAAATACGATTTGCAGGAGTTCCCAGTTCAGGTAGCAGGGGATCAGTGCAGAATGTTTATCTACTGCCATCTCTGGAAGCCTGCTGCTCCAGCAATTTCTTTTCACAGGCCACAGTAGAGGATGGCTTCAGTACCACTTCTTCTCTCAGAAGCAAACACAAACTCTCAGCTCTGCAGGAGGCAACAGAGCTTAGCTTCCAGCTCCTGCTGAAGTTATGAATCAGATTTTTGGCAGAAAGCAACTCTGGATCACCATGCAACAGCTGGAAACCTCTGACTCAGAGGTCAGGTTCAAGACTTCTAGATGGAGAGGCTCCCTTTTCAAGTTCTGATGTTTGTCTGAGGAAGTCAGTTCTTGGCTTTAGTTCCCATTTAATTCCTAACTCATTAATGACTTCCTCCTCCTTTGAACAATAAATTCAATGGAAATTCAGACCTGGCAAACTCAAGGGAGCTGTTTCTGCTCCTGCAATATCTCAGGAGGAACTGCTGCCTGCCCACTGATGAGAGATGCTGTGAAGAGCAGCTGGTGAACAAATTCTGAGGTCACAAGAAGTTGAGAAGTTTCCCTTGTTTTGAAGCAGCAGAGATCTGAAGTCTTGTCTCAGCCTCCTGCTCTGTCTGAAACCAGACTCCTGTGATATTTTTTCTCATTTTGGTTGCTGAGAGTGCCATGATAAGCAGCTCTAGGCAGATGCATCATGCCAAGGAAGAGCTTTTTTGGGTTTATTTATATCACATGGAATAATTTTTGTATAATTTGTGCATTTTCATGTTAAACAATCTGAAGAGAGCATATTTAGGCTTGATATAAAGAAGGGAGCTTATACAATGAGAGTGATGAAACACTGACCCAGGTTGCCCAGGAAGATGGTAGATGCCCTTGGAGACACTCCAGGTCATGTTGGGCAGGGCTCTGAGCAACCTGATCTGGTTGAAGATATCCCAGCCCACTGCAGGTCCCTTCTGACCCAAACCATTGCAGGATTCTACAATTCGGTGTTTTTAAAATCTTGTGTATGTTGAAAATAACATCAAGAGAGTTACCAATTCACAGAATGGGTTGGGTTGGAAGGGACCCCAAAGCTCACGTAGTTACAACCCCCTGCCATGGGGGGGGACACCTCCCACCAGCACAGCTTGCTCAAAGCCTCGTCCAGCCTGGCCTTCAACATCTCCAAGCAGGAGGCAGCCACAGCCTCCCTGGGCAACCTGTGCCAGTCTCTCCCCCCTCACTCTCAACAATTTCTTCCTCATCTCCACTCTCAGTCTCCCCTCTCCCAGCTGCAAGCCATTGTTCCTCATCCTGTCACTCCCAGCTCTTGTCCCAAGTCCCTCCCCAGCTCTCCTGGAGCCCCTTCAGGTACTGGAAGGTTGCTCTAAGGTCTCCCTGGAGCCTTCTCTTCTGCAGGCTGAACAGCCCCAACTCTCCCAGCCTGGCCCCACAGGGGAGGTTCTCCAGCCCTCTGATCATCTTAGTGGCGTCCTCTGGACCCTCTCCAGCAGCAGGAGGTGTAGTTCTGCAGGTGAGGTGTCACAAGAGTTCCTTATCTAACAATGACAGCATCATAACTCAGAATTTCTGTGGTGGCTTTGAAAGCCTTTAAAATATGAAGGGTTCCTCTTCTGAAGTCATAGCTTTGCATTTAAATCAGGATGAAACCAGCACTCCTCAAAGACTGGAATTGTTTGTATGGGACTTTATTTCAGCATTACTGGATGAATGAAGTCAGCAAAATATAAATAGCTACCAAACTGTATTTGAGAATGGAAATGAAAATGGGTTGAACTGATGGATTACAGTGCAGCTGGTTCTTGGGCTGCTGTCTGATCTGCTCACCCACAAGATTAGGCTGCAGCTCACCCCAGCTAGCCGGAGGCTGTGCAAGCCTCTCCCCAGCAGCTTGAGGCCTTGAGGGAATCAAAAGGGCTTATTAGGCAGTGCTCTGGGCTTGTCAAAAGCAAAGTGGTCAAGACCAGGCAAGGACTGGGCTCTGCAGCCAACAGGAGTCAGCTACCAGTGGCAGCCACCCAGACAGAGGGAAGCTGTTGTCCAAGTGAAGGGCTGTAAAGGCTGCACTGCTCTTCTTGAGAGAGGAGGGTGGAAGCAGGTCTCAGCTTGGTGTCATCTGCTGCACCTTGCCCAAGGGATGGGATGTCATCCAGAGGGACCTAAATAAGCTGGAGCAGTGGGTCCAGGTGACCCTGGTGAAGTTCAACAAGGCCAAGTAGAAGGTCCTGCAACTTGGTCAGGATAATTCTGATTATCACTCATGGAATCATAGAGTTGTTCTGGTTGGAAAAGACCTCGAAGGTTCAAGTCCAGCCATTGACCTAACACCACCATAGCTGTTAAACCCTGTCCCCAAGTGCCATGTCCCTGTTTCTTGAACACCTCCAGGGATGGGGACTCCACCAGCTCCCTGGGCAGCCTCTTCCAATCCCTAACCACTCTTGCAGCAAAGAAATTTTTCCTCACCTCCAAAGGCCTCCTGGCTGGGATCAGAAGCAGGGTGGGCAGCAGGGCCAGGAGGTGACCATCCCCCTGTGCTCAGCACTGGGGAGGCCACAGCTGGAGTGCTGTGCTCAGCTCTGGGCCCTCCCTGCAGGTTGGGGTGAGGAGGGGACAGCCTCTGCTCCTTGGGGGCAAGGGACAGGAGCAGAGGAAATGGTTGCAAGCTGCAGGAGGGGAAGTTCAGGACATGAGGAAATATTTGTGCCCTGGAAGGGATCTGAGACATTGGAAGAGGCTGTTCAGGGCAGTGCTGGAGTCAGCATCCCTGGGGGCGTGCCAGCAGCTGTGGACACTCCTCTACAAGAAGGGCCCCAAAAGAGAAAGCAGGAAACTAAAGGCCCTTTTCTTTTCTTCTTTTCTTCAGTCCCTAGGAAAATAATGGACTGGGTGCCCTTGGGAACTATCCCAATCCAGATGTGCCAAATGATCAGGAAATTCTAGCACAGATCCACCTTCTACAATAAACAACCATTTTCTGTCAGCATGGGGAGATCTGGACTTCAGCAAAGAGTTCAACCATGGTCACCACAGCCTCCTCCTGGCCAAACTGGCACGATGCAGATGGGATGAGTGGTCTGCAAGATGGGTAGGAAATGACTAACAGGCCAGCAATCTTTTTCACTCAAGCTATCAGCCTGTGTCAGGATCAATATTGAGCCCTGCTCTGTTTAACAGCTTTGTCAGTGGTCTGGGGCAGGTGACTGGAAGCTTCTTTTCCATGCCTGGTGCTGATACCAAACTGTGCGGCTGGGTGACTGTGTCAGAAGGGTGAGCCACCTTGCACAGAGACCTGGACAGGCCAGAGGAGTGGGACAAGAAGAATTGTGTGAAGCTTAACAAGGTGAAGTGCAAAAATCCTACCCCTGGACTGTGGAGAGAGCCCAGTACAGGCTAGGCTCTGTGTGGCTGGAGAGAAGCCATGCTGAAAGGGACCTGGAGGTGTGGCACTTTTCAGGCCACACCTGGAGTACTGTGCCCTGATCTGCACGATTCAAATGACACAGACAGGCTGCAGAGAGTCCACAGTAAGGGCATGAAGGTGACCAAAGGGCTGGAGAACCTGCTTGGTGAGAAAGCATGGAAGGTGTAAGGTCTTTTCACCTGGGAGAACAGAAGGCCAAGAGGGTGGAGGCTCTGTCCTCACAAGGAGCCACACAGAGACGACAAGGGTCAATGGGCACAAGCTGCACTGGCAGAATCATAGAACCCCAGAATGGCTCAGGTTGGAAGGGACCTCAGAGCTCATCTACTCCAACCTCACTGCCATAAGTAGGGACACCTCTCATCCAGCCTCAGCCAAGGCCTCATCCAGCCTTGCCTTCAACACCTCCAGGCAGGAGGCAGCCACAGCCTCCCTGGGCAACCTGTACCAGACTCTCACAACTCTCACACTGAAGAACTTCTTTCTCAGCTCCACTCTAACCCTGCTCTGCCTCAGCTTCAAACCATTCCCCCTTGGCCTGGCTCCAGACCCCCTCAGCAAAAGTCTCTCTGCAGCCTTCCTGCAGGATCCCTTCAGGTCCTGGCAGGCAGCTCTGAAGTCCCCCTGGAGCCTTCTCTTCTGCAGGCTGAACACCCCCAGCTCCCTCAGCCTGTGCTCACAGCAGAGCTGCTCCAGCCCTTGGAGCATCTTTGTGGCCTCCTCTGGACTCTCTCCAGCAGCTCTGTGTCCTTCTGCTGCTGGGGACACCAGAGCTGGAGGCAGGATTGGAGGTGAGGTCTGAGCAGAGCAGAGCCAAGGGGCAGAATCCCCTCTGCTGCCCTGCTGCCCACACTCCTCTGGCTGCAGCTCAGCACACAGCTGCCTGCTGGGCTGCAGGAGGGTACTGCTGGCTCCTGGGAACTGTTCAGCACCCAACACCCTCAATGCTTCTTCTTCAGGGCTGCTCCCAGCCCACTCTGCACCCAGTTTGGATTTGTGCCTGGGGCTGGCCGGACCCAGCTGCAGGACCTTGCCCTGTGACTTAAATCTCACACACTTGGCACTGGCCACTTCTCCAGCCTATCAAGATCCTTCTGGATGCCATCCCTGCCCTGCAGTGAGTCCAGCACACCACCCATCTTAGTGTCATCAGCAAACTGGCTGAGAAAAATAAGTCTCATCTTGATAGAACAAAAATTTTTATAGTGAAAATAATCAGTCCCAGCGACCTAGTGGAAGGTTTAAAGCCTGTAGTGTACAGGGTGCAAGATAAAAGCTTGAGTCAGAGGAGTTTTCAAGGTACTTTCCAGCCTAAGCTGTTCTATTATCCACTCAAAATAGTGTTTTTAAGTTTCAATGAGTGATTATTAATGAAGGGTACTAAAATAAGGAGCCATGGAAAAACAGATCACTTATTTCATGGCTTTTGATGGGATAGGATGGCAATTGCTTCATTGGCACGTATGGTGCAGTAGCAGGACACAAAAGGGCTCCTAAGTGAGCCCTGCAGGCATACAGAACATTCACAGCACTGCAGACAGATACAGAACAATACTTTGAATATTTGATACAAGAACAATTTCTATTAAGTTCCTTTAATTAGGGAGAATCATAGAATGACCTAGGCTGGAGGAGACTTTAGAGATCACCTGCTCCACTCCCCTGACATGGGCAGGAACACCTCCCACCAGCTCAAGGCCTCATCCAGCTGTAATTGACAAAAATGACCACTCCAATTTTATGTGGTTAAATTTAAAGTTTTATTTGGTAAGTGAGCAAAAGCAGCGCTGGACAGCCGGGGGAATCTCCTGTTCCCTCAACAGCTCGCAACTGGCAGTATCGTATAGACTCCTTTTATAGGGTAGGAGTTCAGCATCACCTCAGTCTCTTTGCATTGTTTCAGTTCCTTATCTCTTGTTCTGCATACTCGGAGCCAGTTCGTTATTCTGCATATGTGTAAATATCCAGCAAGGAGTCATGGATCCGGCTTAGGAATGTTAGAATACAGGACTTTGACAGATACACAAAGCTGCCTGTGATACACAAAGCTGTCTGTTGTAGTTTAGTTACAAGGTCTTGGCAAATAAGCAAAGCAACCTACATTCCACTATTAAGCTTTTATAAAAGATAATTATTAATCTAACATCATTTAAACTTAACATCATATGATTAACAGATAATTCCATTTCTATTTATTACAAAGAGTTCGGATTAGATACATATTTTATGGGTAAGAAGTATGTGGAAAACAATCATTGTTGTGATAGAGTAGGTGGTTCATTACATTTTAAAGTCAAGGAATTTGAAACTCTCCACCAACTACAGCACAGCAGATTTGTCCAGGCCAGGACAAGGGTAATGGTGAAGTGAAACTCTTCTCCCTGCCATGAGGTGGGAAGCAATGTATATGATAGACATTATGTAACAGCTACATATTTAATATCCACTCCTTAATCTTGCTTTTCATATTTCAGTGGCCTTTTAGACATCCCAGCTCAGCTGCTTTCATTGTTGCTGCGATTTGAACTTGGGCTTTTTGTCTGTCTGATACAGGAACTAGTTGAAGTGCCGAACAACCCAAATTCAGAGACCTGATGTCTGAACGCCACAGTTAAGCACCCATTGCCCCAGATTTCCTGCTCCTTTAACACCGGCTGATGGATTTAGCAGATAAGATGAGGGACTCTTTGTCAGAGCGCTAACAGACTTTACAAATTCAATTTGCCCAAACTGGAATTTCCTTAGCTGTATTTACAACCCATATCCATCTCCCAGGGCCTTCAGTTTCTCCTGCTGTGGGTGAGGTCTAGCTCCCGCCACAGCTCTGTCCTGGCCTGGGCATTGTCTCATCAACAGAGGTCTGAATAGAGGAGACAAGGTGTGAAGTGTTCTTCCCCTGTCCTGATGACAGCAATAATCACCTATTGTTACTGGCCCCACAGGTATTTACCGGTGTGGGGAGAAACCCTCTGGTATTTGGAAAGATGATAAGGGGGCTATTTCACATTTTGGTTTGAACAGACTGTCTAGGAAAGGGTAAGCAGAGAACAGTCAAGGTCCTCACATATGATTAACAAATAATTTCTTTTTTATTTATTACACAGCCTGGCCTTCAACACCTCCAGGAAGGAGGCATCCACAGTCTCCCTGGGCAGCCCATGCCAGAGTCTTGTCACCCTCATAGTGAAGAATTTCCTCCTAAGGTCCAATCTAAACCTATTCTCCTTCAATTTCAATCCACTTCCCTTGTCCCATGGAAAAGTCTCTCTGCAGCCTTCCTGCAGGATCCTTTCAGGTACCTGGAAGGGAGCTCTAGGGTCCCCCCTTCTCTTCTCCAGGCTGGACACCCCCAGCTCCCTCAGCCTGTCCTCACACCAGAAGTGTTCCAGCCTCTGGACCATCTTTGTGGCCTTCCTCTGGACTTGTTCCAACAGATCAATGTCCCTCTTACGGTGGTGACACCAGAACTGGATGCAGCATGGGAGGTGGGGTCTCAGCAGGTACCAAATACCATTTAGTGCCTTTGTTGCTACTGGTTTTTATTTTGTTAAAGCAAAAATGGATTAGCAGGATGATATTACACAGCCGTCATTACCCTGCTGTAAATGCACCCCATTAGACTTTTTCTGCTTTGATAAGAAAGAACTCATTCCATCTTCCAGGCCCACTGTGTCATCTGAAAACAAATTAGGGAAATCTGATCTTGTATTCCAGAAGTGGAAAGGCTTGAGGACATTTAATCTCTTGCAAAGAAGACTGCAAGTGGTGGCTGAGCAGGCTCTGCTCCCACATTTTCTCACTGGAAAAATAAATTAAAATCTTCCTTCTGTTCTCCAGAACTCTTTTCCCCTGGTGATAAGAACACACTAGTAGCAAGTATGAGGCAGGAGCTGTTCTCTCCAACAAAGAATCTTAAAGAAACAACAGAAGAAGAAAAAAATCCCTTCCAAAATCCAAATAATTTGATCTCAGGCTGGGAAAAACTCTCAGGGGCCTGCCTTTCAGGGATGGAATTTCAGCAGCTCTGATAGAAAACAAGAATGAGGAGAGGCTGAGGGAGCTGTGGTGGTTTATCCTGGAGAAGAGGAGGCTCAGGGGTGACCTCATTGCTGTCTACAACTACCTGAAGGGAGAGGTTGTAGCCAGGTGTGGGTCATTCTCTGCTTCCAGGCAAGCAGCAGCAGAACAAAGGGACACAGTCTCAAGCTGTGCCAGGGGAGGCATAGGCTGGATAGAGAGATTTGGCATTGGAATGTGCTGCCCAGGGAGGTGGTGGAGTCGCCCTGCCTGGAGATGCCCAAGGAAAGACTGGATGGAACACTTAGTGCCATGGTCTGGTTGATTGGAGAGGGCTGGGTGATAAGTTGGACTGGATGATCTTGGAGGTCTCTTCCAACCTGGTTGATTCTATGATTAAGAATTTTATGATGAGGCAGAGGGTTCAAAGATTGTGCAAAGCTAAAAATTGTTTTAAAGCTCTCTCTGCTCACAGTAATTCACACAGAAAAGAGAAAGAAACCATTATGACATCTATTCTAGTTCTAAGCCATGTTATAAATAATCCTCACACACACTTTACAATTTTAAGAATGAGAATATTTTATTTTTAAGTAAAATAAGTAAAAGCAGTGCTGGGTGTCCGGGGTGGGGGGGGGGTCTCCTGCCCCTCCTCCAAGACACACTGACCAGACCCTGGGGCCCCTTTTTATGGTGTGTGAATTTCGCACCATTAGCAGTTTCTTATCAGTTCCTTTTTATTGCTCATCAATTGGGTCTTTTACGATGAAAGCTGATGGTCTTGCTCAGATGTCCCCCTTCTGATCCTGGTCTTTGCACATGCTCAGTTAATACATCATGTACATATGTTATTCATCCTTGCGCCTGGTACCGCTACCTAGCTTGGCACAAACCCGTCAAGTAAGATATAGGGGTTATGTCATGGAGCCCTGATGCTCTACAGAACTGTACATTGTAACTAAACCTCTACAAAAACAAGCATGCTTTTTACATTTTAAGCTCACCACTATATAATTAGCAAATAACTCTTTTCTTACTTAAGAAGAAAGAGCTGCCCAGGACAGAAACGACATTTTACCCCTTCCTAAGGAGGGAAATACAAATGCTTCACACTGGATTGGAAGTTTAAATAGATGTTCTATTTACAAATATATACAAATGGTACTCAGGTAAAAAAGGACACATTCACAGATTAGGCTCAGTTCTTCTTCTTTGACCTGGGCTCACCAGGCCAAAACCTTCCAGAACCTTTCCAAAAAGCCACCACCCCACTCAGCCTCATCAACCCAAGAGCAGCCAAACTGAGACTAAAATGCTGCTTAGAGGAATGCTTGGGGAAACTGCTTGAGAATTGTCTGCTGGCAGAAGGGGTGATTAGTACCTGCTGTGGGGAGACACAGGCTGCCTGCTGGAGCTGCCTGCCGGGGCTGCCTTCTAGGGCTGCCTGCTGGGGCTGCCTCCTGGAGGTGCCTGCCGGAGCTGCCTGCTGGGACTGCTGGCCGGAGCTGCCTGCTGGGTCTGTCTGCCTGCTGGGGCTGCCGGCTTGCTGGAGCTGCTGGCCAGAGCTACCTGCCAGGGCTGCCTGCTTGCTGGGGCTGCCCGCTTGCTGGAGCTGCCAGCATGTTGGAGCTGCCAGCCAGAGCTACCTGCCAGGGCTGCCTGCCTGCTGGGACTGCCAGCTGGAGGTTCCAGCCGGAGCTGCCTGCTGGGGCTGCCTGCCTGCTGGGGCTGCCTGCCTGCTGGGGCTGCCTGCTTGCTGGAGCTGCCAGCCTGCTGGCACTGCTGGCCTGCCAGAGCTGCCTGCCAGAGCTGCCTGCCGTGGCTGCCGGCTTGCTGGAGCTGGCTGCCAGAGCTGGCTGCCAGCCTGCTGGAGCTGCCGGCCTGCTGGAGCTGACAGTTGGAGCTGCCTGCCGGCTGGCGCTGCCAGCTGGTGCTGCCGGCTGGCGCTGCCTGTGTGTCCTGCCCCCCTGCCCTGGTCTGATGGAGAGCAATGCAAAAGCAAAGATCATAAAGAAAGAAGTGAAAAGAGAGAGAAATGTTTATGCAGTTAACTTTTATCCTCATTAGCAAACTAATGGGATTACATAGACCTATAATTATTTTTCTTTTGTGTCCAATGGCCAATTTTATTTACTTTTTACTCAAATGTCTCCAGAAAGTTCATATTCTTGTTTACTGATAGGACATTAAGCTAAGTTAACAGCTATGGTCGGAAGCCAGACGTGCTGTACACCGAGCAAGTGCTAATCCGATCTTTATTTTTCCTCTTTTAGTTCTCTCTTCAGTGTTAATATCTACAACACTGTCACTAAGTCTACAGATCAGTCCTGAATTACTATCACATGTTGGTATGGCCCTAAGTGTGTTGTTGGGTGTTGTTGTATGTTCTTTTGTGCTCTGTCAGCATCCACTTGTGCTCTTTGGCTGGTGTCACATTGTTCTGAAGTTTGCATGGCTCCAAGGGGCTGTGTTTCCCTCAGCAGTGAGGCAGGCAGGGCACGAGGGTCACTTTCTGTTGTATAATCCAGGACTCATTATCCTCTGCTTTACGGGTTCTCACAGATTTGTTCATTTCACTTTATCACCCCAAAAAATAGAGAAGTGAAAGAGGCCTTTTAGCTGCATAGAACCATGGAATTGTTTGGGTTGCAAAAGACCTCTGAGATCACCCAGTTCAACCATCAATCCGTCACCATGGCCATGTTCCCAAATGCCAGGGACACAGGTTTCTGGAACATCTCCAGACATGGGGACTCTATCCACTAGAGAGGCAGGCTATGGAGGAACTCTGTGTATGCTAGGATGATTAAGGTTGGAAAACTTCCAAGATTA
>VXBD01008168.1:0-25926 GCA_013399975.1 Indicator maculatus | reverse complement strand
CGTAGGCGAGGGGGTTCCAGCTGAACACGTAGGCATATGTCCTGTCACTTTAAGGACATAGCCTTGGGCACAGGCATCGTTCACCACATTAGGGAACTCCAGAGATCATCCAGTCCAACCCCCCTGCCAAATTAGGATCACCCAGGGTAGTCCACACAGGAATGCATCCAGGTGGGTTTTGAAAGTCTCCAGTGAAGGAGACTCCACAACCTCTCTGTACAGCCTGCTCCAGGGCTTCAGCATCCTCACACCAAAGAAGTTTCTCCTCATGGTGAGCTGAAACCTTCTATGTTCCAGTTTGTATCCATCGTTCCTTGTCTTATTACTGTGCACCACTCAAAAGAGATTGGCCTCCTCCACTTGACCCCCACACCTCATATATTGATAAATATTGATCAGATCCCTCTCAGCCTTCTCCTCTCCGTACTAAACAGCCCCAGAGCTCTCAGTCTCTCTTCCTAGGGGAGATGCTCAAGTCACCTAATCATCTTCGTGGCTCTCTGTTGGATTCTCTCCTGCAGATCCCTGTCTCTCTTGAACTGGGGAGCCTCAAACTGGATACTCCAGGTGTGGTCTCACCAGAGCACAGTAGAGGGTGAGAAGAACCTCCCTAGCCCTGCCGGTTGTGAGGAACAAGTTCTGTACCAGGAGGCTGCTGGAACACTGCAACAGGTTGCCCACAGAGGTGATTGAGGCCCCATTCCTGGAGCTATTGCAGGTGAGGCTGGACAGGGCTCTGGGCAACCTGATCTAGTGGAGGATGTTCCTGCTGAGTGCATGGGGTTGGATTGGATGAGCTTTGGAACTCCCTTCCAACCCAGACCATTCTATGTTTCTCTGATTCTGTGATTCTACTGTCACAGAAATGTGGGCTGATATAATTTGGATTGTAGGGATAAGGAAAGATGTCGTCTGGAGAAATTTCTACAGGAGATGTACCTTCACATAATTTTCTGTTCATGAAGAATGAAGATGATCTTTCACATGGGTTCTGCTTCAGACTTATGAACTGACTTATTGGTCTGTTTGATTTGATTCCTTGTGGCTGTACTTCTGCCCGTTGTTAGTCCATGTCCAACAAAGACAAAAAAAAATCATCAGGGATATTTCTATCTCAACACCATGACCAGTGAGACTGAACAGTTCTACTGTTCACCTGCTACCGTGGTTTCTTCTGATGCTAATATGTGGCTAGTGCAGCTGAGAGCACACCCTGATCCAACAGGTTTGCCCAGGGAGGCTGTGGCTGCCTCCTGCCTGGAGGTGTTGAAGGCCAGGCTGGATGAGGCCTTGAGCAAGCTGGGCTGGTGGGAGGTGTCCCTGCCCGTGGCAGGGGGTTGGAACTGGATGAGCTTTGAGGTCCCTTACAACCCAACCCATTCTACTGAATCTATGAATCTATAGCTGGAATTTTGTGTTTGGAGTAGCTGGGTGGAATGGAGCATTTTTATCTGGGCCAGCTGTCAAAAGCAAAGCAGTTTTGGCCAAATATGGGTAAATAGCTTAGGTACTGGTGTGAAAGATAAATATGTAGTAACCTCTCAAATCATTCACAGTACATCCTGCAAATGAAGTCTGTAAGATCTAATTTTGTTGAAATTGTTAAGGCTGGAGAAGGGCCCGAAGCCCCTGGGCTAGAGGAAGGACTGAGGGCTGAGGGGGTAGAGCTGGGGATGTTCAGGCTGGAGAAGAGGAGGCTGAGGGAGACCTCATTGCTCTCTGCAGCTCCCTGAAGGGAGGTTGGAGCGAGGAGGGGACAGCCTCTGCTCCTTGGGGACAAGGGACAGGAGCAGAGGAAATAGTTTCAAGCTGCAGGAGGGGAGGTTCAGGCTGGACGTGAGGAAATATTTGTGCCCTGGAAGGGATCTGAGACATTGGCAGAGGCTGCCCAGGGCAGTGCTGGAGTCAGCACCCCTGGGGGTGTTCCAGCAGCTATGGGCCTGGTGCTTAGGGCCATGGTTTGGTGCTGAGCCTGCAGTGCTGGCTGGATGAACTTGGAGGCCTCTTCCAGCTGGATGTTTTCTGTGATTCTGTACAGACAATGGGACAAAATACAATGGGAATCTACTAAACTATGTCTTCCAAGCTCATCTGTCATGTGTATAAGAATAGTGCAGAGAGTGTGTGTTTGGCCTTCAAATCCAATAGTGTGGAATTTCTAAAGATAATTTGCAATATTTGGCACAGCTCTTGTCAGACTTGGTAAAGAGATTCTGTCACTTATGAAGTAAAAATGGTGTGGGCAGCAGTACTGCACCCTTGATGGCTGGGGAGGAGGAATGAAAAACATGAGCACATTTCTGTGACTAGAAATGATCAAAGAGCTAGGATGGTCTTGAGGGCTTGGTTTCCACGGGCACTGAGCTGAAGCTCAGAAATGAACTGGTTGTCAAATCCTTCCTAAGGAGATGCATCTCTCTAACGAGCTGACCTCCTCTTCAGAAGGTTGTGCTTCTTACAAGGGGCAGTATCTGAGACAATGCAGAAAAGTTGCCAGAGCTCCTTCAGACCTCAAGCTTGATATTTATTCATATGGGCATTAACAGCACTGCTAGGAAGATGATTAAATTTAGTAATATTATTATCCACAAACATAGAGGATATACATATTCCAAGTGAGGGGTGGCTTTCATACAGACATTTGTCTTCAGGCTCTTCTGTTCACCCTCCTTAGAATGGTAGCAGAACCTGAAGAAACCTTACATTGTCTTTCAGAAAGCATAAAAAGGAAAGGAGCTGATGAAAGCATTCAGCATTGAGCAATCTTACCTCCACCAGGAGCCTCTCAGAAGCACACAGACCAAAAAATCTATTACTTCATGGCAGCCCTCAGGCACATCAGTCAAACACGGGAGCATACTGTCTGGCAGGGGATAATATATCTGTGTGTAAAAGGATTTGCAAGACAAATGAGAGTGGTGATTGTATTCTACCTAGCCTCCAAAAAGCAAAGCACAGAATATCCTACACTCCTCTGATCAAGGAGGGGCTCAAGATGTCTGCTTGCAGTTACCTGGCCTTCGATGCACAGCAACTGGATGCTCTGCACCTTGCAGTGTGTAGGAAAAGGAAAATTTCTCGGAGGTTGGAGCAATGTTAGATCTTTGTCCTAATGAACCAGCACTGCCACAATACATGAGGCTCTTGATTCGCAGACTCACAGAATCCATCTGGTTGGAAGAGGCCTCCAAGCTCATCCAGCCAGCACTGCAGGCTCAGCACCAAACCATGGCCCTAAGCACCAGGCCCACAGCTGCTGGAAGACCCCCAGGGATGCTGACTCCAGCACTGACTCCAGCCTCTTCCAATGTCTCAGATCCCTTCCAGGGCACAAATATTTCCTCATGTCCAGCCTGAACCTCCCCTGGAGCAGCTTGAAACCATTTCCTCTGCTCCTGTCCCTGCAGAGAGCAATGAGGTCTCCCTCAGCCTCCTCTTCTCCAGCCTGAACACCCCCAGCTCCCTCAGCCCCTCCTCTAGCCCAGGGGCTCCAGGCCCTTCTCCAGCCTCACTGCCCTGCTCTGGACAGGCTCCAGCCCCTCAATGTCCTTGCTGCAGGGAGGGCCCAGAGCTGAGCACAGCACTCCAGCTGTGGCCTCCCCAGTGCTGAGCACAGGGGGATGGTCACCTCCTGGCCCTGCTGCCCACCCTGCTTCTGATCCCAGCCAGGAGGCCTTTGGCTTTCTTGGCCCCCTGGGCACTGCTGGCTCAGGGCCAGTGACTGCCAACCAACCCCCCACCCCGGTCCCTCTCCAAGCTGCAGCTTTCCAACCACACATCCCCAGGTCTGCAGCTTATCATGGGGTTGTTGTGCCATCTTGAACTCTCTCTGTTATTACTGATAGCCATACAGGGATTTGCAGACTTCAAAATGATTGTTTCTTCCCACTTTATTTCAGGAAAAGTTATGTTGATGTGGACAATCTCATCAGATACTACTCCAAAGGATTGTGCTTAAAGAAGAACAAGATGACTAATTTGCTCTGAATAAAAGTAATCTAGCAATTTCTATAAATTACCAGCAGATATATGCAAACTAAGAAAATTAATAAAATGCAATATCTCATGAGGTCTTTTGGATTGCCAACTTTGGAGTTAGCACACACTTCTATCACACAGCAGCACACCACATCAGAAAGATCAGCAAGGCAAACAACAAACAACACAGAGAAAATTCTGCAAACTGTGCTTCTGATTAGTTTCTTGTTTTGATAATGGTTCTCCTGCTTCTTCCAGCTTTGTGCTTCTGAAATAAGGAAAAGACAGGGATACTTGAAAAGGTACATTAATGGGCAAATGAACTTCTCATAGTCCTCTGTCTTCTGCCCTGCTGCATTTTACTCCTGTTTTCGCCAACAATACCTATTTAATTTTGTCTGTTCTTTGGGGAGACAGAAATAAACACGCAACGTTCTCAAATCCAGATGTAGCAGGGTAATGTGTTGCCATATTTCTGTTAACTACCTTCATTCTGTGTTTTCCAGGAGTTAATTGGGGATTTTTTTGTTTTTCCTGTTCTGTTCTAATCAGATTTCATCCCTCTCTCACTTATGTTAGCATGTCATCAAAAGGTTTGAGGATTCATGTTTTTGCAGAGTTTGAAGCAGCAGTTTCATTTTGAACGTATCTTGCTTAGACATGTAACAGGAGAAAAACATTTAGTACTTTCCATGTTGCCCTCACTGGGCCACCTTTTTTATGTTGCAACTCAGAGGAAAACAATTACCACTTGATATATTATTCTTATTTGGCAATAAAATTGAGCCAAAAAATACCTTCACATATCTTCTCAATCTATTATTTCAAGGTATTTCTAGGTTCAAGAAGACATCGTTGCAGGTTTTGATGGCTGTAATCAGAGCTGCATTTTTCAGGAGGTGAGTTTCCCACCTCACAGAGGTAGAGGCTTAGAAGCCTTTAAAGCCCAGTTGAGATGTTTTGCAGAGGTGTAGGGTTGGCTTTCAGAGCTTCAGCCACAAACACCCGATTTTAGCAGCAGTCAATGTAAGATTGTACTTTGATCTTTTCATATAGAAGATAGGAATTTCATTTCTCACCTGGAATTGCAGTTCTCTAGGGGTGCTGAGGTAACACAAATGGGTAGCTCTTCTTCCAATGTTACTTTTATCTGTGTTTTTTCGTTTGTTCATTTGTTCTTTCCTTCTTTCAGCACAGTAGTTCAATTATTACTGAAAATTTACAGGCTCCCTTTCCCCTAAATAATTAAATAAAGTAAATTAAATAAAACAGAAAAAAGCAGAAATATTCCTGGCAGACAGCTAGCTTACTAATTTCCCTGTATAATTGAATAATATTTATCAAATAAGCTTTGTATATACTGCAAAAACAAGGAACATTAGAGACTGTGAAAATACTTATGCCTGGTTTTCATTAGATAGCTCCTGTCCTGCCTTAGCACTTCAAGAAGAAAAGCAATTTCATGACTGTTTCTGTAATAAACTCTTGTGTCAAGGTAGACTTTGTTAGCATGATAAAAATAGGAATAATTATGCTTACTGTGTTTCCAGTTTATTTTTCTTTCTCTGTCCTGAGTGCCATTACTATGCCTTTGTGGAAAGAATTTATATAAATAGCTGCAACTCTACTTACCTCTTCCCCTCCAGTGACACAGTGGGCAGGGAATGGAGGTTGAGGTCTGTCCCACTCTGTTCCATGTTATTTCTGCTGTTCCTTCCTTGTCAGGAGGGAAACTGCTTGCAGTTCTCTCCTGCTGCAATCCCTGCCATGGGAGACTGTCCTCCGCCAACCTCTCCAACTAGCATGGGTCCCTTCTGTGGCTGCAATCCTCCCAGTGACAAATTGCTCCAAGACAGGTCTCCCTCAGACTTGTGGCCTCCTTCAGGATCAGTGCCCTGCCCTGATGCAGGCTCCTCCACATTCTGTTCCACCACTGATTTCTGAGGATCATGAGCATTTGTGCTGCCATCTTGCCACAGGCTGCAGGGCAGTGGCTGCCCTGGCATGCCTGCCCCTCCTTCTTTCCTCACTGCCCTCAGCACCTTCATGGTTGTCTCTCTCCTGTCCCACTCCAACACAAGGAGCTCCCAAAACACAAGTTGCCCAACAGCTGTTCTCCTCTTAAATGTTATTGCAGACATGCTGATTGGCTGAGCCTTAGCCAGAAACAAGTCAGACTTGGAGCCAGGGGAGCTTCATGAAGCTTCATACAGGAGCCATGACAGCAGCCTCCTCCTCCACTATCAAAACCCCATCAGGTACAAACTCAGTTTCTGCTGGCAATTGGTGTTCTGGTCCTGTGCATTACGCTGTTCCCTTGTAAGTAGAATAAGTACAGCAATCTACTGCTGTAGGAAGCACACTCATTTATGTTGTGAGCAGGCACTCATTTTCACCGAGGAGCTTAAGACTGAGGTGAAATTGGACTTCATCTGGAAGTGGAGAAAGATGTCAGGGAAAAGATGATAAAATAAGAAATCTGAAAAGGATATTTTCACAAAGTAGCTCACAATCTTGCAAGATTTGAGTATCAACATTAAAACAACTAGAATCCCCTAGCAAATGGCTTGTAAGGATGTGTTGAAAACCTTGGTATTTTAAGAGCTAAATCTGGGACATAAAAGCTTGGAAGATTTCGTTGTACAGTGTGGGGAAACAATGCAAATGGTTTTGCTCCCTTATTCAGCAGCAGGCATCTTCTAACTGTACTGGAGTTCTTTCTTAGACCTCACTCCAAAGGGAATGTGACATCTTTCATTTGGTCCTCTTAAGACAAACCGAGATGCCTCAGTTTTGCATTAGGTCACTCCCGGTTTTCACTGGGAAAGACTAACTCTTGCAGAAGAGGAACAGAATGGAATGCCACAGATGGTTTTGATATAACACTAGGAGTAATCCTTTTTTCCCCTTTACTTTATTTATTTAATATACAAATTAACTGAAGCTGCAACAAGTGATGCCTTTGCGAAGTAATGCTGAAATGAATGTTGCTGTTGATTAAATCCTATTTCTGTTACAGACTTCAACAGGAGGATAATTTTCTTGTTAACCAAAAAAACTGGCCCTGTTGAAAAACCTGATTTTGTCTTGTCCTGAGGTTTCATTAAATTATTCCAATTCAATTATGGTTTCAAATTGCAAAGTGGGCTTGACACAACGTGATGCTTTCCTTTTTGCATTTGTAACCCACCCAGGTGTGAGAAAGGTCAGCTAATGAAAACAGCAACAACAACAAAGCAAACAAACAAACACAGACAAAAAAAAAAAAACCACCCAAACCACGACAATGCTGAAGATTTGTTGGCTGCTTAAGCAGCACAACTTGCCATATCTTACAGCTACATTATCTGATTGCAAAGCTGCTGTAGGTACTGCGTGCTTGGTGATAGAATCACAGAAAACATCCAGCAGAAAGAGGCCTCCAAGCTCATCCAGCCCAGCCCTGCAGCCAGCACTGCAGGCTCCGCACCAAACCATGGCCCTCAGAGTTTATAGAAATGAAATTTACTCACTCTGCCCATATTTATGGTTAGCTTGCTTATTTGATGCACATTTTATTCCTGCATTACCTCCTATTTGAAGAATGGATGTGGTATTTAGGGAAATTTTCATGGTCTGAAACTCATTTCAATATTTAGAGATGTCTAAAATACTGCTTATTAGATTTCTGTAAATGAAGACCTTTAAAATGCAATTGGTGCCACCCAGCCTTTGAGTCATTCTGGACTGTTAAGAAGCAGACTCACAGAATGTTCAGGGTTGGAAGGGACCTCCAGAGATCATCAGATCCAACCCTCCTGCCAGAATAGGATCACCCAGGGCAGGGCACACAGGAACACAGCCAGCTTGGCTTTGAAAGTCTCCAGGAAAGGAGACTCCACAATCTCTCTGGGAAGCCTGCTCCAGGGCTCCAGCAACCTCAAAACAAAGAAGTTTCTCCTCATGTTGAGGTGGAGCTTCCTGGGTTCTAGCTTCTATCCATTATTCCTTGTTCTATTACTGAAAAGAGCCTGCCCCCCTCCTGACCCTCACCCCTTAGATATTGATAGACACTGATCAGATCCCTCTCAGCCTTCTCCTCTCCAGACTAACCAGCCCCAGGGCTCTCAGCCTTACTTCATAGGAGAGTTGCTCCAGTCCCTTCATCACCCTCACACTCATCTTTTCTCCAGACAGCATTTTTAAGTTCTGATTCACAGACTCTGCAGAGAACATTCAAGGCTCACCCAGTCCTCTTAGCAGCAAAATCATTGCCCAGTAAGCAATGTGAGGGACATTAGTTTGTGCACCCTTCCACATATCTGTTTCCTGGATGCTGTTTGCTCAGTTTGGCTCCTTGGGTGTTCTTCATATTGAATTTTGCTATTTTCTTTCTCTTTGGTTTGTTCTGAACCTTTCCCTCTCCACTCCCCAAACCCACCCTGCCAATGAAGCCTGAAGGAGTTGAGCAGGACTTGGCTCAAGATTCTATGGCTGTTTTGGGTGTGGAGAGGTGGAGCTCTTGTCCCTTTCCAATGAGCATCACCCCTGTCCCAAGTACAGAAGCAAAGGAGTTATTAAGCAGGATTTAAATATTTTGCAAATTAAAAATAGATACATTCCTAAACTGAAGATCCTAATTCTGTATTGGATACCTTAATATTTATTATAATTAATATATAATTATCATTAATAAGGATAATTTAAAAAAATAAATAATAATTTCATTAGCTGTCAAAAATCTGGGAATGCAATTATTGCATCCACAGTATCCTCCATTCTGTAGTGTGCCTGCTGGACCACTTATGCAATTAGAGAAATGTTTGTGGTGCTGATCCTGAGTTCACAGAATCACAGAACATTAGAGGCTGGAAAGGATCTCTGGAGATCATCCACTCCAACCCCCTGCCAGAGCAGGGGCACCTAGGGCAGGGCACACAGGAACACATCCAGATGGGTTGGAGAGTCTCCAGAGAAGGAGACTCCACAGCCTCTCTGGGCAGCCTGCTCCAGGCTCTGGCACCCTCACAGGGACAAAGTTTTCCCTTCTGTTCCTGTGGCACCTCCTCTGCTCCAGCTTAGACCCAGTGCTCCTTGTGCTGTCCTTGGCCATCCCTGAGCAGAGCCTGGCTACAGCCCTATACATCTTTATCCCCAGCCATGAGGGCAGCCCTCAGGTTCCTCTGCTCCCAGCTCCAAGCCTGAGCTCCCTCAGCCTGGCCTCACAGGAGATGTTCCACTGCCTGCAGCAGCTCTGTGGCTCTGGGATGGACTCTCTCAAGCAGTTCCCTGAGGTCCTTCTGGAACTGAGGGGCCCTGACCTGGACAAAATATTCCAGATGTGGCCTCACTAGGAGTTAATTTCTTTTATCTGATGCTGAGCAGTTGCCCACCTCTGTTGATGGCTTCTTGGTGTTTATTTCCCTTTCAGTTCTGCTTTGTTTGTTTGGTTTATTTTTCAGAAGCTTGGTGAGGCTCTTCCCTGCAGTTGTGATGCATATCTGTTGTGACACTCTTTCTCCCCTGTGATACATATCTGATCTCCAGTACCACCCCCATCCTCCAGGACAGTTTTTAAATGCTTCACAACCCAATTGTTCTCCCAGCATTTCCAGTTACTGTGGTGAAGGCACCATATGCCCAGAATTATGCCCCTGAATACCAGTAAACTTGTCCCAGCATGTTCTGGTAAGTCCCTCTTTCTACCCTCCTTTCAGGAGAGGAGGACAAAGGCCCAGGTGCCAACCTGTCTCCTAAGGGGTAAACAACTGCATGTACCCATCTCATGGCATGCTTGTGCACTTTCCGTCTAAGGGCATAATTCTAGCTTCACACTTTCTATAGGTTGAAGCAGGTTGTTGACAAGTGTGCCCATTGGTAAGATCCAGCCTTGAGAAATCTATAAGTATTCTCCACTTGTTTACTACCTTGCTCTCTCCTTTTGCGTTCTCTCACTACGTACGCTGTGTAAGCTGTAAGCCTTCTCACTCCCACATGCAAGCGTACTAGAAGCCGCTGCGATATGGAAAGAAGCCAGCTCACCGAGCTGCTTGAAGAACCAGCATAGGATGATCCCTTCGCTGAGCTACAGAGAAAGCCAGCGTCCTAAGCCCAGTCGAGAGGACTGAGGAAAACACCCCGAGGTGTTTTTTTCTGTGCTTTAGCCCAGAAGGGAAAGGACTAGCCTAAGCCTGGCAGTCCAGAACAGCTGCAATCATCAGCAGCCGTAAGCAGAAATGCATCTTACGTGACCCCCACCATTTGTGGGAGATATGGGGAGCCTCCCACCATTGCCGCTCCGCAGCCCTGTGCTGTCAGGGTAATGCAACCCAGAAAGAGAGAAAGATATCCTCTCCNAGCTGCTTGAAGAACCAGCATAGGATGATCCCTTCGCTGAGCTACAGAGAAAGCCAGCGTCCTAAGCCCAGTCGAGAGGACTGAGGAAAACACCCCGAGGGTAAGCTTTAGCCCAGAAGGAAAAGGACTAGCCTAAGCCTGGCAGTCCAGAACAGCTGCAATCATCAGCAGCCGTAAGCAGAAATGCATCTTACGTGACCCCCACCATTTGTGGGAGATATGGGGAGCCTCCCACCATTGCCGCTCCGCAGCCCTGTGCTGTCAGGGTAATGCAACCCAGAAAGAGAGAAAGATATCCTCTCCATTGAGATCAAGCCAAAGACTGCAGTGTCACCTTAATGGGAGCAGTCACCAAGAATCGGCATAATCAGCTCACTTCGAGCCGAGGGGGAAGTGCCGCTTCACCACACCCCTCCCACAAAACCCGTCTCCAGGATCAGAGATGGCCGACCCCACCCACCGGGAACCGTCACCTGACCCGGCCCCGTTGCATGGGACCGCTCCTCTGGACCGGCTCTGCCGGGCTGACCCAGCTAAGGGAAACCGCCGACCAGCGGAAAGCCTCGCCCCTCCACGGCCGCGGGAGAAGAAAGCAAGTCACCCCTCCCACAGGAGGAGAAAGAAAGCCTTGCCCTCACCCGCAGAGGCTGGAGGAGAAAGTCGCCACCCGGATGCCGGCAGGCAGCAGACAGCAGCAAGCAGCCAGCGTAACCCAGCAACTTTACTCGCAACAAAGAAAGACATAATGCATCTTTCCATGTGTGCTACACTTGGTAAGAGTCTATTCAAAGTGCCCGTGCGTAGCCGCGTGATGTTTGCAGATTGAATTGCCTCTTGAATAACGTTGTAAATATCTCTGTACATAGCTGCAGCCGCGAAGCGTCTCATCGAGTCTCCATCTAGTGGACAAGNTCACCCGCAGAGGCTGGAGGAGAAAGTCGCCACCCGGATGCCGGCAGGCAGCAGACAGCAGCAAGCAGCCAGCGTAACCCAGCAACTTTACTCGCAACAAAGAAAGACATAATGCATCTTTCCATGTGTGCTACACTTGGTAAGAGTCTATTCAAAGTGCCCGTGCGTAGCCGCGTGATGTTTGCAGATTGAATTGCCTCTTGAATAACGTTGTAAATATCTCTGTACATAGCTGCAGCCGCGAAGCGTCTCATCGAGTCTCCATCTAGTGGACAAGCAGCGGAATTGCACCTTTCGTTCCCTTAATTAGAAATCAATTCTATAAATATTATAATTGGGTAAAATTGTATATACTGAACAAGTTATGGACCATATTTTTACAACCGTGCATTCAAATCAATATATATAAAGGAGATTAATCGTTATTCATAATATTAATAATTAATNGATTGAATTGCCTCTTGAATAACGTTGTAAATATCTCTGTACATAGCTGCAGCCGCGAAGCGTCTCATCGAGTCTCCATCTAGTGGACAAGCAGCGGAATTGCACCTTTCGTTCCCTTAATTAGAAATCAATTCTATAAATATTATAATTGGGTAAAATTGTATATACTGAACAAGTTATGGACCATATTTTTACAACCGTGCATTCAAATCAATATATATAAAGGAGATTAATCGTTATTCATAATATTAATTAATACAGAATAATTTTCATAATTCATATTTCATAATTCATAATTAATGACCATCATCCTTCATCCCTAATCACCACAGCTGTCTCTTCCAGCAGAGCTGGGTGCCCAGAACCAGGCAATGTCTCTCCTGCCTTTGCTGTGTGTGGTGACTGCTTAGAGACTGAAGGGCCTGGCTTCTTCTGTCAGGGTGTAAAACAAATGACAAAAAAAGCTTTCCTCAAGTACATCAGCAGGAGAAGGAACACCAGGCCAAATGTGGGTCTGCTGCTGAATGAGGTGAGTGACCTGGTGATAGAGGGGACAGCAGACAGACAGCCTGTGCCAGCACCACATCATGCAGACACCTGTGTGCTGCCCTGGGACTGGTTTCCAGCCAGCCTGGGTTGTGCCCTTCTCGCTCCCCATCCACGTTCAAGTTCTCCCAGTGAGCCCTGCCAGGTGCTGGGCTGGGATCCTTTTTGCCCTCTGACACAGATGTGTTCCCTCTGTTGCCTGCAGGCCTGGTCTCCTGTAAGCCAGTCCATGTTTGGTGTCCTGTAAGCCAGCCCATGACTGGTGCCCTGTAACCCAACCCCAAGTCCTGCTGGAGGCACTGTGCTTGGAGCCAGGCATTGATCTGCTGGCTCTTCTTGTTCTTTCCCTCATCACACCCTGCAGCTGGAGGCATTCTTTGTGGTTCCAAACCCTTCAGCAGTTGCAAGGCCTTGAAGTTTCCTCATTGCCCTTGGGTTTCTTGTCCTTACTTCATCACTGCCTGGAAGCTCAGCAGTGGATGGTGGTCTGAGGACTGCCCTACGGAAGGAAGACTTCTCCTCACATCACCAACACAGGCCCCCAGGAGGCAGCAGACTACCCCAAGACATGGGTCTTCCACTGCCTCCAGAAGTGAGTCGCCCATGGCAGTGACACTTCTCTTATTCTTTGCTGAAGAAGTTTGGATGTGGGCTCTGGACTGACCAAACCAGGGCAGCTCATCCAGCCTGGGAGATCTGTCAGCCTGGTCACTGTGTGCCTGGCTTGCAAGGGCAGCAGGCAAGGTGGGGGACAGCCTGTGGTGCCTGTTGTACCAGGCAGCAGCTTGCTGCCTTTGCCCACAAGCTTTTGAGTCACTGCATCCAGACAGGGGATGAGAGGGCAGGGAGCTCTCAGTACCATGAGCTCTGTTTGCCTCTTGGGGTTCTGTCGTGGGGGGCAGGGTGTGAGTCCAGGACTCCTCACATTCCCTGGTGATCCTCAACATGCTCACCTCTTCTCAGAGCTCCATTGCTAAGAGGAGGAGGTCCCCAACATGACCACCCCTTCAGCAGGTGAACTCAGTGCTGCCATCCCACACTGGTGCTAGAGTGAGGCACAGCTTGCAGCCTGACACCTGGCTGGCAGTGTGTCCCTGCCAGAGCTACGCCTGAGGGGCTGCATCTGGGCTGCTGGGCACGGGGCTCAGGAGTACCATGGCCTTCTGCTGGGTGGACACCACTGCCTGCTCAAGCTGACCAGGCTTTAGCACCTTCTCTGCGCATTCTTTGGTGTGAACCTCTTCAGGCTAAGAAAGTTTTTCCTAACCAGCCTCTGTAACAGGTGGTACACACCCTGGCACCCTCACAAGGGTGTGGTTTGGTCTAAGCACTCACTAACCCCTGGTGTGAGGAAAGGCTGTGAAGTGCTGGCAAGCTCTGACGTTCAAACTGAAATTCTTCTGCAGCTCTGGGTGACAGAATCAACCAACTGATACCAAAGGACAGTGACTGCTTTGGTGAGCCCCAACTCAGGCTCCAGTCACAAGACGTGTGATGGTTTGAAACTGTTTTTTTAACTTTTCTTTGCAAAGTTCGAGCAGAGAAAGTGAAAGAGTGTAAAAAAAGTCACTATTGGGTGCAAGAAAGCAAAATACTGATTGTTCTAAACACTTCCATTGGATAGATAGAAATGTTAAGAACTATTACTCAAAACAAATGGGGCACTCTGCAATCTGCAGTCGGGACAGCTTGCTGGGCTGTCTGGCTGTGGTTTCTTCTTCTCTTCTGGCTGAAGATAACACACTGACCTTGGCGAGCTAAGTTAACAACTTTCTGCTTTGGCTAACTCTGCTTTCTGTCCAGGGGAGTCTGGGGGTGAGGCCCCTGGGAGAGAGGCCTCTTGGGAAAGGTCCCCTTTTCAGGGAAGCAAAGGGAGCTGGGTTGTGCTTTTTTTTTTGATTGTATATATTTGTAAATGTTATGAATTTTGTATATTTGTACATATTCATTGGATTTCATCATAGATTGTAGATTTTGCTTGTAAATACAGCTTTCATTTGGTTCCAGACTGAGCTAGCCTGGTTATTGTCGGTGTGGGGGGAATTTCAGTTCACACTGACACAACATGCCAGGCTTTGGCACAGGTTGTCTGGTCAGGAAACACCTTGTGAGCTTCTGTGATCCCTCCTCAATTCACCTGCTCCTATTGCTGCTGCTCAGGGTTCCCAACAGCCCAAAGTTGGATATTTTCTACCCCGAAAAATGAGTCTGTGGATGGGGTGGTTTGCAGAGCAGGTGGTGCCTGGCTCCATGCTGAGGATGCTCAGGACTGGGTGGGTTGTGCCTCTCTCCTAGCAAATCAGTTTGCTGAAATGAGCATCTCTTCAACTGTACAAAATGCCCTCTTGGCCTCCATTTCCATGTTCCAGCATTTAAAGGGTGGCTAAAGGGATTGTAGAGACTCTGAGGAGCCATGTGGAGAATATGAGGGGTAATGGGCAGAAGTTACTCTTGGGAAGATGCAAACTAGACACAGGAGGAAGATTTTCACAACAAGGAGAATCATCCTTTAGAATAACTTCCCCAGGTAGCTGCTGGAGTCTCTCACACTGGACACTTTCGAGGTTCAGCTGGACAGGGTGTTTGACCATCTCATCCAGTCCATGATTTGCCCAAGAGAGGCTGGACCAGATGAGCTTTGAGGTCCCTTCCAATCTGGTACTCTGTGATTCTGTGATGTTTTATCTCCTTCTGCTCTGGCTCAGAGGGACGGTGCCAGAGGAGTGGAGAAGAAAGGCAAGGCCAGGGGCAGTGGTGCTGCTCCTGACAGCTCTTCTTTAAGCACAGCCTGAGGCATGAGGGCTTCCTGAGCGGAGGACTTCACCCACACAGTGAACCGCACTGATTGGGTCATTCTCTGTCTTTTCAATCTCTCCAAGCTTTGTGCTCCACAAATTGCATTTAGATCTGCAGTTCGTTTTCTTAAATTGGTGGTTTCGTAACTTAGCTCCACAGACTTCTGGTGGTATAGAAAACTGATCACTTCCTTTTCAGGACTTTATGTATCTTTATCATGGTCTCAGTCACTTTTTTCAGTGCAGAAGACTTCCAAGGTGCTGTTTCCGACTTTTGATCTTCTCTGCTGTTGCTGTCAGTACCTCTTATTGTGGTCTTGTGTCATTAAAGGGAATAAAAAGAGCTTCTTATAGAAGCATTTCTGATTGTCTCTCCCTGCAGCAGCCAGAATCAGGTCCAGCTGCATTTTGGCCTTTCTCATTTTCTCCCTGCATGTTCTTCATGAAATCTTTGCAGTCTTCTCAAGGCCCTGGAATTCCCTTTCTGAGTTCCAGCTCTCTGCTCAGCCAGGCCCCTTCCCCCTGGCTCACCTTGGGCACATGTGCACAGCCTGTTCCTGTGCCCTTAGGACTTCCCTCTGACCAGTGTGCAGCCTTCCTGCACTCCTTGCTCCTCAGGGCTGCCTCGCAAGGGACTCTGTCCACCAGCCTCTGAAACAGGCCCAAGTCTGCCTGCTGGCAGTCCCAGCTGCAGCTCTACTGCACCCCCTCCTTACTTCCCCAAGAAGTGAACACTCTACCATCTCCTGATTGCTGTGCCCAGGGTGGCCTCTCACCTCTACACCCCCAGCAGTCCCTCTCTGTTCACAAGCAGCAGCTCCAGCAGGCACTGTCCCTGCTGGCTCCCTCACCAGCTGGCTCAGCAAGTTCTCCTCCACACACTGCAGGAACCTGCTGGACTGTTTCCTCTCTTCTGTGTTGTATTTCCAGCAGAAATATGCTAAGTCAAAGTCCCCTATGAGAACCAGTAATGATGGTGAGGCTTCTCCCAGCTACTTACAGAATATTTCATCTGCCCCTTGATCCTGCCTGGGTGGTCTGGAACAGACTCCCACCATGGCACCTGCCTTGTTGGCCTTTCCCTGACTCTTACCCACAGGGACTCAACCTTATAGTCACCACCATTAAGCTCTAGACACTCATAACACTCCTCAGCACCCAGGGTCAGACTCCATCACCTCACTAGCCTGACCTATCCCTTCTGAAACTACCTGATACTTCCAGGTATTTAGAGACATTGATAAGGTCCCTTCTTAAAATCATAGAACGGTCCAAGCCAGAAGGGACCTCCAACTCTCATCCAGTCCAACCCCCTGCACTCAGCAGGGACATCCTCCACCAGATCAGGTTGCCCAGAGCCCTTTCCAGCCTCATCTTCAATAGCTCCAGGCATGGGGCCTCAATTACCTCCCTGGGCAACCTGTTGCAGTGTTCCAGCAGCCTCCTGGTGCAGAACTTGTTCCTCACATCCAATCTCAATCTGCTCTGCTCTAGTTTGAAGCCATTGCCTCTGGTCCTGTCCCTACAGGCCTTTGGGAACAGTCCCTCTGCAGCCTTCTTGTATCCCCTTGAGGTACTGGAAGCCTGCTATTAGGTCTCCCTGGAGCCTTCTCTTCTCCAGGCTGAACACCTCCAACTCTCCCAGCCTGTCCCCATAGCAGAGCTGCTCCAACATCTCCTGGTCATTCTCATGTCCCTCCTCTGGACCCTCTCCATCAGCTCCATGTCCCTCTTGTGTTGTCACATATATGGACCCAGCCCTGCAGGTGAAGTCTGAACAGAGCAGAGGGACAGGATCCTCTCTCTCCAGCTCTGGCCACACTGCTTTGGATGCAGCCCAGGTTGCCCTTGGCCTTCTGTGCTGCCAGTGCCCATTGCTGGCTCCTGTCCAGCTTCTCTCCCACCAGCACCCCCAAGTCCTTCTCTGCAGAGCTGCTTTCTATCACCTCCTCCCCCTGCCAGTATTGATAGTGAGGGTTGCTCTGACCCAGGTGCAGAACCCTGTACTTGCTCCTGTTGATCCTCATGAGGTTTGCCTGGGCTGCCTCTGTAGCCTGTCCAGATCCCTCTGGATGCCATCCTGTCCTTCTGGGGTATCAACAGCACCACTCAGCTTGGTGCCATCTGCACTTCCTGATGGTGCCTCAATCCCCCTGTCTATAGCACTGATACAAACAAACTGCAGCAGTGCCAAGCTGGCAGCTCCATGGCAGTTATGTCATGGTTCTCCTGCTGGGCCACAGCTTCCAGTCCCTCCTGCTTGTGCCCACCCTGCCTGTATTGCTGTAGATGCTCTTCAGCTGGTTAATGTTTGGGCTGGAGGATTCTGTGATCTTCAGCACAGAAACAAGAAGAGAGCCTCCATTCTGGACTCATCAGTCTGCCACAAGCAGCTGCTGCTCCAGGAATGACGAGAGAAGTTCATTATGTACCAAGAAGAAACTGGAGCATGGGCAGATGACTAACCCAATGTGGGGTGAGCTCCAGCACGTCACAGCTCTGACCATTCCTGTAGCCATTTAGTCATTTAAATGATTCTCTGCTGCTTATTTTGAGACAGCATGTCTGAATGATGCCTGCAGTGTCTTCTTGATTCATTTTCAGGGATACTTTAAGTTGCTTCCTATGAAGCCTCTGCCCTTCAAACCTGCTGAACTCTGTGTTTTCAGCAACTCCAAATACTGAGATACTGGAGCAGAGGCTGTTGTCCAGACTGGAACTCTATATATTTGAAAGCTTTCAAGAGCTGTGATTGATTCTGCTCCTTGACTCTGCTCTGCAGAGGCCTCACCTCCCGTTCTGGTGTCCCCAGCAGCAGAAGGACACAGAGCTGCTGGAGAGAGTCCAGAGGAGGCCACAAAGATGATCAGAGGGCTGGAGCAGCTCTGCTGAAGGAGAGCTGGGGCTGTTCAGCCTGGAGAAAAGAAGGCTCCAGGGAGACCTTAGAGCTGCCTGCCAGTACCTGAAGGGCTCCAGGAGATCTGGGGAAGGACTTGGGACAAGGGCTGGGGGTGCCAGGACGAGGGACAATGGTTTTGAGCTGGGAGAGGGGAGATTGAGAGTGGAGATGAGGAAGAAATTGTTGAGAGTGAGGCTGGGGAGAGACTGGCACAGGTTGCCCAGGGAGGCTCTGACTGCCTCCTGCCTGGAGGTGTTGAAGGCCAGGCTGGATGAGGCCCTGAGCAAGCTGTGCTGGTGGGAGGTGTCCCTGCCCATGGCAGGGGGTTGGAGCAGATGATTTCTGAGGTCCCTTCCAACCAGAGCCACTCTGTGCTTCTATGAAAATGGACATAAAGCTAGAGGAGAATTACGGGAGATACTTTATAGAACTTCACCTGTGCTGGACTCTCTTATTTGGACCAAGTAACATATGGAAAGTAAAATTAAGGTAACAAAGAAAGGAAATTTGGGGGTTTCAGCTCAGGTAAGTTTGCTGCTTTAGCAGTACCACTGCTACAGGAACTGTGGTTGAACAAAGGAGGCGAATAACAACAGTGTAGAAGCTACCACCTGCTGAAGCCTGGGGTCCCATCCCTGGAGATACTGAAGATGAGGCTGGAGAGGGCTCTGGGCAACCTGATCTAGTGGAGGATGTCCCTGCTGACTGCAGGGGGTTGGACTGGATGAGCTTTGGAAGTCCCTTACAACCCAGACCATTCTGTGATTCTATGATTGTTTAATGACCCTAAAAATCCAGCTCTGATCCCTTGCCCAGAACAAGAAAATCTGCAAATAGCAGCTGTAAAAGACAGAGAAGCTGATACCTGAGTCAAGCTCAAACTGTGTGCAGCCTTAAAACACAGGCAAGCCCAGTTTGGTCTCTTGATTTCATGAGCTGTGGAATTCAGCATTTCTGGTACACAAGAAAGTCTTAGGAGGAATAAAAAAAAACAACCTGCGGTTTTGAATCCCTGGACGTTGATATTCCTGCAGCAAGAACTCTGTGAGCCAGTGTGGTGCTGCAGATGGAGTGAGCTGATGGCTGCAGCTCTGTTTCATTTGCCACAGCAGTTCTGGACAAACATTGTGGCATGGTGACGCTGGCTGAATTTTGGTCCTGAACCTGTGCCTGCTGCAGCCCTTGCGGGTTGTGATTTGCATGAAGAATTGGTCCCTGTGCCACAGCTCAGCAATCATCACCTCCTATGAGGGGAAAAAAGGAGCAAGTGAGTTCTGTGTTCCTTGGAGCACAGCTTGGGTGGCTTTCTTTACAACTCCTCAGCCTTATTTTTGCTCTACACCTTCAACAAGATTTTTTTATGCATTGCCACCATTTAATGGTCATAATGTCTTGGCTTTAATGGCAGCAATTTGTCTGCCTCAGGTAAGGCTTTCAGACAGGAATCATACAATAGCTTTTGTCTTTTTATCAAAAAAAGGTAAAATGGTAGTAAAATACTCAAATTACTGCCAGACTTTCATCACCTTTTTTTCCCCCATTTGCATGGTTCAGTCGTTTCTTCCTCCTGCATTCCTGATGCTAAAGAGGGTTGTGATTAATTTGCAGCTAGAATAACCCTTCTCTAAATGCACACTGCTCAATAAATGAACAAGCTGCTTAGAGTAATTAATGTCATCCTGTGCTCAAATTGGTTGCGCTAATAAAGCTAATTGGCAGCAGCCAGCATTAGCTGTGATTAGTCAGAGGCACCTAATGTCATCACCAGCCCCTATAATTTCCCACACAGAGGGGATTTCACATCTGGTTTCACTCACTCTGTTGTCTGCAGCAGTGTCCTTCCCTAGATGATGCTGTAAAGATTCTTCTACTACAATAGAGGAGAGTTTTCTTTTCCGGATAAAGTTCTGATGTCCTCACAGCAAGGGGCAGGACAGAGTTGTTAGAACAAGTCCAGAGGAGGCCACAAAGTTGATCCAAGGGCTGGGGCAGCTCTGCTGTGAGCACAGGCTGAGGGAGCTGGGGGTGTTTAGCCTGGAGAAGGCTCCAGGGGGACCTTAGAGCTGCGTGCCAGGACCTGAAGGGATCCTGCAGGAGGGCTGCAGAGGAATTATTTACAAGAGTGTCCGAGTGTCCACTGACCGGACAAGGGAAATGGATTTAAATTAAAGGAGATTTAGATTGGACCTTAGGAAGAAATTCTTCACTACAAGGATGGCAAGAGTCTGGAATGGATTGTCCAGGGAGGCTGTGGATGCCTCCTCCCTGGAGGTGCTCAAGGCCAGGTTGGATGAGGCCTTGAGCAATCTGGGCTGGTGGGAGGTGTCCATGCCCGTGGCAGGGGGTTGGAGTAGTTGGTCTCTGAGGTCTCTTCCGGGCTAAGTCATTCTATGACTCTGTGACTGCACTGCAGACACCCAGGCAGGAAGCACTGCCAAGTGCCCCCTGTGAAGCCAGGCTGAATGAATGCATCTGCATTCTCCTTTGGCACCTGGGCTGCCAGCCCCTGCTCAGGCTGGAGGCTGTCTGCAACAGAACAGCCACATAATCACGTTAGAACACAGGAGAACAGAGCAGGCAAAAGATCCATTCTGTTTGGGAAACCTCAGGGAGTCTTTATCAGGCAGGGATTGGTACTGGACCAGTGCTGGGTGACATCTCTGTCTGTGACACGGGTAATGGGACGGAGACACCCTCAGAGGATTTCTGACTGACACCAAGCTGTGTGGCCTGGCTGACAGGTTGGAGGGAAGGGATCCATCCAGAGGGATCTGGACAGGCTACAGAGCTGGAACTAAGGCAACCTCAGGAGGTTCAACAAGACCCAGTGCAAGGTCCTGCACCTGAGTCAGGGCAATCCCAAGCACAAATCCAGGCTGGGTGAAGAGTGGCTGAGAGCAGCCTAGAAGAGAAGGCCTTGGGGCCGTCAGCTGGTGACAAACTCCCCAGGGGCATTGGTCCCTGGCAGCCCAGCAGGCAGCTGTGTGCTGAGCTGCATCCAGAGCAGGGAGAGCAGCAGCACAGGGAGCGGATTCTGCCCCTCTGCTCTGCTCTGATCAGACCCCTCCTGCAGCCCTGCCTCCACTTCTGGGGCCCCCAGCACAAAGAGGACCTGGAGCTGCTGGAGAGGGTCCAGAGGAGACCACCAAAATGATCAGAGGGCTGCAGAACCTCCCCTGTGGAGACACACCGGGAGAGTTGGAGCTGAGAGTTGGAGAAGGCTCCAGGGAGACCGTAGAGCAAACTTCCAGTACCTGAAGGGCTCCAGGAGAGCTGGGGAGGGACTTTGGACAAGGGCTGGGAGTGCCAGGATGAGGGACAATGGCATGGAGCTGGGAAAGGGGAGATTGAGAGTGGAGATGAGGAATAAATTATTGAGAGTGAGGGTGGGGAGAGACTGGCACAGGTTGCCCAGGGAGGCTGTGGCTGCCTCCTGCCTGGAGGTGTTGAAGGCCAGGCTGGATGAGGCCCTGAGCAAGCTGGGCTGGTGGACAGTGTCCCTGCCCATGGCAGGGGGTTGAAACTAGATGAGCTTCGAGGTCCCTTCCAACTCAAGCCCCTCCATGATTCTCTGATCTGTCTCAGAACAGGAAGATGCTCTCAAATCCTCCAGCTTTCTGCCTTTGCTGGATGCAGTCACTCTTGCCTGTGGCACTGCTACACTGCTTGGTTTGTGTTGATCCAGCTGTTGGGGAAGGACTGGAGTTGTGGTCAGCTTGGCCTGGGGCTGACTGCTGGAATCTGAAGTGCCAGCTGAGCTGGCTTTGGCCACTTCAGATTCCAGCAGTCAGTACTTTCCCAGCCACTCATGAGCTACCCAGAAAGATCCTCAGCCTTTGGTAGCTTGGCATTACTCATACAGTGACAGCATCACCATGAGCTGCTTCTGTGGTCACTGTAACATCAATGCCACCCTCACTCTGGCACAGCAGAGTCCTACATTTGCACAATTTCATTGTAAGGACTCAAAGAGACTGAAGCTTACGCAGCAGAGCATCACATCCTTCACCAGATTCCATTTCTTGGCTTGTTTTCGCCTGTACAGAGCACAAAAGGTTTGGTTGTGTTGAGAGATGGGACAGGAATCAAAGACACAAATCCAAACTCACAGCTGGAACTGGAGGGATGGATTCTGAATCATCAGCTTCATGGTATCTTCTTCCAAAGAGCTGAGAGAGTTGTTTGGGAGCTGAAAGGACACTGAGCACCTTGGCTCACTTTTATGGGTGCTTCTAGATTGCAGGAAGTATTCTCGGAGATGAGTTGGTTGGCAAACCTTTGCCGTTTCTGAGAAACCCAAGTGGTCCAGATGGCAATGGACACAAACTGGAACCCAGGAGGTTCCACCTGAACATGAGGAGAAACTTCTTTGGTGTTGAGGGTCCTGGAGGCTTGGAGCAGGCTGCCCGGAGAGGTTGTGGAGTCTCCTTCTCTGGAGACTTTCCAACCCCACCTGGATGTGTCACTGTGTGCTCTGCCCTGGGTGACCCTGCTCTGGCAGGGGGTTGGGCTGGGCAATCTCTGGAGGTCTCTTCCAACCCCTAACCCTCTGTGATTCTGTGAGTGTACAACTGAGGAGCCCAGGCCCCTCACAGAGGTTTGCTGTCACTGCATGGTCAGTGCAGCCAGCAGCACTTGGACCATTGCCTGCCAGCAGCCTCACAGGAGATGAGGGGAGAGGCTGTGATGAAAGGTGATGCAACCACAAAACAAATTATACTGAGACCTCACGGACTAATTGTGTGGAGAAGTCATGCAGCTGGTCAACAAAGCACCAAAGCAATGAAAGGCCAAGGCCCAAGTTCCTCAAGTTCCCCCTCAGGAATTTTGTGTGGCACCTGCAGCAATGATGCTCACATCCTGTTTGCCTGCAGCAGGCTGATGAAAGGCAGAAGTCCTCTAACATTTGTGCAGCCCAGTGAGGGCAGAGCAGAGCTGCTGATGGTAGGAAGTGATAAATGCTACCTGTGCTAAAGGAGTGAAACTTGGAAACATGGCGCCTGTGTCCAGGGGGGCTGAGGCGACCAAGCTACAGGCAAGTGCATGCCCTGACAAGGAATCAGATCAGACATCATCGCAGGCAGAGGAGACCTTTCTGGTAAACACTGGAGGTTAAAGAGAGTTTGTGCTGCCCAGGTCTGTGAGCAATGGGCCTTGAGCCCCACAGAGCCAATCCCAGTAACAGAATGGAGCAGAGCTGAAAATCCAGGATTGATCACAACGTTTCAGAGGCACTTCCTGTGCTCCATGACACAGGACACTGAATTCCTTCCTTGGCTCCTTGTGTTCCTCTTCTTAGGTTGCAGGTTTGTCCTTTTGTCATCTTTCAGGTTCTTGTCCTCCTTTTGGATTTCCATCCTCGGAAGTCACCATTTAGTGATCTAATGGATAAGAAGAGCAGCAAGAGGCTGTTAAGGGATTGCACTTAACTAATAAACGATATGGCAAGTGGGTATCAATGAAAATACTGGCAACCCTTTATTAACATGAAGAACATAGATCCTTGTATGGTTGGAATATAGATTTACAATGGCAATATACAGGCTAAATACAACAATTCTATGCAAACCAGGAGAAAGTAACACGGAAAGAGGATCCCCAGGAGCGAAAATGGCACTCACCACAGTTGTGGGGGGGAGGCTCAGTAAGAACCCTTAAGCCCAAGAGGCGATGAATTAATTACTTACAGCTGATTCTAGCACATGGGGAATGCTGCTGCTGCTGTGTTAGCTATGAGGCTTGGGGCGCTCTCATATGGCGCTGGCACGGCAGGTTGCCAGCAAGACGGTGCCAGGCAGTCTTGGGTTGGTCTGGCTTCAGCGGGCAGTGGGCGGCTTACGACGCGTTCTTCGTGACAGGCACTTGCTTTGTCCTGGGTAAACTGAGGCATGGCACGATTCCAGTGACAAGGGGAAGTAGGCTTGGCTCCTAAGCTCGTGGCTTTGTCCCAGGCTTTGAACCAGGCACTCGAGGCAGCTTCATGCGAGACAGGTCCAGCAAGGCAATGCAAGCAGGGCTTGAGCTAGGGTTAAGGGCAAGGCGAAGGCGACTACAAGTCAGCCTGAACAGGTATCTCACCCGAGATCCATTTGGGTCAATACGGGCAACTGAAGCCAGCACATCGCTGCCCAATAAAAATGGTTCTGTCTGGTTGAGGCCACAAAAGACAGAACAAATGCCTTGTTTCTGGGGGAGCAGTGGCCAGCAGTGCTCATCCCCCAGGTAAACAACTTCTTTGCCAGACATGCATGGGGCCTGTCCCATTTGTTCCTTTTGCCATGTTGCCCTGACTGTCTGCAGGAAGGAGGGGGCACAGGGGGACCATGTGCAGACACCTTAGGGCCTGTCTGAGTTTGTGCTGGGCCCATTTTGGCCCTACCATTACAGGAGCAATGGGACCTGCCTGCAAAACACGAACCCAGCTCTGTACAGCCACCCAGCAGCACCAAGATCCATTTCATTCAATTTGCTCATCAACAACCTGGCTGAGGGCACAGAAGGCACTGCCAGCCAGTTTGATGATGACACCAAACTGGGAGGAGTGGTGACATCCCTCAGGCTGTGCTGCCATTCAGCCAGACCTGGACAGGCTGCAGAGCTGGGCAGGGGGAAGCTGACTGAAATCCAGCGAGAGCAAGGGTAGAGTCTGGCAGCTGGGAGAGAACAACCCCAGGGACCAGGAGAGGTTGGGGACTGAGCTGTTGGAGAGCAGCACAGGGGAGAGGGACCTGGGGGTGCTGGTGGCCAGAAGGATGCCCCCGAGCCAGCAATGTGTCCTGGTAGCCAAGAAGGCCAAGGGCAGCCTGGGGGCATTAGAAGGGCTGTGGTGAGTAGCCCTAGAGAGGTTCTCCTGTCCCTCTGCTCTGCCCTGCAGAGGCCACATCTAGAATATTTTGTCCAGTTCTGGGCCCCTCAGCTCCAGAAGGACCTCAGGACCTGCTTGAGAGAGTCCATCCCAGAGCCACAGAGCTGCTGCAGGCAGTGGAACATCTCCTGTGAGGCCAGGCTAAGGATGCTCAGGCTTGGAGCTGGGAGCAGAGGAGCCTGAGGGCTGCCCTCATGGCTGGGGATAAAGATGTGCAGGGCTGGAGCCAGGCTCTGCTCANCCCAGAGAGGTTGTGGAGTCTCCTTCTCTGGAGACTTTCCAACCCACCTGGATGTGTTCTGTGTGCCCTGCCCTGTGTGCCCTGCTCTGGCAGGGGGTTGGAGTGGATGATCTCCAGAGATCCTTTCCAGCCTCTAATGTTCTGTGATTTATGTTATGCTGTGATTAACAGCAAAAGTGTCTACAGATACACTAATGGAAAAAGGAAGCCTAAGGGAAGATGTGGGGTCCCTCAGAACGGAAAGGGCAGAACTGGGGAGAAGTGACATGGAGAAGACTGAGGTTTTTCAATGAGTTCTTTACCTCAGTCTTCACTGGCAAATCGAGAAGTGGGGAGATTCAGATTGGATGTTAGGAAGAAGTTCTTTCCCATGAGGGTGGTGAGAGACTGGCACAGGTTGCCCAGGGAGGTGGTGGAAGCCTCATCCCTGGAAGTTTTTGCAGCCAGGCTGGATGTGGTTGTGAGCAACCTGCTGTGGTGTGAGGTGTCCCTGCCCATGGCAGGGGGTTGGACCTGGATGATCCTTGAGGTCCCTTCCAACCCTGACAATTCTGTGGTGCTGTGATTTGTACTCAGCGTTCTTCTGACAGGTGCACACAAAATGCATGAGGATTGAGCTGGTCCTTCTCTTGCCTTCCCCAAGAAAAGTAGTAAGTCAACCATCTCGACGGTGGTGGAAGGGGAGTAAGGAGATTTTTAGGGAAAGAAAACCCAAACTGGATCATTTCATTCTAGATACCACAGACAGGTGAGGCAGCCATCCACTGGGCTCTCCTGGCATCCACTGGAGAGGCAGGCTATGGAGGAACTGTTTATCCTAGAATGATTAGGGTTGGAAAACACTTCCAAGATCACCAAGTCCAACCATCAGTCCACCACCACCACAACCACTAAACCATGTCCCCAC
>VXBD01008167.1:162246-191726 GCA_013399975.1 Indicator maculatus | reverse complement strand
CTTTCTTTCCTTCCCTTTCTTTCTTTCCCTCTTTCCCTCTTTCATCATCTTTTTTACTTAAGGTGTAAAATACCATATTAGCACAGCTGACTACTTCCTTTATAAAAATTTATCATTGTAAAGATATATGCTCCAAGAAAGCTTTTTCATTATAACTCATCCAATTCAAACTCCTAGTCCTGTGGGTATGTTACCAAGTTCTTGCTGCTTTGGGGTTTTGTTTCCATTTAGTATTTCTTTCAAAACAGAGAGCCACATTTCTAATAAGAAATCAAAATGTCAAGGTAAACATTTCAAAAGCAAAGAAATCCCATATCCTAGTAACACACATAATGGGATATGTTCCAAATTACCCAGGTAAAAATAGGTTACCTTAGGTTGTCCCTTCTTTCACAGCTGCATGTAATTTTGTTCGAGTTCAGTCTCTGAGGGCGTTTTAGTTAAGTTCATTTCGATCTGATTCTGTCACAAGAATAACTGCCAATAAGGCTGCCATATTTTTCCTCCACAAAAGTTTAAGACATCATTAGCCCCCGTTTGAACTTTACTTGGAGGTGATCACTGTGAATTGGTACTCTTGTGTGAACAGCATTTGCAAAGGTTAATTATGGAACAAAACAAAATATAAAAGACAGCTATTATAAAAAAAAAATTGTTTTAGTGGCAGCTTCCCTTTAATGAAGGAAACAATGAAACTTAAATTTCCCTAGGTGGTGCAGAATCACAGAATGTTAGGGGCTGGAAGGGAGGTCGAAAGATCACCTAGTCCAACTGTCCTGCCAGAACAGGATCACCTAGACCAGGTCATGCAGGAAGGCACCCAGGCAGGTTTTGAATATCTCCAGAGGGGGAGACTCCACAACCCCCCTGGGCANCTTCCTATACCTTAATTTTCACCCATTGCCCCTTGCCCTCACTGAGAAGAGCCTGACTCCATCCTCACCCTTTACATATTTAGAAACATTCTTGAGCTCACCCCTTACTCTCCTCTTCTCCAAGCTAAAGAGCCCCAGCTCCCTCAGTCTCTCCTCATAAGGAAGATGTTCCACTCCCTTCATCATTTTTGCGCTGGACTCTTTCAAGCAGTTCCCTGAGGTCCTTCTTGAACCGAGAGGCTCAGTACTGGACACAATACTCCAGATGCAGCCTCAGCAGGGCAGAGTAGAGGGGAAAGAGAACCTCTCTCGACCTACTAACCACAGCCCTTCTAATACACCCCAGAATGGCATTGGCCTTCTTGGCTACAAGAGCACATTGCTGGCTCAGGGGCATCCTTCCATCCCCTAGGACCCCCAGGTCCCTTTCCCCTTCACTGTTCTCCAACAGAATAGGTGGAGATAGTAAAAGGAGCATACTGAAAGAGTACATAATGGCTGTTCATTTCAAACATCTACAGTTAACCTTTCTGTCAGATGAATGGTACAGATTTGTGCCAGACAAAAACATTGCATATTTTAGTCATCTGTATTTGTGTATGTCTTGTTAAATTCTGCATAATTAAACTAGAAGACACTAAAAAGTACATGGTACTACATTAGTGTTATCCATGTTTTCATTAGAGGAAAAAATATTCTATTTTCCTCATTTACTTGAAGATTGATATTTTGCAGGATTTGATCCTTAAAAAAAATAAATGTAAGGCAGGCTGACAAAAGACTCATATGTTGTTTCTTAGACATCCTTAACCTGCAGGTAAAGTTCACAGGAAATATTGAGAATATATAATATGCCAAGATGTAAGTCAGTGAGGGACATGAAAGAATACACCTTGCACTGTTGCTTCATTTTACTGTCCTTACTTCAGAACAATCAAGGTGTTTTATACTTGAGGTCAGGAGTGGATTCTTCATGAAAGAGAAAGCTGTGGACAGAGGACCAGGATAATAATCTACATTTTACTACATCATTGAAGAATGGAAGCCTGTTCTCTCCTGTGAAGAAAGACTGAGGGAAGCGAGGCTGTTTAGTCTGGAGAAGAGAAGGCTGAGAGAGGATCTTATCAGTGTCTCTCAACATCTGAGGGGTGGGTGTTCAGATGAAGGTGCCAGGCTCTTTGCAGTGGTGCACAGCAATAGGAGAAGGAACAACAGGTACAAACTAGAACACAGGAGGTTCCATCTCAACATGAGGAGGTGCTTCTTTATGGTGAGGATGATGAAGCACTGGAACAGGCTGCCCAGAAAGGTTGTGGAGTCTCCTCTAGAGACTTTCCAAACCCACCTGTATGCATTCCAGTGTGGCCTGCCCTAGGTGATCCTGCTTTGGCAGGGGGGTTGGACTTAATGATCTCTGGAGGTCCCTTCTAACCCTGAACATTCTGTGATTCTGTGATTTTTATTTAAGATGTCAAGAAGCCTTTTACTCAGAACCCCTGCTTTTGCATCATTGTACTTTGAGGAAGGTTTACAGTAGGAATAGAGGTCTACTAAAAGCAGTGAACCATGGAGGATGTGCAAAGCTTGAAGATAATTAACAATGCCATTAAAAAGAGATCAAAAACTCTAGTCTCTTTAATTTTGAATTCTGTCTGTGGATTTTGCCAAGGCATGCTGTCCATCCAAACTTTTTGTAGTCTGTTATTCAAAACATGGCGTTTCATTTGTACTGGATGAACATAGATTTTATTTAGCAAAAAATAAGAAATATTTCTAATGATGGTGACTTCAAATAATTTTTAGTGCTTTCTGTGCTTCAGAGCTTCAGTGCTTGTTGCTTCTAAGAGTATAGGTTGAGTTTCCACTGTTAGGTGCTGAAGAGGGAATTAATCTGAATAAATAGCATTTATGGAGAATGAGATCCACAGCTAAGAGTCACTGAGACTTAAAAGAGTGGAAAAATAATTTTAGGTAATGATTTGTATCATCCTAAGGTAGTCATGCACAAAGATTCAGATAATTCATTTCTACTCAATTAATTTGTCACTATTCAAAAAGTGGATTTGATCATCTGTCAGTTAGAGAAGTCAATAAAATTGGAATGAAGAGATTGTTTTCATTATTAATTACAGAATTGATTTTTTTCAATAGCTGAGGATTTTTGTACAGCTGAAGATAATAAAATAACTGTTAAGGAAAAATATTTATTTATAAACTATGCAATTAACAGATTTCAGATGAAAGAGTAGGCTTAACTGACATTCTGTTTTTTCTTCAGTATTTTTTGATCTGTCTTTCCCCATGGATACATATCATGCATTCTAGCACACAACTTTATAAATACATTTCATATGCAACCTTGTTATTAATATTCTGATAGATCAGAAAACCAAATCTGTGCAAAGTGCTTTCCAACATAAATTTTTTTATGGAAATGAAAATTATATTCTGTTTTTGCAGGAGCTACTGTAATATCTGTAGTTCTGTATTACAGGATCTGAATCGGTGTACTCCAAATATGACACTCTGAAAGAAAACTTGTAGCTACAGCCATGGACATTTCTTTCTGTCCATATAGTTTATACCATCAGAAGTATAGGATGAAAGTCTCAGCCTTTAGGATAGTCTACTTCAAGTTTTACAGAGGTTTGAAGAAGTTTCATGTCAGTGACATAGGCACCAAAAGACCCCATACAGCAGATCTTCAGGTACTACAGTATTGAAGAACATCATAGAGGATTTATACTTGGAGATGGATGTTTTCCAGTTTATATTCTGTTGCACTTAAAGGAAGGAGTTTTCCAGTCCAGAATCCAGGTATGATAGCAGTGAGCTGGGAACTGACATTCATACTTTCAGAATCAGGCTTCAGGAGTGTATTTGCCCCATACTTCAGGAAGTGCTGTCATGCTGCTTAGAGAGTTGTTTTCAAAGCTTCACATTCTGTAGGATCTTCTATTTGCATATGAAGAAACAGCTGCAGGCAGTCCCTGAGGATCTGTTGGACCAGGATCAAGTAGCTCCCAAAGCAGGGCTGGAGCTGAAAGTGCTTCTGCAGCATGTTGGAGGCAGTTCATTGGCATTTTTGTGCACCTTCTCTGACAGCAGACCCCTCCACATGATTTTGTGGCTTAACTAGTGTGCAAAACCTCCTTTATTTCTACGAATTTTACCTTAGATTTACTCTCTCAGGAGAATATTATCATTCTTTTATATATAATTCAGAGTGTTATTGTTCTATTTAAGATGGGATATCTGACAAAATTCTTATTTTATACTGTGTCATGCTGTTAGACTTTTAAAATTAATTCTAATTTATGAGAAGAACTGGAAGGCTGGTTTCAGTTTTTGAAGTGAATAAAAAAGACTAATAAATGAGCAGATTTCTAAATATATTAGAAAAAGTTAGAACTTACAAGGTTTGCATGGTGAAAGATTTTATCTTTTTTTTTTACAGAGTAGAGGAAAATGTAAAGATGTCTGTCAGCCTTTAAGCTTGCTCTTAAAGGTTAGGAAATACAGCAGGATGCTCTAGAAACCCTGGAAAACAGAGTCTTTAAAGGGAAAGGGGAAGAAAAAATTATTAAAAAAGTATTAATCTGAAAATTGGACCTCAAGGGATATAGAATACATATCAAGAGGCTCCTTTTTTTAGTACTTTGTTCCACATAAAGAAAACTGATATTTAATGAGCTGACCAAGCTATTTTAAAATATGGTAGAGAGTATATGTGTCTATTTGTTGTCTGCAGCAATAAAAAAAGCTCTCTAAACACTGTCTTTTACAGAGTGATTAGAAGCCATTTCCTTTTTTTCTCTCTCTAATGTTAATCACTAGGACCTGCATAAAAAATTTACCTCTAAGGTTCTGATTCTAAAGCCACTGAAGTAAAAGAGAGACTTTCATCATGTTTCAATTAGTTTTCAGTCAGGATATAAGTCATCATCATAAAAAAAAAAAAAAAGCTACTACTGTGGCTAAAGACCTAAATGTAACTTTGTTTTGTTTGCTTTCATTGGCTATTGTGAAATAGTTTTGGGGTTTCCTTGGGTTTGGAGATTGGTTGGTTTTTTTGTCTGTGTTTTTTTGTTTGGGTTTTGTGGGGTGTGTGGGGAGGGTGTTGGTTGTTTGGGTTTTGCTGGCTTTTGTTTGTTTATTTGGTTGGTTAGTTTAGGTTGTGTTGGATTTTGTTTGGTTTTTGGGGTTTTGCCAATTACTGCCATATAAGCTTCTGGGTAAAGACAGATTGTCATGATTTGTGCAACAGGCATCCTGTTAGGCTCAACAGGGAAAGGACAAGAGTGTAGGTACTAATTTTCATTTACTTTTATAGGTTGAATATTAGAAGTATGCACTTTCTACTAGGGTTTCATTTTTCAATAGCAAATACATTTTTCTGCATTTCTAAGTCTGACCTGTTTTATAAGTGCAAATGACCTGTTCCATCAACACTGCATTTTACCTGACTTCCTCTTTTATCTAACTCATTTATTTCGTTGTGTGTTTGCATCCTCCTAGTATGTGCAGCTTAGAAACCTGCTGCACTTGGTCCCCTGCAAACGTGCTATGGGTATGAAAAGGCTGTTTAAAGTTGTGTGCCATCCACAGTGTGGGCCATGGGGAAATTCTGCTTAAACCTTCATGAGGCAGGAAGAAAAAAAAAAAAAAAAAGGTCTGTCTAGTTGCTGGGCTGCATTTAATAAGACTGTAGCCAACATGCTGAGCGATGATTCTCTTGCATTCAAGGTCTGTGAGACCACTTCTAGAGCCTTGTGCCTACTTTTAGGCTTCCCAATGTGCAGGAAAGACACTGAGGGAATCCAGTGCAGGGTTACCAAGGTGGTCAGGGGATGGCACACTTGATAGATGAGAAGAGGCTGAGAACTGGTCTTACTCAGCCTGGGAAAGAGTTCAGGATGGATCTTAGCTTTGTATACAGCCACTGGATAGGAGACTGTGCAGGATGTGGAGCCAGACTCTTCTCAAAAAGATGAGAGGCAACACAGTTGTGCTGCAGCTAATGGAATTCTAATGAGATAGTAAGAGAAAAATTGTTCATGATAAGTGTAATGACACATTGGAGCAGGTTGTCCAAAGATGTGGATTCTCCATCCGTGGAGGTGTTCAACACAAAATTTGACAGGGCCCTGTGTGATCAGAGGTGATTCTGAATGTGGACCCGTTTGAACAGCAGATTGGGCAAGATGATCTCCAAAGGCCCCTTCCAACCTAAAGTATTCTGTGATTGTGTAGGAATGCTGGTTTCAGATAACGAGATGCTATGTTGTATACCTTGTCAATGAAGCTCCCTTTAAAGGAAGTAGAACACAGCTATATGTCACCTTTACACCTCTCTCACCTCACCTCTGCTCTTACTAACTTTAAGAACTGCAGCAGTCCTAGCAAAATTTCATCAAATTATTTTTAAGTTGTACTGAGGATCTGTTAAGACAGTTAACACATTTTAGAGGGCTATATTGTGGTATCTGTATTAATAGATGCATTATTAGCAGTAGTAACAAGAAAAGTTAAGAGTGGCTTTGACTTTGTTCTGTAATTATGAGAATTATAAAAGCAGCTTGTTTCTAAATAATGATGAAATGCATAATTCTCATCTAGATGTAATCACAAGATGCAAATTAAAACTAAAGGGAACAATTGTATATTTGCTCATTTTATGTGTGAGGAGATGGAGCTGTTCTCCTCTGTAAGGAGAAAAAATAACATCCAATCCCAGCAGAGCTCCCTAATGAAGCTGATCTTAAAACATGGCTCTTTTATGTGAAGGAGAAAATGATCCCAGAATTTTAACTAAAATAATCTACCTTCTCGAATTGGTTTCTGAATGTGCCAAAGGTACTCTGATGCTTCTATAAACACTGCTTAATAAAAACATAGATTCAGGGATTTGCTAGCAGATGGACAATTCCCTTTTGAGGCAGAGCAGCCAGCAGTGTCATTATCATCCTTTTTCATGAAGGAACTGTTTTAAAGAAAATCTCAGTTTTTTTTTTTTTTTTTTGGTTTAAGCTTTTGGATATGTCAAATAGATCACAGTCTCACAGTATATCAGGGGTTGGAAGGGACCTCAAGAGATCATCAGGTCCAACCCCCCCTGCCATAGCAGGATCACTTAGGGTAGTCTGCACAGAAATTCATCCAGCTGGGTTTTGAAAGTCTCCAGAGAAGGAGACTCCACAACCCCCCTGGGCAGCCTGTTCCAGTGCTCTGTCACCCTCACTGTAAAGAAGTTGCTCCTCATGTTGAGGTGAAATCTTCTGTGATAGATAGTTTCTAGTGACTTAGTTCTATTGCAGTTAGCTAACTTCTTGCAATTCCTTTTTCTCTTTTCCCAGCAGAATACTAGAATAGGTTTTTTGCACTTAGAGAAGTTCTTGTGGAGAGTTCTCTGTTGATTTATGTGGGTATATTGTTTTATAACACTCATGCAAAGTAATCAAAACTACTCCATGTAAGCAGGAGCTAGACATCTAATTCACTAAAGCTCCTACAAAATGTTTCAATTTTATGCTGTGCAGAGCTGCAAAAGTGGGAAGGTAAAATCTATAGTAACACCATAAGTGAAGCATAAAGCATATTTGTTTTCAGAGGCCCAGGGCTCCTGACTGTTTTTCTCCATTACCTAACTGTTATGCACATTTATTTCTTCATATGCCCCACCACTAGACATGTATTATTACTAGATTTAAGATTAATAGGAAATAAGTTCCTGTGGTTCTGAGGAGGGAGCAAGTGAAAACTGCATGTCTTGTGAAGCTAGTATGAAGGGAAATTGAGGAGAGAGATACACCATAATCTGAGTTTGCCTGATCTTTCTGGAACATGCCTGGAGTTTCCTTTGGCCTCTCTCTTCCTCAATGCATTATCCTTTGTGTTTCTACTAAATGGAAAATGCATGCAGAAAATGAGAACAAAATGTCTGATTTTGCTTAACATCTCCAATAGGTGATATCCTTAGTTAATGATGAACAGCATTTTGAAGAAACACTGGATTCTAGCTAACTTCTATATTCTCTTTTTCTTTCACTAGTTTGGGAAGGGTGGTGGGAGGGGGTTGTGTGCTTATTTTTTAGGCTTTCTGCTATAAAAAACACTACTGCAAAATCTCAGAGATTCATATTAGCAGACAAAAAAAAAAGCAGTATAAATAGGCAGAATATGATTTTTTTCAGTCTACTATGTACTACTGTGAAATCCCAGGAAATTGAGCCTGAAATATAGAAGTAATACTGCTAAGGGCAGCAGGACTGTTTTCCTCAAAGAAAACATTTTTCTGAACTGAACCAGAGAATTCAGTTCTTCACACAATCAGCTGAGGAAGGAGGACTTAATTAAAACTGGTTTTGTACTAAATGTGGTCCAGTTTGCATTACTGAAACCACTCATCCCTCTCTGTAGCTGATACAATAAGCAAGATAACAAATCAACTCCCAGAACTGTATTCTGCTGCAGTTATGGGCTATTGCTCCTATTGAGCTAAAAGATCAATTTAATTTATCACCATGTGAGCTTCATATGCAGAGGTTTTGTCACCTCAACCAGCTCCCAAATTTCTTTTTCATGCTTGTAGATTTGGCAAATCCTCCAGTTGAATTGTTAAACACAGAAGGCACACTAGGGTTCGTGAAGTTCAGATACTGCCACTGTCTACTCTATTTGCTTGCAAAGTTTTCCTATTAGCCACTAATATGAGAGTAACTCAGTTGCAGCAGTTACTTACTGCTCACAGAAGTACAGTTTAAGAAAAGGTAATGCTTATCCACCTTTTTCTTGATGGGTTTTGTATAACCACCAGTTAGAAACAGTCAATAAAAAGTAGAAAGATCATTCAGTGTGGCAAAACATAAGTTAAACTGATCCACTGGACAAGAAAAACTGTTCATTTTTGTGTACTTAAACAACTAAGCAAGAGTAGAGCATAGCTATTCTAAATGTGCAGTGCTAATTTGTTAATACTACTGATATTAAGGTTTTTGCTGATGTCAGGTCTTAAAAATAAATCACAAATATGTAATAAATGCCCTTTGATCCAGGTTGTTACAGTTCAATGATAATGTTGAGCAAATTTCCTTTTAAGAAGTAATTCACTGAAGTGGAAATTAAATAATGGAATGAACACTAGAAAGATTCTAGAAAGAAAGAGAATTGAGTTGTAATTGGTCAGCAAGTAATAGAATGAACACTAGAAAGATTCTAGAAAGAAAGAGAATTGAGTTGTAATTGTTCAGCATCTCTCACATCTGGCCTTAATTGTTGATAACAGATGTGGAAATTTTTGAAAAGGAGAAATAATGAATAATTAAAATTCCCAATATATCTAGGTCTAGAGAAATATCAGTCTAGAAAAATCAAAATAGTTTAAATAGTTGTAACTTGTTTCTAGACATGAAGGTTTGGGGATTTTATTTTTTTACCTAAGGTAAAGGCTTTATATCTTGTTTGAGGATTTTTTTAGCTGTCTGATTTATTATTAACTGCCTAAAATTCAATTACTCTAAAGGAATTAGCAATTTAACTGGGGCTTATGTAACTTATTCTCAAATTCAGTAGAAAGAAATTGGCACAGCTGTGGTTTAGTCTACCTGATTCTGCAGGGACATAGGTGAGACAAATTGCTGCCTAGAATGGCTTGTTTCCCTCAATATATGCTCAGTGACAAGCTCAGGTATAGATACCAATTTCCACTTGGTCTGACTCATCTCTGCCTATCTGATGGGCCTTTTCTATTGGAAAATAGCTGTATGGTGGAACCAGCATGTTCCACAGGGAATGTAGTGACTATGTGACTGCCACCAGTCAGGTTTCTGGCATAACCCTGCAAACCAAGCAGGTTTTCTGTAATGCACAACATCCAGTTCCTGCTGTTCATTAGCACAAATAAGCTCCTGGATAGCCAGAACAGAGGCAGAGATGCGACTCCTTTAGGACATTTGAAAACTGCCTGGTTTCTCTCCCTCTCCTCTGTCTTCTTTGTCACTGATGAATATCATAACTCTATGTTTTAAATAATTTCATTTTTGTAGTTAAAAGCCCCCAATGATAAACACCTAAAGCAAAACCACAGGAAATTTATGCTCTAATATTAGGAGTATTAAACTGAGAATCTGTATTTTCTTATTCAACTTTTGGCACTTTGTTTCTCTGGAAAAAGGTAAGATTGACACTTACTTAGAGTAGAACACGGCTTTAACATTTGGGAAAAAGCAGTTCTAAGGCAACACAAAGATCCTGTTTTATTTCACTTTCCTGTTCAGAGTAATATCTGTGATTTATAGATAGAAAGATGGGCAGATAATTAACAAGAATCAAGAGAGGTAGAAGAAAGAAATGATAAATCAGAAGGCGAATGTGAGCTTTTCTCTGTTTGTGGAGAAGAAGGAAGTCTTTTGAGCTATTGTGAGTTACCAGAGATGTCTTACTGTGTATGTCACAGAATCACTTATTCAAACAGACAGTTTTGAAGGTGGCATGGTGTGGGAGTAGATCTCAGGGTAAATGGCCAGCCTTTTGACATATGTTTGACCATATGAATGGGACTGTTCTCCTTCGCGGTGTCTTATCAGTGCGTCTTAAATTCCTGCTGTGCGTCGTGATCAGCACTGATAGCATTTTTAACTGTTCTTATAAATCCTTCCACCTCTTCATACGTGGTCCATATGGCATAATATTTCTCTGAAGAAAACTGATATATTTGGCACACTCCTGTAATGACATTCAGATGCAGGATTCATCTGGGAGAAAGTGATTGTGTTTTGCAAAGAAACAGCAGTGCATCAGAACCCATAAAAATCATGAGCTCATTTGCAAGTAGTGATATTTGAGTTGGGGCTTTTCTTTTTCTTTTTCCCCAGTCCTGATATTAAAGCATGTGATAAGAACAAGAATATAGATGTTCAGGAATCAGAATATGTATCTGTGGGCACTAGGAAATAACTCTGAGACCTCAGCATCAACATGCTGTGAAGCAACCCTTTCAACCATTTGTATTTTATAAATATTCCTTGAAATAAAAATAGTGAATTTGGTACTAATTTTAATTTACTAATGCAGAGTGGTGCAAGTCAGGTTTAAGTGCTTTGGAGGCAGCTCAAGATCAAATGTAGATGAGCACAGGCAAATGGCCCAACTGAGCAGTGACTCTGAGGTATATAATATAGTGTTGGGCCTGATGTTATGGACTTAAAACCAGCACTTCTGCTTATCTATACTAAACTGTTTGTTCCAGATGTATACACACACTGATCCACAACAGATATTGCTGATAGGACCAATTTAGAAACAGAAGGATTTACAGCAAAAGAATTAGTGGGGTGTTGGTTCATTTAAATTATAGTACTGATAAGGTGTATGTGGATGGGGGGAAAAATGCGTATTTATAAGTGGTTTCAATCAGGACTTAGGTAATTTTTCTGAGTCATGGGAGAAGTAGTTGAAATTGTCTCACAGGTCTCATAGTTTTGGTTAGGAAAAGACAGGAAAGATGGATGCAATGTAAGTGGAGACTGTAATTACTGAATTGGAGAATTTTGTGAGACTATTAGACCATTTAAGACATAGTTGTATATGTTCATATTCATGAAGTTAAAACATTCCATGAAGCAGAAAGATTTGCAAGATAGAAATTCTCTTGGTTTGTCATCTGGATTAATTTATTCGAATTCAATGTCAGTAAATTTCTCCCCTTCCTCCTCTTCCTGCTAGACTGCAAAAGTTTTTAGGTCAAACATCACTTGCCTTCTGAGAATGATACCTATCAAGTATATTTGTCAAATATATTTCTTTTAAATTTTCTAGCTAAATACACTTACATTAAGGCAAACCTTGCATGTTGAAACTCGTTCAGTTGTGTTCATTTTGTACATTAGTTTATGGGTTTTATTAATTTGTTTTCCAGTATTTCTTGTTCAGGGTGAGAATGTATGTATTTTGTTTCGTTGTGAGCATTTTTTTGTATGAATGTAATAATTTTGCATGCCTCTAATCATTAGAAAGATTTATACACAAACCAGAACTGTTAGCGGAATCTGAGGACATCGTGCATATGACCTTTAATTTCCTTGGGTGCTCATTATCCAATTCCTTTGAAACGCTTTCATTAGACCATCTTAAAAATCACAAATCTTAATTAAAATAACAGGACAGCCTTTGGAGACCTCTTATTGAAGAATACAAAGCATATATTCTTTTCTTATGAGAAAACTGGGAGCTTTTTCACTGTAGAAATCATAGAAAATGTGTTCCCTCTGACTTCATGTCTCACTGCCTGCCTGTTTCCAAAGTGCATGGGCTAGGCACGATTGATGTTAGGCTTTGCTGTAGGACTGATATTCAGGGATGCTGTTTAGCAGTATGTAGGATAAATGATTCTTTAGCTTGTTTTTACTGATGTGTAAATAGCCATTTAGGTTACCTTTTTCAAATTTCTCTCCTTCTACTGCTATTGCATAATAAGACTGTTTCACTGTAATTATAATTTCCAGCACAAAACTCATGTATAGATTTTTTTTTTTTTTAATACTACTTCAGAAAGTAAAAGAATGAACAGAAGGACTCATTTTCAGTTCCCTGTGCATCAAAAGATTTGTAATGGACTGTTAAAAATAATGTGAAAAGAAGCAGTTTTCCACAATGATACACAGAAAATTATGATCTTTTCATTTTAACGTTTTGCTACTGTTTCTTCTCCTTGGAGACATTCTGACTTCAGTCCATCTCTGTTGTTGCTTTGGGTTTTTTGTTGGTTTTTTGTTTGTTTGTTTGGGGGGTTTTGGTTTTGGTTGTGTTTTGCTTTCCTTTCCGCACATATTTGTGAGGCATGCACTCTGAGGAGGGTGACAAGATGCAGGAAATTTTAGTTCTTGCAAGAGTTATCTCAGCGTCATGCTGTTGCTGGGCAGCATCCTGATGTCTACCTGTCTGCTACTATTCTGGTTAGAGAATGAGATTTATGAAATTATTCAGAAATAGCTGCTAAGCAGCATAAATGTTAAATCTTAGAACTAGGTTTTAGTTCTCATTTTATGGTTTGCAGTGAAATAATGTAAGCTAAGAGAGCAAAAGATGGGAGTAAGTGCTAAGCTATTTCTCATAGCAATTTCTTTCTATTATGTTCCATAAGAACTTTTTGAAAAGGTTTTTAGATAAAGCCAAGCATCCACATAAGAGTGGAAAGCAACATTTAGTGAAAAATTCAGTGAGAAATGTAAGTTCTAACACATACAATCAGAATTCTGCCCCTTCTAATGCTGGTTTTCCAGGAGAGCACCCTGTTAGAAGTAATATTACAGTGTACTTTTGGTTGTATTTCTTAGTTCCATTTCTCAAAATATTTCATTGATTTTAAATATCTTTTGAAAATGCAGACATTTGTGTTTGTGCTTTGATGAGGAAATCTATGACACATGTGGAAAGTGATCGAGGTTGAAATCAGCAAATTTCTCAATACAGGTTCTTCAGGTTTAAACTTCACTCTCTTACTTTAGTACAGTTCAGCATAAGAAACATTCTCACCTCAAAAAATGATGCACAGAAAGAACCCCAAAACATTATTTAAAAGGAAGCTTTCCATGGTAGAAATCCAGTTCATGCTTCTATCCTTGAAGTTATGGGAAAGAAGAGATTAGCAATTTGAAGCATATTAACTACACTTCATTTTACAATTCAGAGAAAACGCAGTACTTTGGAGTTGTGTGTGAAAACACAGATTTTTTTTTTTTGTTGTTGATTTTGTTATTTTAATAAGGGAATGGAAGAGGCAAAACCAAATGAGAAATAAATGTGGAATAGAATCATAGAATCAGTCAGGGTTGGAAGGGACCACAAGGATCATCTAGTTCTGACCCNGGGGGGGGGGGGGGGGGGGGGGGGAAACGGCATTCCCAGATATTTTTGGTCTCCTTTTACAAATCGTGTGTAGACCATAATGTCTACAAAAAGGAAGCATAATTTATTAGTTCCTAACTTGAAATTTCATAGGATTACCTACCTACTTTCTCTAAAAACCAGGTTTATAATGTCTAACAGTTAATACATGTAATTTTATCACCCAAATGCAGAGATTTTTACTGTGTTCTGCAGTATTTTAATTTACCTTTGGCAGTTGTTAGTTTGGGTCAGTTTAGAGGTTTGCTACATAAGTTATTAGAGAAGAAGATTGTAAAATGTTCAAGGCAGGGAACCTGTCTTAATGTCTGTTTACAAATTATTTAAACACCATTGATTCTGTTGGAAAACAAAACAAGAGAAAGCAACAAAGCAAACCAAAAGAAAGTAAAACCCAACCAAACAACAAACAAACAAAATCCCGAAACAAACAAACAAAAAAAGAAACACCAAACCCACACTTCACATGTTTTGATCATATTTCAGCTGCTGTACTAATTCCTGGCATATATCAGTAAGCAATGACAAAAATCATTTGTAGTTCTTATTCTTAGACACAAAATTGGGGCAGATTGTAACAAAAGTCAGTGTATGTTTCTTGCTACCGAAATGTTAGACATGTTAGCTCAGATTTCCAAACCATGTAACCATTTTGGCATTGATCCATTTTGGAGCAGAGTTTCAAAAATGACAAGAAACATGCATGCTGCATTGTAATTATGTCCCTTTCAGGAATAAGAACTTCAGAAAGTTTTCTTGAACTGAAATCTTCTGTCTTTGCATCTGTGGGAACTAAAAGTCCTTTTAAAGATTTGGTTATGTTTCTCAAAGTATTGCATAGGGTTCACAGGACTGTTTTAAGTGGTGATAAAATGCAAAAAAAAAAAAATCATATTTATTCATAATATGAGGGGAACACTCAGTGTAAGTTCGATCAAGAATGAAATGCTATTATGTGCAAACACCTCCTGGGCTTGTGCAGGGGTAATGGAGCGTAGGAAATAGATAAAGTGACAGCCAAGAGAGGAAGAAGATATGTGACTTTCCTTACAACTTTGCTTAATAAAGCTTTCAACGTACACCATGGATATAATGTGTTGTTTTGTCTCCATACAAATCATCATAGTTTTAATTCCACGCATTCTGTAGACTGTAATTTGGTGATAATAGCTTCTTTGCACAGTTCAGGAGTGATGAACAGGAATAACAAGTCAGTTAATAAGAGGATATGCATATCTTACCCAGTGCAGAGCTCTTTATTTGAGTGGATCAGGAAGAAAATAATATTTTGCTTCCAAGAAATGTCTCTAATGATGCAATATGGGATATTTAAGGAGAATAAATATGATTTTGAAACCTTCTGTGTAAGAGCCAGATGAAAAGACTTACCTGTGTTTCAGTGTTTCCTTAGTTGTTGCAAGCTTAGAACTGGTTTGAGACATGTTTTATGAAATCTGTAATTTTAGAAGCTTGTCTTGTGCATTGTTATTAGTTTCAGTCATTCTGATCTGTGTTGTAATCTTCCAAGCCATACTGCCAGAGTGAGGGACAGATTTGTATTGTGCTGCCTGAAAAGGGCTGCAGTTGTAACATGATTCAAGGAGTTAGGACGTGGACTTTGTTTTCCCTTTGCTCCAGTTGGGTGAAATCTGTTCAGGCACAGAGAAGTGATGCCCTTTTATGTCCTAGAGGGAGATGCAGTTGGGTTCTCTGATGAACTGTTTATGTTGCTTCAACCTTGTCAACTTTTTCAGGCTTTCTCATTTCAATGGAAAATTGAGGTGACTGAATAAATGGAATGTGATGCAGATATGGGAAGCATTTTAATATGCTTTAATATACTTTTAAAAAAATTTTAATTCCTTGATTTAGCTAAAAAGCCAAGTGTTTGGAGACTCTTCTTAACAGCAGCTAGAAAAGATATTATGTATTAGTAACATAAATAATGCATTATGCCAACACAGTAACAAATCAAACCCTTTTCCTGTTTACTACTGCAAGAGGATCTATTTATAACACTACAGATTTCCCTGTAATTTAGAAAAGAAATGAAACATCTTGCATAAGATTTGTCATGAATTTGAATGAGAACAACCTTACTCTTAAAATATTTTTGGTCTCACACAACTGTGCATTTGCAGAGATCTCTCAGTGTTTTAGCTTCCAAAAATGGTGCTTTATAGACCTACAACAAATAGAAAAATATCTAGGTTTGTAAATGGGACTAAAATTGAGTTTCACCACACTTAAAAACATAAGAAATGCCTTTGCAGGCAGAATTGTCTCTGGTGGTGACATTAGGACAGCTTGGGCAGGGATAATTTCCCAGCCTGGCTGCTTTCTGCAGCCTGTTCTTCTCCTATTGCTCCCCACCACAAGCATCTGTAGCTGTTGGACTGAGGATATCAGCACATATACTAGTGCCTATTCCTTGTAGCATCTATTTTTCAACCTGTTGTTCCTGAAGCTGTCTAGTCCCTTTCAGAAGCTGCCTATTCTCTTGGCCCTCACAACCGCCTGTGGCAGCAAGTTCTAGATGAAAATAAATAATTTATTTTATCACTTCTAAGCCAGTTTCCACTTCACGAATGCAGGATACTCCTATCCACTCTTTTTTCTCTTTCAACCAAATACTCAGGAAAGAACCTTTCTTTTTATGTAATGTTGCTAATCTTAAAGCTTTCCTGAAGGACTTTATAAACCAATCCATTATGTATGGATAATATATATATATATCTCTAAATCTAAGTATCCTACCTGCACCAAATCATTCTCTTCTGTATGCTTTTTGACTTCTTTAAGAAAGCCCAGGACACCCTTTAACAAAAAGCTACAGCAGCAATTTCCAAGCAAATAACATTAATTTTATTCTTCAGAGTGGTTTTACCAACCTCTACCATATGGGGAAGCCAGACATACAGACCATCAGTTGCCATGATCTGGAAGTTAATTTTCAGAATCACAGAGCAGTATGATTGAAGCAGTGTGCTATAGTCACATCTCCTGCCAAGATAGCATCTCTCTTCTCCCACTTCATAGGTGGTTCATGTTACTCCTGATTAAAGACTCATCACAGTCTTCAGATCTAGCATACAAATTCTGGGTTAATTATTGAGATTAGATAACTAATTTTTTTCCAGTACTTTTTAGTGTATAGCTAACACCCACATATCTTTTCTTACCTATATATTTTGCATTACTATGTTACAGTGCACACCTAACTATCATTCTGCCATCCAACTTTGGAGAAACCTGCTATGTCAATTAAAGTAAAACAAACCCCTTAAATCTTAGCTAAGAAATTAAAGCTACCCCTTTTCAGCAGAATTAAAAACAGAGAAAAGGAAGTGCTACACTGCCATTTTATGCTGTCTTTCCCTAAAAAATATCATAATGCAAGAAACTACAATGATAAAGAGAGGCTAATTTCAAACTAAGAAAAGAAGAAATAATTTACTAAGTGTTGTTCTCATTACACTCAGTCAGACTGCAAGTATGTGTCCAGAGAAGGGCCAGGAGGATGATCAGAGGGCTGGAATACCACTGCTATGAAGACAGAGAGAGTTGGGGCTATTCAGTCTGGAGAAGACAAGGCTCTGAGGAGACCTTATTGTGGCCCTCCAGTATCTTAAGGGAATCTACAAGAAAGCTGGTGGGGGACTTTTTAGGGTGTCAGTTAATGATAGGACTAGTGGGGAATAGAAATGGGTAGATTTAGACTGGGTGTTAGGAAGAAATTCTTCACCATGAGGGTGGTGAGACACTGGAACAGTTTGCCCAGGGAGGTGGTAGAAGCCTCATCCCTGCAGGTTTTTGCAGCCAGGCTGGATGTGTCTGTGAGCAACCTGATCTAGTGTGAGGTGTCTCTGCCCATGGCAGGGGCATTGGAACTGCATGATCCTTGATTTTATGATTCTACTGTTTCTCATTTGTCCTCTTTTTGTTTTGTTCGTTGTTATTAACTAATCAAATTAAAACTTGAAAGTGTATTTGTTAAAAGAAATTCACGGAATTATATTTTTATGGAAACCAACTTTTAAAGTTCTGTGAAAAATTACAGATTAGCATAGGACCCTATCTGTTTGTTGCTTTTTACAGAGTTTTGGGTTGGTTGGTTTGGGTTTCTTGGTGTGGCTTTTTTCTTGTTTGTTTCTTTGGGGTTTTTTTTCACAAAGGAATGATAATGCAATAAGTAGGGCTTGAAGGAGATTTGAAAGGCTATGCAGTCCAGATTTTTGCCTCAGACACAATCAGCTAGGCTTAAATAAGTCCTGACCAATTTCTCTCTAACCTGTTCTTTAAGTCATGACTTTTTTTTCATACCTTTGCAGAATTGTTTTTCTCACTACTTTTCAGTCCTTGCAATTCAAAAGATGTTTGTCTCTAACCTTAATATAATCTACCCTGCTGCAATTTAAGGTAATTATGTCACTACAGTGGAAACTGAGAAGAGTTTACTCTCAGCAATAACTTCATAAGTTTGAAGGCTGACACTTCAGTTCAGTCTTCTCTAGACTAAACAAATCTTGCTTTTTAAGATATCTGTCCTTGTTTCTAGACTTCAAACCATCTGTCCAGTTACTTGCAAACCATCCCTATGTTCATCCAATTTCTTCAGCTGGTTATTTTACTGATTTGCTTTCATTGAATTCAATTCCCTGTGGATTTTGTTGTGTTATATTTTGACACCGCTTTGAATTGTATTCCCTTCTCAACTGTCTACTGTTGGTTGAGTTTTGCATTATTATGAGTGCAAAAAAACCCTGCCCTTTATTCCATCAATTAATGAAAATAGCAGTTTCCATAGAATCTATGGAATACTCTGAGTTGGAAGGGACTTTTAAAGGTCATCTAGATCAATGCCCAATTCGATCATAAAATCATAGAATCATTAGGGCTGGAAAAGACCTGCAAGATCATTAGTCCAACCACAACCCAACTACCATAACTTCTAAACCATATCCTGAAGTGCCACGTATTTCTTGAACAGCTCCAGGAATGGTGACTCCACCACCTCCTTAAGCCACCTGTTCCAATGCCTCACCACTCTCTCAGTAAAGAAGATTTTCCTGTTATCCAATGCTAACCTCCCCTGGCACAAATTAAGCCTACTTCCCCTTGTCCTGTCACTAGTTACCTGGGAGAAGAGACTACTACCAGCCTCACTACAACCTCCTTTCAGGTAGTTGTAGAGTGCAGTAAGATCTGCCCTTAGACTTCTTCTCTCCGTAGAGCTCAGAATTATTATAGAACTGAGTTCAGAATAATTCACCTAAAATTTCCTGGGTAATTTTCTATGCCTCTTTCAAAAATTAATTACCTTCATCTATTGCACATTCTCAAACAGAACTATTAATTCCTATGGGATCTCTTGAGCACTTTCCCCAGTATTACAGCTGCAATTCATGAGTTGTCACATCACAATTCATATTGAGCTAGATAAGAATTAGTGCTGGGTTTTTTATTCTTTCACACAGAGACCTTCTGTCTTGAAGCTGTTAACAGAAGGATTAGTGGTAGAATAAACCTTTTTTTCATACTATCACTTAAAAAGTTTCAGTGACTGTTTTATGATATTTGGGGGGAAAAAAGGTGATAAAATAAGATTTCAAACTTCAGAGCATCTGCAAAATTAATCTCCACCTTGTAAATGTTGCAGAAGACAAGTGAGCAGCAGGTTTGAAACTCTTGCTGTTAATAGGGGGATACAGAGAGTGGATAATAGGGACTTTTGCGGTCAAAATACTGAGCAAATACTTGAAAATATCCTTTCATTAGCAATAATAGGAAACACATTCAGATTATATTAAGGACAGCAGCCTCAGGACACCTTATGATGTTACTCCAAAACTGCTATGCCTTTAAAAAAAATAATATACAGAATGTGCCACAATGAAGACTAGACTCTGACCTTTTTCTCTCTCATGTGCATACACATAGACAGATACTGGCAGCAATGCATTGTTGTAGAGGTGCTTTGATTACAGATAGGCTCTTTGCAGGTGTTTGAAATGAGATAAAGCTGGGAAGCAGATTCAGGAACGTGTAAGCCATTCTGCATTCAGTAAGTTGAGACTCATCAGGTCTCATTAACTCAGGTTATTCTTTAAAGGCACTGTACTGCTGTGCTGGCCCCAGAAATCACACAACTGTGTTCACACAGGGCTCTTTGTATGCATTAGTTAAGTCTGTCTGACCTAAGACAACTCTTTACTGAATCAGCTGTAGTGCCTCTGCCTCATGTTGTATTTAATCCAGAACTGAGGTTAAATCATCCGTAGCTAATTGAGGATTGACTGCCTTTCTGGAGTGCACAGCTCAAATACCGTTTAGCTCCTTTCTTGCACATCACTGCTTTTCCTATACCTTCACCCCCTACCTCTCATGCTCTTATCTTGCTGCTCACTCTCATTCCTTTTGTCTCATCCTTCATACACTTGTGCTCAGCCTAAAGCATCTGCCTGTCTCAGACAGGTGTGGTGGTGAATATGGTACAGCTGTACCTAAGCAGTTGTGCAGGAAGGAAGCAGTATGGGTACAGCTGGTTGGGAGCTATGGATCCCTCTTCTAAGGAATGTGTGTCCAGCTGGAGTCTGAGCACCTTAGAATAAGCTCTTGGGTTAATGTTGCTGTGGCAGTTACTGATTAAGTTTATTTATTTATTTATTTTTCCAGTATGGGAAATTAGTGTGATTGTGCTTTGTGGCTATTTAAGGCTTGAGTGATGGTAAATCTGTGGAGAGAGCTTCAGTTTGGAGGTAGTGCAATAAGCATGCCCTCAGTCAGAAATTCTGTGCAACTGTGTGCATGTATAGAAATCTCTCATAATGTATTTCTTGTATGACTTTAGTTGTTTATGATAGGTCCTGCAAGAGAGTAACTCATAGAAACTAATTTCCCTTTGCAATGTCTCTTATGCTGTGGAAGACAGTTTGAAACATTCTCCTTTGATCTACAGTGACATTAGAGAACAATAAACCATCAAGTCTCAAGAGAAATGCCCTGGCATACACAGTGAATCTGTTCTATTTGTTATCTTTTAATGTCTGCACATCTGCAGCAGTGTGTAATTAAAGTTTGAAAGGAAGTTAAAATTTTAGAAACTGCTCAACCTCTTTGCAGATTTTTTCAGAACCACTTTTGGGTTCAGGTTTTTATTTTGTTTTGGAGAAATACAGAGGTTGCACTCAAAGGAGTTAGAACAACCTCATTTGCACACTAATCTACACCTAGAATATAGACTAAGAAAAAAAAGTGGAAATCAGAGCAGTTAATCCTCTGTCAGGAATCTGTTTAAATAAAAGAAAAAAAATCAGATTGCACACCTTCTCTCTTACTGCTGATTTAATAATGTCCTCACTACTGCCAATTGCTGTTGCACTTCTTTGGTGTTCTCTCTCAGTATCACCCAAATCAAAGTGAAAACTGTGTAACTCTAGGTACCTGTACACCAACAGCTGTTGTCCTCTGTTCCTCATATACCCAGGTTCAGTGAAGCAGCCCAGGTATTTTGCATTGCTTTGAGAGCTTCTTCTTGTTACTTTTTGTTAGAGCTCTGTCCCTTTACTTTTGTCCTCTGAACTTTCTGGCCCAAGACACAGAGAGCAAAAGGAGGATCACGGGAGTAAATGAGCCTCCAGTGACTACACCAACCAGAAATGATCATCCAGTGGCTCCTCTGTAACCCTTATGGGTCTTTCTGAGAAAGCAGCTGATAGAGACTATTAGGACATGCTGAAATATAGCTTCTGAACTTGTCAGTGCCTGAGTTTTGTTTTGCTTTTAACCAGAATATATTACATTGTCAAGGGTAAACTGTTGTTTTTAGCTGGCTCATCAGGACTAAAAGATAATGGCATCTGCTCTGTCTTATGTGCAATATTTCTCTTTTATTTCCTAGTGCAGTTGTTTATTCCTGGGTTTATGATCCTCAGCCCATGTTTCAAGAGAGTTCTTCAAATCCCTTGGACAATGGCTGCAATTTACATCTTTGCATTTTCTAGTGCTTGGAGTGAAGGTATTTAGAAGGGTACTCTGGAGGGATAAAGTAGAAACAACACAAACAGTAGCTTCCTAAACTCACTTTTCTTTTATTAATAATGAATAGCTGGAAAACAACACCCCCCAAAATAAAACCTCAAACAAATAAAAACGAAGTTTGCTTGAAATGCAGACTGCAAGACAAATAGATCTTACTTTTTTTTTTCTTTTCCTGGTTGAAAAAGCCACTGGAAAAGAAGTGTAACTGCATATGTGTAAATGATAATTTTCAAAAGGAAAGAAGGAATAAGGTCATAAAGTTGAATAATTTGCCAAGATAGATATATATATTTTTTTTTTTCAGATGCATAGACTGTAAAACACCTCCCAGTTTTGCAGGCTGGTGTTTGCAAAAAGCCAGTGACCTCAGTCTGGAGTTCTTCCAGGAGTCAGATCTTGAAGAACTGCTTGTCACAATCCAGCAATACTCTCATTTCCATAGGGAGACACAAATCATTAATTTTTAAAAATGTAACACATTTGGAAGCTCTTGTTTCCACCTCCCAATATGGACTTTCAGTTAAACTGACTTTGTTGTGGTAAGGGGGAGAGGGAGAGCAGGAGACAGAGTCCAGATGAATCTTAACGGCCTCCTAGTTAATTTGGATTTGCTGCCCCTGGAGAACTGAGTGCATTAATCCTTAGCTTATTCTCTATATAGTTTAGTGAATAAAATGTGAAAATATCACAGACCAGATAAAGCCAAATTTTCAGATATGTTAAACACGGAAATTATTATGGAATTATTTTATATATATATATATAGTGCTTCATGTCACATTTTGTGTCAGTGCTAAGGTGTAGAAATACTTTAGTAGCATGGGAAAATGGAACAATCAGTGAAAATCTGAAAATCAAGGTGGGTTAACTGGTAAAGAAGAACATTTTTTACTAGTGAGTGGTTAGCAGTGTCCTGGGTTAACGCAGTCAGCTCACACACAGAAGGGAGAGAAATAAAACCAAAAAAAAAACCCTCTGGGTTCAGATAAAGAGTTTTACTGCAGATGACACAATGGGCATTACCGTAGCCTATTTGCAGAAAAGAGCAGCAAAATGCAAAAGCAGCAGCAATAGAAGCCAGAGTTACAAAGGTTCCCCCTACCCAAGCATACAGCAGCCAGCACAGTGGAAAAGAACAATACCCCCAAACCGAAAACCACTGCGCAGCACCAGAACAGGAAGCCTCTCGTGTTACAATCTGAACTTCAAGCCCCAGGATACTTTGCTCCAGCCAGCACTTCATCTGGAAACTGGCAAGATAGCAGCATGGTATTGAATATCATCATCAGATTCAGCTCAACCAACTACAGCAGCCAGTGCCATAAGCTCTCGGTTTAGGAACTGAGATCTCTGAATGAAAAAGACCCAAATTCTCACACTGAAAACCAGCACTGTTAAAATGGATGGCATACATTCACCCCACCTTTACTTCTCAGCTGTGACTGGCACTGTTGTGGAACTGTGTGCAGTGAATTTCTGCATATGGTCAGAATTTTTAATGCAAAGCAACATGTAATCGAATTTGTTATATAGCTAAGGCTCTTCTTTTGTAGAACAAAGGAGAGTAAGTATATGAGAATAATGTAGGTAAAACATGGAAATAAGCTTATTTCTTTCTGGAGCCATGGAAGTACTTTGTCTATAATATATTCATATTTGACAAAACATAACATGAACTAAGTGTGAATAAAATTATAATGGAGGAGGCAGTTTCCCACCTATGTTCATCGTTTAGTCTCAGGAAAAAGTTCAGTGACTGAAATCCTGAAGCTCTGTTTCTCTAAAGCAAGGGAACAGCAGCAACAAAACAGTCTTGCAAGGCACAGAAAGTCTTCTCTGTGGAAAAACATCAGTATTTCAATACTGCTTTACAGACATAACATAGAGATGAGTACTTTAATTTTGGCTTTTGATGATGAAGTTTATTCTAAGATTATTTCATTTTGCCAGGAACATTTATTATATTAATTCCTGGGTTGTAATAGCATCTCAAGTAATCCCCCTCCTGTTTTGACTGCAATGTTCAAACTTATTGTCCCTCAGGCTTCAGTTACTCTTCAATAACAGAAAGAAATCAGAGGAAGACTGTTAGTTTTGAAATGTACTTTCCCTCTAGGTTCCATCTTTGTTATTGCAAAAGCCCACTGCAAAATCTCCTATATCTCTATACAGTTATATAGAGATCTGTGTGTGTATACATAAATACAGATAGAAAACAAATGATTAGTTCTTGCTTTTATTATAGTAGTGTCATTTGATTTTACCAGTGATTCTATCATTTCTATTTATATCAGATATATTATCAAACCTGTCATTTAGATAACAAAACTGTATTTTCTGAAAAAGAGAATGCTACCTTTTCTTCCACTGAAGTAGAATTTTGTGTCTTGTCTGCAAGATAATCAGTCTGTACCTTCTGCCTCAAGCAATGGTTACAGATGAGATATATGTAAGAATTCCCCTTGTCTGAACAAGAAATAGTTCCAGTTTGATGCTTAACTTTATACTTAAGCACTGTTCTCAGTCAGAAATTGATTAAATATATTTAAATTACATTATATCTGTATGAGGGAAGGAGAACCAAGTAGGACTCATATTGATTTGAGGAAACAGGTGTTGAAAGCTCATCTCAGATAAAATTGGCATTATAGGTGAGTTGAAATTCAATTGAAAATGTATTTATAATTTCTCACAGAGTCATAGATTTCAAGGTCAGAAAGAGTGTACATGATCATATGCTATTTTTGCAAGCATAATCCGTGGGAATTTACATAGGGATTCTTCTGTCTGCTCTTTAAAATTGTATGTATTAAAATAAAATAGATCATGTGATCTTGATTTACACAATGCATTTAATTTAGAATCTCTTATGTTCCTTAGTCATAGACTCTGATTTTTTAAATAGACTCACTACTAAGAATTTGCATCTTTTCTGTTAGAGGTTTATTGTTGTCTCAACAAATATATATATTTTAACTCTTGTTTCCATATTTAATAATTACTGTCTTATCAGAAAATTTTTCAGTAGCCCTTAGCAGAAGCAAATTTATGCTCTGCAGCAAGCAGTGTTGAGCAAGGGGTGGTACCATAAAATGACAAAAAAAGTTTAAAATGAGGCAAATTTGCATAACACAGGTTTCTGTCTCCCAGCTTGGCACCCCTGCTTATCTCTGCTGGCCCTCAGCTCTACAGTAGTGCCATTTACTGTGCTCCTTTGGCTTGCCTTTCACCTGTGAATAGGTCTGCTAGCTTGCTCTGAAGAAATTTATAATCCAGTACCCATCTTCACAGTAAGCTCTCCTTCACCTGCCTCCTATGAATGCATGTTTTAATTTGTTAGGTGTTCTCTATCAGATATTCACTGGAAATACAGAATTCCCTGGAAATTCACTGGAGAAAGAGCTGCTGCATTTCTCTTTTGTTTTGTACCTTTACCAAGTGGAAAAGACATTCATCCAGGGAATGTGTAATCTGCTTTCAATGTCTTCCTTATCTCTCACTTTGCAGAAATGTCTCTTACACTAAGCTTTCTGGTCAGTGTTAGTCCTGTTTCCCACCTCTGACACCATTGCTCAGAAAGAGTTGAGGAGTCCCAGAATAGGGAAGAGAAAGCAAAGGCCTGGCCCTTGTCACCAGGACACTCATCATCACCCGCTACACAGCAAGGTTCACTTGTGTGGTTTTGCTAGTTATGCAGTGCTAGGCATCTTTCCACACAGCCCACCTGTGACTGACTTTCATCCTAAGGCATCCACTCCCCACCTACTTTTCACACCACAAAATAACTAGAGGACCTAACTCAGCTGCAGCTCCTGCTTTAGTTACATGTAGTGATGCTCAAGTGTGCAGCACTTACATCTGCTTCTCAACCTACCTCACAGCTGCTTTCATCATGAAGGTCAAGTTGTAATGTTTGAGTGTTAAGTATGGTATTTTCAAAAGACTGATGTCTGTGTGACACTGCAGAGACAGGATGGTATTAATAATTTACTAACCCTTGCTGGCAATTGAGAACTTGACATTGCTGTCTTTTAAATTAGCTATAGATTGAAGTCTTTGCAGTACAAACTTTTAATAGACCTTTTTTACAGGACATCACTGGTTTGTCTTCATAACCTCTACAGTCTTTTAAATGAAATGTTTTATCCTGGACTTGTAAAATCCTTATTATCTAAATTTCTTTCCTTTGTTGTTAACAAAATATAAACAGCATCAGAATTTTTGAAGTTGCTATCTTTACCTTCTGTGTTATTGTTGGCCTTAATTAAGTGCATGGATATAGAAATGCTGGGGGATAACAACTACAAGTAAAACAAACAAGCACACACAACATAACAAAGTAACAAGAAAGAAGAGCAGAAGCTCTAGAAGTAAAACCTTTCTGAATATGTCATAATATTTAGGGATAAAAACTAGGCTCATTACTTTGTGTGGATTTCACCTTTCACAATGACAGTGAGCTATGAATAAAGATAAGTATCAAAATTACTAGATTTAGCCTAAAGTTATTCCAGATCTATTTCCCCATTTTTCATCAGAGATGGCAAATAAAAAACATTACACAAACAGAGCTAAATAATATTAAGTGCACTGTAAGAAACAATTGATGCAACAGCTTTTGGTTTTCTTTTTCAAATGCAAACCCAAACAAACCACACTAAATTCTCTTTATTTTATCTTATTCTTGAGAAAAAAAAATCTAGCGTCCTAAGAGAGGAAAGAAAATCTTATTTGGCAAATGACACTGTGCCAATCTGGTTTCTTCTCCTTCACTGTTATTCACTTGATACTACTGGAGAAATCTTCCAGTAAAGGTAATCAAAGATTTCCAGAGGCTCCAGCAGAAACTTAGGAAGTAATTTTGTGGGTTTTTTTTCAGAGCATAAAATTGATTCAGCCTAATTGTTTCCCTATAAAATTGGATAATTTGGATAGCATCTTTAGTCAAGCTGTTAGCTTTCTTTCTCCACAAAAAATGTTAGTTATATGCTTAAATTAAAAAAAAAGAGATAAAAATACCTGTTTCTTTTGCCTATATTCATACTATAATATCATGTCTACTCAATAGCACTTTATGCAAGGTCAGACTACCTTCTGTTTGAAAGTGTGACAAGTTAAAGAACCTGTAACTTTGCTTTTGTAGTGCATTGACAAAGTATATTTTTTCACTGGGTCAGCCTCAGATAAAAGCATTTCACTATCACCATCATTTGAAAAGAACAGTAAAGAAAGAATAAAGAAGCAGCTTTGAGAAACAGAACAGCTGTCTTCAGTTTTCTTGGTAATACACATTTGTAGATGCATTGGAAAAATCCTTACTCTGAAACCCATTAGTTATATAGGAGAAATAAAACACTAACTTTTGCAAATTCACATTGCACAGCTACGTGCTGAGAGGCTGGTTCTGCTGACTAATAGAGAAGCTGGGGAAGCTCTGTAGCTCCTAACACTGTTTTCCATCCATTAAGCTATTTAGTGTGATTGCTTGAAAGAACATAAGATACCTTGGATTAGTTTTGCCTGATTGTCTAGATGCTCATAATTTATTGCAAACAAAATAGTGTGAAACAGACACATTCTGTGGGGGCAAAAGGCTGTAATTTCATACACAGTTTGTGTATACTTAAATGACTCTCTTGGAGCTGTAATCCTGTTTCAGTCTTGAGTTCTTACATGTGATTTATCACTGTTCTTCTAGTGGAATGGATCTCATAACTAAACATCCAAATCTTTCAGTGTTGCTCCACTTGGTACAGATGCATGTTTGTTTGGTTTTTTTTTCTGCCTATAATGAAGTGATTTCTTTTTATCTGAGAATGATAGTCACAAAAATCTTTTAAGTTACAATCTTTTCCCAGTCTTCTCTAGATCATTCCATCCTGTCTACTCAATGGACTCCAGTGCAGTCCATCAAGATATCTCAGGATGAGTAAGCTGCTGATGGTTTGACCCTCTTCCTGGACATGCACTGTATGCATAGACAGCATGGTTCCCATGTAGTGTTCCTCTGTTCAGTACTTGTTGTCACATAGACAGTCAGAATTGTCAGTGTTCATCAATTTAGAACATGTTACTATGCATTAGTGCAAAAATGACACTATATATATGTGTGTGTATATATATGTGTGTGCATATAAATATATATGTAAAAGTTAATTCAAGCTATTAGACATTGGGATAAACTACCAAGGAAGGTGGTGGATTCTCCAACATTAGGCAGTATCAAGGCACGGCTTAACAGGGTGCTGAGCCATCTCATTTAAACTACATTCTTACCCTGAAAGGTTGAACTAGGTGATCCTTGAGCTCCCTTCCAACCTGGTATCTCAGGCTTGAGCTAGATGATCCCTGAGGTCCCTTCCAACCTCATGTCTTATGGATCTATGAATTCTATGAAAAAAATCTTATCTGGGGATCTTTTTTTAGTACAGAGCAGCTAAGCTTCCCTAACTACTTAGCATTCCTGAAGACTCTGGGGTTTTGTTTATCAGTTATCCAGAAAAAGTTGGCTATTCCACCACCTCTGTCTATCCACCAGCTACTATCCCACCTCACTCCATATACTGTGGTGTACAGTCCCACTGTAGCTGTTAAGGACAAGATAAATTCAGTTTTTAGATGCTTATTTGTGGTATAGCAATTTTGCAGCTTCCTTGGACCATGCAGACATCTTGCAACCTTTCTGTGTCGTAAAGACATGCTTTCTGGGATACCAGCATAATAGGGAGGTACTGTGTTGCAGATTATCTCAGCAAAAACATAGCATTGTAAATGCCACTAAACATACAGCCAAACTTTACAAAGGTGTTGGAAATTTTTGCCTATCCTTGTATTTTAATTTGCTCTTGAAAAGGAGTGGGTTCAGAAAGACCATGCTTGGCAAGGCAGGTCTCATCAAGCTCTTTTGGTCACTTCCTTCCTCTTGAGTTGGTATAAGCTGATCTCCCTGGGATAGAATTTTTTCTCTTTCTTTTTTATTACTGACATCAAGTAATGTATTGTATGAATGCTTTAAATGGGAGTGAAATATCTATCATATTACTACTTCATGTCACATATCCAAATTTACTCTCATTTTACTTCACATCTGTGTGGCTGCCTCTAATATGCATTGAGATCACTCAAAAAGTGACTTAGTGCATTGAATTCTTATGTCTCTGCAGCCTGTTTTCCTAATCTGAAATTCTTTTCAGCTGCAGACTGAACTTTTATGTGCTTCCAGCTTTTTATGTCTAGGGCTAGAGTACATTCTGCTTTGCTGGACCTACTTGAAATCATATTATCTTTGTCTTGCAACCTATGGGTATGCCTCCTTTTTCGAGCTGCTGGTACTCAGTTTGGTGATGTATGAGGATGGTAAAAAACATCTCAGTGGGCCTTGGCTGACTTTTACACTCTGAGGGAGTCTCATTATTTTACCTTACCCGTGACCTGGACTCATGCTGTACGTACTTTTCCTTGCTGGTTGCCCTATTTCTGGATAAGTAGAAGTGTATGTGTCTCCTGCAGTTCTGGAGTAGTATAGGTGATTTCCCTGTGAAAGCAGACTTTTAGGTTTGGTTGGGATTGGTTTGGTTTGTTGGTTACTTTTTGGTGGTTTTTTTTTGTTTGGTTGGGGTTTTTTGTTTGTTTGTTTTTTTGTGTTCTGTTTTGTCTGGTTTG
>VXBD01008167.1:0-162225 GCA_013399975.1 Indicator maculatus | reverse complement strand
AGAGTGGTTGGGTTGGTTTGTTTTGGGGTTTTTGTTTGGTTTGGGTTTTTTTCTCTTCTGCAGTTCAGCCGCTTGTCCTTAGAGATCTTGCAATATCTGCTCCCAAAGTCTTTTTCTGTAGACAGATGAGGAGCAAGGGAGGAAGAAAATGAGTGAGAGCTCGCCCAGCCTCAGTCATCACCATCATCATCTGACCATCATATTGTTGGTCAGAACATGGAGATTCAAACTGAGAACTCATTCTGCTTAGTTTGGTCAGTGCACAACAGCATGTTGCACTTTTTGTCGTCATAACTATCCAGTATGAAGCAGAATCCATAAGTTGTAAAGGAACAGTCCTCAGACTTTTACAATGCCACCAAAATAATTTATTGAGTGACTGTCACAAAAAGAGTATGAAAAGTTCTGTGATGCTTTTTCATGCATCTAGCAAGACACTTGATAAGCTGTCACTGGTGGCTTTCCCACAGCATCACTGATGGAGGTGATATATTCACTAAGACAGTGGTGAGGCAGTCCTTGAGTGGGCCCTAAGTGGGCATAAAATATGTGCTTATGAAAATTTAAGCTGCATAAATCACTCAGGTGAAATCAAATCACAATGTCTAGTCTGTTAATGTTTTTATTTCACTGACAGATACCAATCAGCCTGCAACACTGCTAAATAGTAACTCCAGAGCTTCTTATTTTCCTAACATATATGTTTTGGAGGGAAAACAGAAAATAGCTAATAGCAAAAGCTGATTTAAGAAGAAAAGACTGCATTATGTTACTTTCATTAGTTCATAATTTTATCTTTAAATGTAGACAGTATGTAGATGATCATTTTCTCTCAATTTCCCTTCCTGCATAGTGACAAGAAAACAAATGCAAATTGTGCTTGGGAGGAATAACTTAACAAAGCCAATTTTGTTATGCAGATGAATTGTAGGTGTTGCATATCTGCAGTTTCTGAAATTGTTAGCAAGCTTTTTTTTTTCCAAAGCTTTCTCTTTTTTCTTGGTGTATATATAACACATATTTAGAGAACCAACCAGCCTTAAGAAACTCTGGCTTTTTAAATATAAGTTGTCATGGCTATACATTTTGCTCAGGAAGTGTTTAGTTTTTTGTTTAAACCTAAGGTTTGAAGTCTAAAGTTTTTCAAAGGCTGAGCAAATAATTTCCTCAACAACTGTTCAGTGGACTTATACTTTTTCTAAGAATATCGTGGTTAGTTTGTAGAAGGAAAAAGGTCCTTAGCAAGAAAAGTGTATCTTCCCTCTCTTTTTACATTCTCAAATTAATCATTCAGGTTTTTTTCTTGTGTTCTGCTCATTCATTTCATTAAACAAGCTTGAAGCTGGGCCAAACAAATCATCCCAAATGGTTGGGATGTTTTAGTCTTCAGCCGTAGGTTGTTTATGGCAAAATGGTCTTGTAGTTTGCTCTTAATATCAAAGATCTTCTCTAAACCTCCTTTTTGAACAAACATTTTTGTTGTTGTTTGTTTGATAACTAACTGTTAACAAACTGTCTTCAACTAGTAGCATGTAAATATGGAGAAAAATAGTAAGAACCTGGTAGACGTTACCAGGACTCCTCAGTTAAACACTAAAAAGGAATTGGGGGACCTATTTTATCCAACCATTTTTAATTTGTTCACAATACTTTGACTTATTTTTTTTTCAGAGACATTTTTCAATGTAATAATGTAAAATATTTATGGAGAGGGCCTGAGCCTTTTTAAAGAAGCATACAGACTGGGGCACAATCATACATAACATTTCAGAACAGAAACCTTAACTCTGGTTTGTGTGTTTACAGTTGACCAATGGGAGATGAAAAGTCCAAGCTTTGGTGTGAGAAAAGTTGCATTTGATGTTAAAGAGCAAACAACCCTACTCAGTACTAGTAAATGATCAGTTGAATGCTTAAGACTTTGTACTATTCTGGAATTCAAATATTCGAGTTTAATAATGCTTGCCATAAAGTCAAGAAATCTGTATGATCAGTTTGTCCAGTCACAGAATATTTTTCTGAATTTGATAATACTTTGAGTGGGCCTCAAATGTTGCTGTTTATTTTCATTCTAGAGGATTCCAGGAAGGCTTGGAAATTATGTGTTTTAGTAGCTACTTTTAACTAAGTGTCTTTCAGGGGGTTTATGTGTAGATTCCATGAGGAACAAATATTTACCAAGATTCAAGATTGTACCAATTGGTAAAATTGTACAAATAAGCATTGTGACAATCTTACAACTTTTTTTAAGTGATAAAATTTTACCAAATAAAATAGAACATTGTTTGGGTAAGATTGTCAGACACTTTGTATTAAATCAAATGAAAAACAAATAAGTTATTTGAGGAACTCTTCAGTGTTCCTTATTCTGAGTGGTTACCTAAAACAAAAACAAAAAAATAAAATCCATCTGTTCTGTATTATATATTGTTTCTTGACAGGTCCATGAATCTTTAGATCTGTTCATAGTACCAGGGTTTGAAGGTGTCCTTCCTGACCTTTCAAGAATACTTTTTAATACATCCAGGAGAAAGGAATTTTATTCACATTACCTAGCAGATGAAGGGTGTCCTCAGAGGTTGTATAAGGAAACTGCTGTGTCCCTAAGGGAACAGAAGAGCTAGCAGAATTCATTTTAAAGAGGCATCACTAGTTTTCCAAGGTGTCCAGTTCAGGAATTTCAGATGGATCTTTGCAGACGGATCTTTGCAGATGGGTGAACAATTCTCTCAGGATTTAGGCATACATCAGTTCTGTTTGCTCATTTTGGTACCTTTTTACTGGTGAGTTATAGAAACATAGAATCATAGAATCAACCAGGTTGGAAGAGACCTCCAAGAGTCCTTACCTGTTGCTTTGTTTCTTACTAAATTTCATATAGCAGAAGCTTTTCTCTGTTGTACAAGCAAAGCATTTCAAAGCCTAGTTAGAGACTCAGGCTAGATCAGATAAATCATTCTTCTATTCAGCCTATCAAATAGAAAAAAAATATTTAGGAAACTTTAGGGAACAGTTCCGAGTCACTATTAGCATAAAAGCTTAGAATCACTTAATTTACTTTTCCTCTTTTAAACAGTTTCCAGGCAGGGGAAGGAGAGAGAAAGAGGATTATAGCTTTGGAGGGCACATAGTTATCTGAGCATGTTGCATGTGTTTTAATCTTTCTTTTGCACATTCATTTTGGCAGTATGTATAATGCAGATGTTAGGCTGCAATGGGAATGCTGCTTCTGTTGAAAAATTCATGTCACTCATTAAGCTGTCTTCCTAGAAAATGGAGTTTTGAAGGCATGTAGATATCTAGAGGTAGTAAATGCATCAGTGGATTTTTTTTTTCTTGAGTCCTTTCACTAAGGAGAGATTTCTAGTGAGAAATTTTTTCTTCCACTCTTTTATTCTTATTATTCTTCACTTAATTCACTTGTTGCTTTAGCTGCCTGTCACTGTAAGCAATCCAGTCAGTATAAAAGTAAAAATACAGCCTCCAAACTTTTGTGTATGAGTTTAAAAAGCCAGTTATAAAGAACTTTTGATACAGAAGTAAAAGGCAAAAAAATTCACAGGGTGCAGCCAGATGTGTATCTTGAAAAGTATGGGGGTTGGGAGAAGTGTTTGTAACTGAACAGAAAGGAAATGCTGTGGAGCTTTTAGGTTGCTTTTGATCATACATGCTATAGGTACTGGAAGTGTTAATCTTATTGAACAAAAAAAAAAAAACATTAAGCCTTTATCTTTCACCTTCAACTTGGTGAAACTATGTAACTGTGATCTCGGATTGGAAGGCCAAATTAAAGATAAGACTCTAGAGGTCTTTTCCATCCAGTATCATCAGTGAATAACACCTTGTTAGAATCAAGTATGATTATTTAGAATAAAAACGTTTTGAAAAGGGCAGAAATACTTTTAAGACAGTAATATGCTCAAGATACATAGACAACAGCCAGGGGAGCATATTCACAGATTGTTTAACCACTGCCCACATAAAAAGTCTAAAGAATAAAAACCATACATGGGCCTTTGTTGTCAGCTTGATAGCTGAGGCACTGTACTTCTTAGCTGTCTGACAGATCCTGTTCTGTTCTGGTGACTAAAAAGTGTGAGTGAAAGAAAAAAAAAAGTCATAATTTTCATAATTATGTAATAAATATTACTACTTACAACTCCTAAGATTGTGCAGTCTAACAAACATCTCTTCTCAAAGCCTAATGACAGTGATTTAAATTTTCTAGATTTGATCAGCGTCTCTTAAATATATGCTTGGATGCTTCTTATCTGGGAAACCATTGATTTGATTCCTTGTTTGCTCTTCCTTAATCTTTTAAAACAAACTAGTACATGCATAAATCTTGCATGCCTTCTCATTTTCATTATATCTAAAGCCATTGTATTATACTTGTTATTACTTCCTAAAGACCATGACTCACTGTTTTGAAGTCCATCATTTTCCCTGTGAGAAACAACATTTCTCACACTCTAGGCAAGTTGCCTGGGCTTTATGTATCTGCTTAACTAACATATAAATTATTGTGAGTGTTAATTACTTTTCTGCCCATTAAGGTATCAGGCAGAAAAACCCAGCGTTAAGTCATACATTGGCTTTAAGCCAAAATATAGTAATTAAACAATCATAAAATCTTAAGAAACAAATATTATTAACTGGACTTCATAAGTTACTAGGAAAATCCCAACTAATCTAGTATGAAGGTAAATTCCTATTTATTTTTTTAATATAGTATAAAATCTAAGAGAATATAGAACAATATCCTGATATGGCTTTATAGAAGAAATTACATATTGCATATTTTGATGGGTTTAAAAATAAAGAATGGTTGTCATTCTATATCTAGTTCTATAGATTCTTTTAACATTTTTATTACAAACTTTACTTGATATTTTGCTGTTAAGACTAACAATATTTGGAAGATCTAGACCAAATTCTTCATATTACTTGAAACAGCAAACAGTTTTTCTGCTTTAAATCAAGCTGGCACACACAAAAATAGCTTTTATATGTGGTCTTCTTAAACGCTCTACATGAATTCTTTTTTTTCTTTTCTTTTGTATTTGTGTGCCAACTAGGCAATACTACAGGATCTGGAGCAAAGACGTCCCCAGCTGGATGAACTGATAACTGCAGCACAAAACCTGAAAAACAAGACGAGCAATCAAGAGGCCAGGACAATAGTTACTGACCGCAGTAAGTGGGGCTTCTGCTGTCGGGTAATGTTTCAGCAAATATGGAAAGTACTGTAGGACCTGATAGGAACAGCACTTTTCAGACACTTTTTGTCTTTGCCATGAGGAGAGTTCCATCAGGAGACACTTAAAATCAGTCAGGGTTGGAAGGGACTACAAGGATCATCTAAGTTCCAATCCCCCTGCCATGGGCAGGGACACCTCACACTACATCAGGCTGGCCAGAGCCTCATCCAGCCTGGCTTTAAACACCTCCAGGGATGGGGCCTCAACCACCTCCCTGGACAACCCATTCCCAGGAATGGAAGTACATGGTAGAAAACACAGAACATGATCATTATAGATAACAGACTATATTTATTCTTAAATACAGAGGAAAAAGAAGGAATTGACAAGAGTATAGCCATGACCTTGTAAGAAGCTTTCAATTCCATCAACCATAGTAGAGCCACATCCTCTTTCATCTTCCCTTAGCTGATGCACAAGTCTGATGATACTCTGTATTATTCTGCATTGATTCTTCAGTTCCAGTTTCCCTTTCCACAACTAATCAACTAGCTGTGGCTAAGGTGGAAAAATTAGTAGATAAAGTTATAGAAGAATTCTATAAGAGACATATTCTTGTCACCCTTGGATATATAAATATTATGTCCTTCACTATGGGATGAATCACGTTCTCAAAGTCATGGTATAAAAGCAAACACCTATGGCAGACTTACATATTTTAATTTATTGAGTACTCAAAAACATATTAAAAATATTTCTAATGGTCCTAGAGGTCCTCTGTGAAGCTTTGCTTTGTATGTAGACACAGCCAATTCACTTTAAATGAAGTGTGACAGGGCTCTGGGCAACCTGATCTGGTTGAGGATGCCCCTGCTTACTGCAGAGGGTGTGGGACTAGATGAGCTTTGGAGGTCCCTTCCAACCCAGACCACTCTACGATTCTGTAATTCTATGAATACAAACCGTTCTGTGCTCCTGTACATCAAGATCAGAGATTGCTCCTTGAAACTTAGGACTGGGAAGGTGTCTACCTAAGATAAACTTCTCTATCCCCAAAATTTATTTATATAAATGTAGATATACTTACTTTTTTAAAAAATTACTATTCCATCAGGTAAATACTTCCCATCATATGTTAAAATCACATTGGATGTTTAGACTGCATTGTTGTTAGTAGCAACAGCAGACTATATCCTGTCTGAATTGACATAGTTTAACTACTCTTCTCTTCCTGGACTTGAAACATATTGCTGAGAGAGAGAAGCTGTATTTGTTTTATTTGAATATTGAGGTTTGAGAAGAAATGGATAGTGCTTATATGTTGCATATGAAGTTGTTCCTAATTTTAAGATCATGAATTTAGCTGAATTCAGATGCAATGCCTACATACACCTTGGCTTTACATCACTTATTCAAAGCCAACATATGTAGTAGTCCCATCAGTGTTTTGTGGCATGTTTTAATTTTTAATTCTGAGACATGTCTTTTGAAGATGGGAATTGTAGAATTTACATGAAAAGCAAGAATAGTTCCTGTATGCTCTCAGGTGAATTGCATGCATGACTAAATTTTGTTCTGTTGGATAACTGCAGTTCACTTTAAGTGAAATTGCCTTCTGAGATAGATTAAATGCTTCCTTCTCATACAGTAAAACAAAAAGGAGAGTAAACTATTGGACTGTAAATTATGAATGAGTTTGTGGTAGCTCAGCTATACTACAGCTTTCATTGGTAGCTAGCTGTGTGGTGGATATATTAAACATGATGATATCTTAGCTTTGTCTATTAGAATTCCCCAAATTAGTTGATTTTCAACTTAAAGTATACAACATTATTTTTTTGCTGTGATTTAGTAGTTCATTTTCTATGCTGAAACTGCTAACATCCTTCACTGCAAAAATGCAACCTGTGGTGCAGTAGATACAGGCCATGTCCTTTTATGATCTTTCAAGTACAGTGGGGCACTGGTGTAGTAATAGCATCTTATAACATCATCCTGTTGCTAGTTAAGTAATTTCAAAGAAAACAAAAAAAAAATCTGTTGTCAGAAGTATACAAGGTCTGCATTTCTGCAGAGGTGGGAGGTAAAGTATGATCAGCTAGATTCATGAAGGTTTTTTCATGCTTAGTGAGTTATATTTGTACCCTTTTAGGCAATACTAAACACTATTCAGAAGTCTGTTGAATTTTGAGGACGTCGTGATATTTCCAGGGGGAAAGAATGCTGGCTTTTTCCAGATATATGCTAAATGTGGCATGCTGTCAGCTAAAGTACTTCTTTAAAGGAACAATAATAGTAATTTTTATATTTTTAATTGCATTATTTACACACACTCACATAACAAAGATTGGGGTTGCTCTCTTTGGTTTGAATCAGGCCTAATAAATACCTACTCAAACAGCCCCCACCTGCCCTTGCTGCAGCTACCATGGGGATAGTTCACCCCTCCAACCCCTTCACAATGCTATCCTGTCCCAATCTTAGGAAGATTCTCCTTACACCTAGCACATGTTAACCATATGCTCTCTAATACAGCTCCTCTGAAGCCTCTGTAGTGCAGCCTGTGGTACTCAGGGTGCTCATCCCAAGTCCATTCCCTATGAATCTTGCTCACAGCCAGAGCTGAACCCTGGACCAGAGAACCTGCCCCGCTTTCTAAGGTCTAAATGTTCCTCTTAGCCCTAGAGAGCATCCATTCTGTTAAATTTAGACCCTGCATATGAGTCCTGTGCAAGTCCTCAGTAACGACCTCAGCCACAATTTCCCATTTCCTATGTTGTTTTTTCTTTCTCCCCCCACTCCACATTTTTGAATACAAATAGGTTACCATGGTTACATCTAAGAAGTTATTAGTAGTTGTTCAAATACATCCAGTTTCATTCAAGCATCAGTATTATGCCATTTGTGCTCCTCTGCCTCAGCTGTGTACCACTCTCACAGGCAGCCTTTTGTAACATTAGGCTCTCAGGTGCCAAAAGTGTTGGATCCCATGATGAAGGAAAGAGAGTGCAGGGCTGCACTGCACTGATCTATCACATAGGAGATGACAGACTCAATCATATCCAGTGCACTGCCTCTTCCCAGGTTGAAGCATGGGATCTCACACTTCAGACAGTATGATGCTGAGGAGTTGAGCTAATTTCTATGAACATGTTGTTAATTTCCTTTTGGAATTGAGGTGCTAGTAAAAAAAAAGAACCACAAACAAAACAAACACCACAATTATCTGCCAAATATTACTGAACAGATATACTATAAATACTAAATGAGACTCATAGCTATTCTACAAGGTAGCTGCAGTCTTGGTCACAGGATGGGTCAAAGTATCATTAACTGGAATTAAAGCCCTGAAGGTTCTGGCTTCTGTGCTAGCATTGGTAACTCTTGAGTCATTCTGTGTAAAGAAATATGTGTATTATGCTCCTAAATGTCTAACTTTAAACTATATTTAGAAGATGTTATCACCTTTTAAAAGTATTAAAAAATAAAAAAATAAGACTAACACTTTCTATACCATCAAGCAAATCAAAAGATATTTGTTGGAGAATCTCTATGAAAAATTGCAACAATAACAATGATCAGATTATTTTTTCAACAGAATTGTCATAGTGTTGCCTAGGTTTAACCATTCTTTAGGAAGTAAAAGCAGAAATTAATTAACCATCCTTTAGGAAGTAAAAGCAGAAATTAAAGATGAACAATTTAATTATTTCCTTTGAAGCTTCCCCCCCCCTCAGATTTACTTCATTATTTGTATGAAACTGCAGAAGCAAAACTATATAAAAAAGAACTTGGGTTTCTATAAATGAAGCTTGGGTTATGTTTACATAATTTTATACTTAAATCTTTGTTTATGCTATGTAAATCATAGGTTGTTTACAACTTGCACATTAGAGAATACATAAGAATAATAATTACATTTAGTCTTGAGGAAAGGTTGTAGCAAAAAGCAAGAAATCTCCTTGTTCCTTCAATGCCCTTGATAAAACATTTTGTTCTAACAGACTCATATGCTGTACAATGTTTTTCTCTCCATAATGCACCACATCTCCAGAACACTTTTGCTTTATTGCTGATTAGAATGTCACTTCTTTAAACTGAATGGGTTTATAAGCAACTTTGAATATGATAAAGTAATTAAACTTTGAAAATTCCCTTTATTTTCCATCAGTTCTTTTGCATAGAAGACATAAAGCTGGTAACACAACCACCTAGAAATTTACTAAAAAGATAATAAAAACAAATGTACGATCTTAGAATCAGAAGTACTGAAGTAATTGCAAAGCCTGTGTTAGATCTTGCTGGATCCTGGAAATGTTAGAAACTTTAAATAGCAGGCCTTCCTACTGCCGTGTTCACACACATGCAAAAAATAACAGTGATAACCTTTATGCATTTTCACTTTGCTGGTAATTTGCATCCCACTTTTGTAATGTGGTGTCTGGCTCTGCAAGTATTACAGGAGGTATGAAAATGAATATTTATAGAACTCTGTGAAGAAATACTCTCTTACTGACCAAAGAACTTCCTTTTTTAGATTATAAGAAACCAAAACCACACACATCACTCTTCAGTAATTGCGTGAAATTCCATTGCATTAAATGCATTAATAATAGCAATAAATACAAACATTTCAGTGAATACTATTTTGATCAACAACTACACATTGGCAGCATTTTGAAATTTTATTTGGCAGGTTTTAAAACCAAGTCCACAGATGTATAAATAATTTATAGAGGATGTCTTCAGAAGATTTATTTTGGTATTGTGGTTTGTTTTCTGTTTGGGGGAGTATATTTAAAGCAAAAGGAAAAGATGTATGTTCTAATTGGTTGTGAAGAGAGCTGCATTTGAACTAACCAGAGAGGAGCCCAAGCGTCTCTGTGGCATTCAATAAAAACATCTGCATTTGACAGTTTTATGGCAAAATCATCAACTTGTCATCATTTCCACAACAAAATTATGGAAATTCCCCAGTGAATTACAGCTCTACTGTTGTTCTCAACATCTTAATAAAATAGTCATCTCCACTGTACTGACATCCATGTGGTTTTCTCTTGGAGCTATTGAATACATATACAGAGCTTACCACTCGAAGGAAACCCAAATCCATGCAATTTGAAATCTGTCATCCTCTATTAAAATTCTTAGTTACCAAGACTGTAAATGAAAAGTGCAAGAGAAAACCATACTTGCATGCAGTTTGCCCAGTTTTCTTGTTGATATTTTTAAAGTGAATTATTGAATGAACCTCAGTATTCTGTTCTCTCTACTCCATGTATTTCAAGCAGTTCTCAAGAAGATGAGCAATAGGTTTCCTGTGTCATAAAGATACAAATGTTATTAGTCATTCTGATGTACTACTTTAGTACTCAAACTTTGTTTTTCCTATGAGAATTCTATGCCATGGAAATGAAGGAAGAAACCATTTGTTGTTAAAGAAATGTCACTAACATTAAACTATAGCTCTGACAGGCATAGTGTGTTACTGTGACAAGGACCTCATCTGAAACCACTTCCTTGGTACAGATTTGCTACTACAGAATTTGTAAGAAAGTTATGGGACATTTTAAGGAGCACAAAGTTATTTTGGAACACTGGAGAGAATTGCCATTTAAGATAAGGAAATAACATGCCCCAGAAATGTCTGAGTGATCAGGGAATTACAGTTACATGTCACTTCTCAGGCTATATATATTAGAAGCATATGGTTTAATGGACAAAGGGCAAGATCTAAACTGCCTACTTCAGGTGCTGTGCTTCTAACAAGGTTGCAAGAATGTGAGGTGACCTTCCTCCATTCCTGGTTATTTTCTTAAGTAAGAGTGGTAGAGTTTTTTTGGTAGCCCCAGAGTTGCTATGTGGACTAGGTGATACCAGTTCTGGTGGCTTTCTCAGAGCTCACTTACCCTCTCAACTTGTGAAGGCAGTTAGATGATTATTAAACTTTACACTGTGTGGTAATTCAAGTGGAGCATAACTGTCTAATTCTAGTTGAGGCACTTACAAACAGATAAGAAAGTTCTTAAGTTTTCTGTTCAGACAAATCAGCCTGTGTTTGGAGAACAGGCACCCTGGATTGCTGTGTCGGGTAGAGGCGCTTGATTTTACCCAAATTATAAATCTTAGGAAAATTTTGTCATCTGTATTCCAAATAGCTGGGAGAACAAAATTGTTTGACCAAATCTCTCATCAGGAAAACAGGATCACAACGTAAGTTCTCTGCTAATTCCTAAGTTCTCTGCTGATTGTGAGGTTGTGAATGGGAAATATAAAGTCCAGTGAGGAGTGTAAGGCTGTGCTGCAGGGTAACACCTTTCAGAAAGGTCTCTCTTTTTTTGAAGCCTTTAAATAAGTTTAGTAGGGGAGGCTTCATATTAATAGGCTATTGTATGATGTAGGATATTGAGATGCTTGAGCATGTCCAGAGAAGGACAACAAGGCTGGTGAGAGGTCTTGAGCACAAACCCTACAAGGAGGGGCTGAGGGAGCTGGGATTGTTTAGCCTGGAGAGGAGGAGGCTCAGGGGAGACCTCATTGCTGTCTACAATTACCTGAAGGGAGGTTGTAGCCAGGAGGGGATTGGTCTCTTCTCCCAGGCAACCAGCTCCAGAATAAGAGGACACAGTCTCAAACTGTGCCAGGGGAGGTTTAGGATCGAGGTGAGGACAAAGTTCTTCTTGAAGAGAGTTGTTAGTTGTTGGAATGTGCTGCCTAGGGAGGTGGTGGAGTCACCATCCCTGGAGGTGTTGAAGAGGGGCTTGGACATGGCACTCGGTGACATGGCTTAGTGGTCATGAGGTCTTGGGTGTCAGGTTGGACTTTGATGATCCTTGAGGTCTTTTCCAACCTTATTAATTCTGTGATTCTGTGATTCTGTATATGAAGTTGAAGGATTTGGGATATACCAACACCTGATGGTAGGAGAGTGTTCTCACTTTAGCCTAAGGAAAACTTTGCTATGGCATTATGTGAGAGCTGGTGTTTGAGACTGCTTTGTGGGTTTTTTTAACTTCTGTTGGTCATCATTTAGGGATAAAATTAATTAATAGAGGTAGTTGGTCAGAATGCAAATGAAAAAAATCTTCTGAATTGTAGTGCCAAGAAAATGCAAAACTATTTAATATTCTGCAGTTTACTTTGCTGTTCTTAGGATATTTGGAGGCTGAGATGATAGAGATGATTTTAGTAAAAGGACCATGTAATATAAATCTTAAGCCCCCCTCAACCTTCAACCTACTCAATCACCAATTAGGTGAAAGTAAAAGTTGCCCAGAACGATGAGCAGACATGAAATGACAGAAAGTCATAGTGTCAGGAGGCATTTCCTCTCACCAAGTACTGTTGTCTGCTCCACTACTCAGAGAGGACCAAGACAGTCCCTGCTATGTGTTCAGGGACTAGGGATTTTGACCTGTTTTGTCTGAACTTGACAAACCAAAGTCTTTGCACTTTTGGCCAGTGTTTTAAGCTAGGATTGTGTTGTACTGAACATTTCAAACTTGACTAGGAGCAGACATAAAGAGTAGAAGTATCTATTGTATTTTGTTTTCATCCCTAATGATGCAAACAGGAGAGCTATGCCAGCTGTGCTGTGACAAAACAGTCAAAATGAAAATAAGCAGAAGTAAGAAAAAGGAATTGTTCAGAAATTAAGCTTTCAAGATGTGATCACTCACCTATCTCCCAGAGTTTGATGGGCAGCATATATAATATGCATATATATTGTAGCATATGTGATGTGAAATGACTATATCCATAGGTATTTCAAAAACTGTGTCAGAATAGTGTATGTTCATTTATGCCAGTCCATAATTTTTTTGGTAGTAATTACAGAGCAAAGAGGAAACAAAGGTCCTGAATGCAGAGATTACAAGCTAGATTTAGAAGCCACATAACAAAAACGCAGATTTTGGTGTACAGTGTGTCCCATCCCTTTTCCGAGAATGAATGCAATGCACTAAGACCAGATATTGGAACCTGCAGTTGTTCTCAGACAACCTAGTTAAGCACCTTGGAGTACATTTGGACTATGGGTTTTACTTTGGCTATCCTCACTGTAAATTTATTATGGTTTTAGTTTTGCTTGAGTTGGGAATAAACCGATAACAAAAAGGGTACTTTGCACAGCTGCAAATCTCCTTTGCAAGTCCAGCCTGAGTAAATACCAGCTTAGCCTGTGTGAGAGAGATCCTAAGACTTTGGTGGGTGGTTGCATCAGCTGGTCATTTCATTTTGTTATGTATATCTAATCACCATTATGATGACTTCTGAAATCCTGGAGATAATTCTAAAGATCTAACTTTATTACTGCTTTCAGAACCATAAGCATATGAAGATGCTGGCTGTAAGGCATTTTAATCTGTGTTTAGTGTGTAGCAATGCCCATAGGGTTGTGTTAACCTTTACCATGACAAAAAGAGAGGGAAAGGGAAATAGCATCAATGTTTTAGAGATTAGATGCTCATATTTCACCTTTCTAATTAATAGGCTTATTGTATAATAAGTGAGACAATAAAACATCAGAGAGTAATCTTGGCAACCCCTAGCTGAGTAACAGCAAAGGAGTGTAGATGTTGAACCATCTGATGCATGGTGGTGGCATTTGGACTTGGTGGAACTTAGAACCTGAAACAGAGTATTTAAACATGGTTTTATTTAATTGTATTTTAACTGGATGGGTACATGAATACAGTAGAGAAAATGCCTATGTCATATAAGTTTTTCCTGGAAGTGTGGGACAGTGTTTATTTCTTCTTTATCTTCTTAAGTGTAGAAATAAGTGCAATATTCCAGGTGAAGATACAATAATTCTGGAGAATATTTGTTACATTTCCAGTATTGTCATTCTCTCTGAATTTTTGTGCTTTTGACACTTAATTTTCCTCAGTGAAATGTTATATTAAGATGGCAATAGTAATAACTTAATCTACTCATTGCATCCTTTTTATTTGCTTCATTTTATGTGTGTTCCTGCAAGCAGGATGTTGATTTCTGAGATAGGGTTGGATATGGTAGGGTAGGGTAGGGTAGGATGGGATGGAATGGAATGGCATGGAAGAGAATGGAATAGAATAGAAATGGAACGGAATGGAATGGAATGGAATGGAATGGAATAGAATGGAATGGAATGGAATAGAATGGAATGGAATAGAATGGAATGGAATAGAATGGAATAGAATGGAATAGAATGGAATAGAATAGAATAGAATAGAATAGAATAGAATAGAATAGAATAGAATAGAAAGAACAGAACATAATAGAATAGAATAGAATCAGAGTAGAATAGAATAGAATCAGAGTAGAATAGAATAGAATCAGAGTAGAGTAGAATAGGGCAGGGCACAGCAGGAATATTTCAGTTGGGAGGGACTAGTCCAACTGTTGGACCAATTCAGAGCTGACCAAAAGTTAAAGAATGCTATAAAGGGTATTGTCTAAAGGCCATTTAAACACTGACAGGCTCAGAGCACTGGTTACCTGTCTAGGAAGCCTGTTCCAGTGTTTCACCACTCATGATTCCTAATGTCTAGTCTAAACTTATGTAATTTGTTTAGGTTCAAAATTTGCTGAGTTTCGGTCCTATCAGAATAGTGATTTTTTGAAATATGTTGGCTTGCCTAATGTTGATTAGGTTTAGTCCATTTAGTGACTCATGAGTCTCATGAATGTTATGATCTGTGCTGGGGTGCCAAAGAGAATGTGAACAAAGAAGGTTTTTCTTACAAGCTCGTAGGCTTGCAGAGCTGTGCTCCTTTCATAGTTCAAGTATCAGCATTTTTATGATGGGCCTCTCATTTTTTAAATCAGTGCTTAGTTGCCTGGTTTCGAATAAATTCTTGTTCATTTGGAAGTTTTCTTTATTTTTAAAGGTAAAAATTAAAGTAAAACCTATAATGCTTCTACTTGGCCCACTCTTTTTATCTGATACATGCACCTTGGTTCATCCTCTGAGCTAAACTCAGCATGGAAAGCCAGCACCTTGCTTTCCATGACTGTTATGTAGGTAAGTGAAGGGAGCTCTTGAGTCACCTCCCTCTGATGTTGTCAGCCATCTCCCACCAGCTGACATCTGGTGAGAGGCACATGCTCTGGGGGCAGCAGTTGAACCGTTGTACAGGTTTTGTATTGTCAGAAGAGACAAGCAAAAAATTAATGATAGTCTGTGTTCATAATTCCTAGTCATGAAATACCATAGAGGACAGTTGTAGCCCAACAGATGGTCTCAGAGTTAAGACCAACAAATGGAATCCACTATGGCTCTTAACGGCCATTGCATAAATTGTGCTTGCTGATGCAGCTTAATTAGTCAGTATTATAGTGGTAAGAATTAGGACATTGAGAATTAGAGGAAGCAAGAACTTAACTTTTAGATGATGTTATTCTGATAGCTCACATAATATTCAATGTCAAAGGGCAGGAAAAAAGGGGATTTGTTGTTTATCCATTATAAAATGAATTACAGCCAGTTGCAGTCTTTGAATTTTGAATTTTGGAATTTTGCTTCTTTAAAAAAGAAAATAGAAATATAAACTGTATGCCATACTATGCTTGAGCAACTGACATTCAGGCATTTGCAGAGTTCCTAAGTGCCTTTTAATTTTCTGGGTATTTCTTGCCCACACTGTTAGAGCTGAACTTATTAAATGAAAACCAAAATGAATCAGTGCTCAGATGAAAAAAAAAAAAAATTGAGATATATTTGAGAAGCAATCTTCAGCCTGAATGCAGTAGGAGTTAATAAGTTGATGACACTAAAAATATATGGTGTAAATATGAATGCATGGTGGCAACACAAAGTTATGTAGTACTAGGAATTCTAAAATACATTGCCTGTATGCTTCATTAGGTAGGTAATGAATTTCACACATTTCATAACTTAAACTGCCAGATTTATCATTATGTTTGTGCATCAGTAAGTATGGAAGTCTGTGAAAGCATTGGTATATGAATGCTGGTGTAGTTAAATTAATGCTAATAGCATTCTTGTTTATGTTCAGAGATGGTAGAATATCATTTCACTTAATTTAATGTCCCATTTTAAATGAAGGTGCAGGCAATTATTTATTTCTTCTGAAAAAAGAAAAAGTTTTTTTAAAATATTTGGTAGGTGAGTTGATCATTACTAATGCTATCATCCATGAAGAGAAATTAGACACATAATTAGAAATTATTTTCTCTCTATTATCTTAGGAAAACAAAATCCTAGAAAAAATATTAGTGGACCTTTGGGCAAAGATAAACACTAAAATGCATAGTCTCCTCTAATTAATAATTACATTCCTAAGGAAAGTTTGTTTCCTATTAAGTTCTTTGAAAACTTTCTAAAAGTTTGAAACTGAAATGACTTGATGACTTACGACTTCACTCATCTTGTTAATCATGTTAGTCACAATCCTGGGGCTTAATTTTGCATACCTTCCACAATTTTAAATGTCAGTTCTAAATCTAATGTAAGTCTTCATAATTATATTATGAATATTTAAGAAAGTAGCTAAATTGAATAATGCAGTAGCTATTTTCTGTACACAGCAAAGGAAAGTGAATAAAACAAACATTATGAAAGACCATTAAATCATCTCAGCAAGGGAACCCTCTGGCTGATTTTCACTTAGTACAATGTTACTAAAACCTTTTTTTTTTTTTAAATATCATCCCAATATGGGAGACTCTGCAGGAAAAAGTAATTTAGTTAAGTTCTGGTGATGTATCCATATGAATTCTGCTCTTGAGCACAGAGCAGAGTCACTACTGACTCTGCATCCTGCCTAATCAATGTGATTTGCAGTGCCGATTCATTGCTCCATAAATAGGAAACTCCAAAAATTCATCGTGAGCCTGCAATGTGCACTGGCAGCCCAGAAGGCCAAGTGTGTCCTAGGCTGTATCAAAAGAAGTGTGACAGGCAGGACAAGAAAGATGATTCTTCCCTTTTATTCTGCTCTAGTGAGACCCCACCTAGAGTACTCTGTCCAGTTCGGTGACGCCCAGCATAAGAGGGATGTGGAACTCCTGGAGTGGGTCCAGAGCAGAGCCACAAAGATGATCAGGGGGATGGAGAACCTCCCCTGTGGTGACAGACTATGAGTGTCAGGGCTGTGTTCAGCCTGGAGAAAAGAAGGCTCTGGGGAGCAGCCTTCCAGTACCTGAAAGAGGCCTACAAGAAAAGCAGGAATGGATGTTTTAACCAGGGCTTGTAGTGCTAGGATGAGAGGGAATGGAGTTAAGCTTGAGGAAGGTTGGTTTAGACTGGATATTAGAAAGAAATTCTTTACAGTGAGGGGGGTCAAACACTGGAACAGATTTCCCAGGGAGGTTGTGAATGCCTCCCTCTCTGGAGGTGTTCATGGCTAGGTTTGGTGAGGCGTTGAGTGACCTGGTGTAGAGGAAGGTGTCCCTGTCCATGGCAGCGGGGTTAGAACTAGATGGTCTTTAAGATCCCTTCCAGCATAAACCATTCTACGAATCTATGATATATCCTGCTCTACTTTAAGGCTCTGATAGCAGTAGAGAGGCCTCATTCCCTCTCCATCTCTATCTATCCATCTCCTTAGGCAATACTTGTGTGCACAGGCATATATATATATATATATATATTTGTTTCTGTAGGTTTCTAGCAAAACTATGCTTAGGTTTGTAACCTATCTCAAACTAAATTTTGAATAATCTTGCATCTCCGTAGAATATTTATTTCTCACATCAAAATTCTGCAGAGTTTAAAACTTTTTAAAATGCAAGACAACTGTTCTTCCAAATCATGCATAGCATGATCTGTTCCCTTTTTAATTTAGTGAAAAAATGATCATGAAAACTACATTTAGGAGGTGATAAATGTTATATACATAAATACTTTTATAAAAACTTGACAAGCTAGTGAATGCTTTCTGAGGGATATGTTTTTCAAATAAAAAGCTCTTGCATGGCTTTCTCAGTGCTCAAAGAAGCTACTTTTTTTTTTTTCCATGCCTGTTAAAAGAAACTGATTTCTTTAGATGTGCTACCAGCTTAGTCTGGTCTCTAACTCCCACTCCGTATAGCAAGGTACAAAGCATGCTTCACAGTGATGAAGAATTACTCACTTGGTGCTTAGTGGAAACCACTTGACAGTTTTCAGTTCACCCTGTTTGATCTGACACTTCCAAAGGAACAGAGTGACCTTCATTAGTTTGATCCTATAGAAGTGATTTGTAGATAAAAGAAACACTAGGCTTAGCCTAGTGAAACAAAACAAAATTAAGTCATAGAGTCACAACAGTTGGAAATAATTACACCCCAAAAGTATGCAACTACAAAATAAGATTACAAGTGTATTTTTAAAGACATTTCAGTCTGTTGAACCCTTTCTTCCCTTTCTTATTGTCTATCTCCCTTAGCCTCTGAAAAAGCCAAGATAACATTCTTCCTCACAGCTCTTTCGTGCTTTGACAGGTCTTTCAGGTACATTTCCACTGATCTTCGCCACCCCAGAAAGACAACTGAAAGCTCTGAGTGCTTCCAAATGGTTTTGCTTGTAATGCCTTTTATCTCTTCTTAGAAACAGATTTTTTTTGTAAGGCATACACTTAAAAAAAAAAAAAATCTGTCTTTGTACATTATGAAACATATATGATAAGGAATGATCTTTCAATAAACACCTTAATAGATTAATGATGTAAATGACAGATTTCATATTAAGCTAGATATTCTAGATTGTCACCCCACCACTAGTTTTGGGTTAATTAACTAAATCCTCTCATCACATTACTGATCATCTAAGGGTTGCATGAAATGTCTTGGATTACACAGTATTGGTGTTTTTCCACATCGAATCAAAGTGTGGCCATAACTTTCTGAGGTTATTTTTTAAGGAGAATGACTTTTATAAGCCTCTGAAAAAGGTTAAAAGAAATACTGCTTTGCAAGAAAAGAAAAGATAAAGGAGGACAGCTGAAGCATAAATTACTGAGTAGTCTGGCTCCAACTGTTCTCTACTATGTACTCTGTTCTATCCATCTCCACTCCATAGTGATAGACTATAGGCAGCAACTTAGTAGATGTTATTGTTCCTGTAAGCCCTCAGTACTTCAGTATTAAAACAAAACAAAAAACTTTAAACTTATCCTTGTTTGACTCTATATCTGCTATCCAAATTTTCTCCTGAGACCAATCTCTCACAGGTTCACGATTATTCATTAAAAAAAAAAAATCCAGAATCCATCTGCCAGGAGATGTTGCATGGTTGACTTTATTAAAGTGATCCTTTCTTAAAGAGTAAGACTTCTTAAACACTTCCTGTTCTGGAAGGTAGCAGAAGAGAAGGTAGAGCACTTTCAGCATGAAATAACTGACAAACTGGGAACTTTAACTTAATGTTTTTCCTAGGAGAGAAAAAAAAAATAAGGAAAGTTAGTTTTACGGTTTTTTGCTTACAAAAACACAGTAATGAAAGCAAGTTAACCACAAGATAATACAAAACATAAGTGATATTTAACTGTAATTCCACTCATGGTTTACAGAAAAATGAGCCAAAGCTGGAAAGCCTTCCATGTAGTGCACAGTTGTTGTGCCTTCAGAATAGTCTTGTACCCCTAAGGAAAAAAAAAATCTCTCTTTCTTCCTAATTTGTTTATCCCTATCCTGTAGAACATTACACAGTTTAGTGGAAGAAGGGGAAAAGTGTGAAAAAGGTGCAATAACCTAGCATGCTTCAGTTTAAATCTTTATTTTCTTTTTTCTCCATCATGCTTCTCAGAAAACCTGCTCACTGTTCAGTAAGACAATAAGATTTTTAGGGTTGGAAAAACTAGTGTAGTGTACAGCCACAAAAGTGTAACTAAGGTTTCTATGGATAAGTGCATAGATTAGTCAAAAGCATATGAAGATAAAATACTTAACAATCAGCTATCCAGAACATTCAAAGAAATTTATATTATGGGTCTGCAACGAACAGAAATTAATCCGAGCTGATGGAGTATTAAAGAGGAAGATTAGAATGTGTGCTTGTCTTTGAAAACACGTTTGTAAATGATTTAAACTCTAGGGAGGCACAAGAGTAATCTCTAGAAATGTGTAAGAGTAGTTTTAAGGACTGCATGTGATTGAAAAACATTTTAAATTGAAAAATTTGAAGGCTTGGTAGTATACTTCCAAGACAACCAATGACAATGTTGGGTTTGGGCTGTTTTTTAATCTACCCCTCCTTAAAAATCTGCAGGGTTTGTGTCTTCAGCATTTTCTAGGCACTCAGTTTACCTCTGCATACTACAGTGTCTTGCTGTCAATTACTTGCAGTGTTGGCTGGTGCATGCACTGTCATGTAAAAAGTGGTGTGCCTGCAGTCCTGTGACTGTGCAAACCACATTCAGACCAGGGCTACATCCAGTTCTGTAACAAGAGTTCCTGAATGCATTACAATGACCCCATCCACCAAATTCTTATCCTGCTGTACCTAACATAGCCAACCGAAGTTTCTACAACTGTCAGGAAATGTAATTTTTTTTTTTTCTCTTCATGCTTCAGTTCTATCTACCAGGGACAGGCATTCTGTACAGCCATAGTTATAAAGGCTACTCAGTACCCTGAAAATTAAGATATCAGTTTCTTTTTTTTTCAATGCATTGGGTGTTTCATATTGCTGCAAAGGAGAGGAAGGGAAAAAAGCCCTTAAGATTCAAGAGATGATGGCAAAAAGATGATGGCAAAAGGATGAGGCTATTCCTAAGCCATTTTGGTAAATTGTCTAGGTTTCAAGCTGAGTGTATCTTTTCATCATGATTGTTATTACAAGACATAAGTAAATTGAAACACTTATAGATGCAAATAAAACAATTTCATTTTTCAGCTAAGGAATAGCAGTGCATCAGCAGCTTCTTTTGGTAATCTGAATTATTACTGTCCATAATTTTGCTGTTGTCTTTTACAGCAGATCAGATTGCATCAATCTCTTCAAACCTACAGTGAAGAAATCACTTTTATAGAAAAAATGTCAATATATTGAAAATGTTTTTGAAAAGCATTTTCCTACAGAGCAAAATGAGAGCAGTTTATGTAATTTATTTGAGAAGGAAAGTGGAGGTTTTCTGCTTTGCAAATTCTGGTGCTATTCATTTTCTTGTTCACCTTTTATTGGATTCAATGAACTTTCTAAACTGGCATGGAATGATTGCTTTTTTCATCTCTCCACAGGTTAAGTGTATCTTATAGTAACACAAATATTATTTCTTTGTGACTGGCAGCTTCTTAGACTCTTTTTGTGTTGTTTCCACTGATGTTAGGTTATAAACAGCAAAGTCTTTCAGTGAAGGGAGATTCCTTATTGCTGTCTTACAGAACACTTAAATGTTTTCATAAACCTTCTCCTGTTAGGATCAAGTCAGAGAAAGCCTTTTGTATTTTCCAATGCCTTGCACAAAACCCCTGTGTTGACCAGAATGCTTTAAAAATTGTCTTCCACTGCCCAACAACATTATTTAGTGGCAATTCTCTGACCTTTCTTATCTGCAGTCAGTCACTCATTAGCTGCAGGTGAATGATTTGTAGGTTGCTGGGATCAGTTCTAACACAATATACACTCAAATTGAATTTCCTGTACTTTTCTGTTTGGCATAAATCTATAAGTGGTATTTACCTTTCCTTCTGTGGGAAACAACCTGCTGGGAGTATTCACAGGAGCAAAATACATGCTTAAGAGACATTGATTTACGCTGCCTTTCAGTACACTTTAGACGTGAATTCTCATATAATAAGCTCTAGAGACTTAGGGGATTTTGTTACTTAAAATGCAATCAATATTCTGGATTCAAAGGGTACCATCAATGAAAAGGTAATTCTATGGTAATGAAAGGATTTTTATGTTACATTGAACTAACTGTTGTCATAATTAAAAATGTCTCATTAATAAGTTACATATTTTGTCTTATATAGTACTGCTCCGTGTGGTGTATTCTATCTCAGAAAGGCCAGATTAGTTGTGTAGATGTCATGATGTGTTTTCCCCCATCTGAAATACTTTAAGTGAGTTTTGTCACTCAACATTGTTCAAGAATACAATGTTTTAGTTTTATTTGTTTGTTTATATTAGCTAGCAACTTCTTGAAGCCTTCAGTTCCAATCTATAATAAAACAAAACTATTACGCATGTTATTTTTTTAAGAGTCCATGTCAGAAGCTTTTCTTTATTTTTTGAGGGAGATGATCTAAGTCTTTTCATGGGGAAATCTGTTTCATAGATTTGGAGCTTATACATTCATAGTCATTTGTGTGAATATGCATCTGATATGTCCTGAATGCAGCTTTTGTTAGGCAGCCTCATTCCCCTCTTGGGTGGGAGAAGTGGTCATCATGGGATCCCAGGACTGAGCTATGTGATGAAAATCTCAAGTCATGCTGAGAAAAGCACAGTCCCTAGAGAAAGGCTGCTGGTATGTCTTACTTAGACACAAACCTCATGAGGCATTGTAGACCCAATCCATCTGCAAATATTTTTATTTTTCTTGATAAGAAATATCAGCTTTTCTTATTGCAAGTAGGTATTACGAAAAATTAATATAGCTCTTATTGCAGTTTTTCTTCTGAAAACTGCAACAGAATTTTCATTCGTCTCTATCCCCTTACTCCCTCCCCCAAAAACCCCAAACAATCCCACACCAACATGCAGACTTGCAATAAAATAAAAATAAGTAGGATTTTTGTATTTATTCATATGGACAGCTGACAAAAACAAGCAATTATACTTTTGTCAGCTATGCACCAAAATCTCCAGGTTGCCAGGAATCAAGAGATAACACACTGAATGTCTCAGTCTAAGTGGGAAAGAGCCCAAGTAGTGATTTACAAGAAATAAGTGCCAATTATTGCCTGTTTGCCAGCAGCACTATGGAAAGTGTTTGGGCAGTCTGTCCTCTAGACTCTAGACCTGCAGCACAACCCCTCACCTACAGGTTGTAGAGATTTTACTTGAGCAGTTGCAGAGCACTTCTGTTATTCACCCTTCCTGAAGACCAAAATTTTTTAGGTTGTTTTTTTGTTTGTTTGGGTTTTTTTTTAAGTATACTTTAAAGCTTACATCAGAAATCCTCATCCAGGATAGGGCACAGAAATTAATTTCTACTTTGTGACCTTTGAATACAGCTTTCTGATATGAGGGGTTAGATTTGCTTCAGATTAAAATTTGAGAATTTGGGCTTTAGGCTATCCTTGCTTTGCTCTGATTGTGCTTTGTGTTTTCCAGTTCTGTTTCTTCAGTTCTTTTTGCATTTTTCCTTTGATTTGAACATGATGCTGTGTGTGTTTATTCACAGTTTTTCTCCTTAGGCTTGAGCAGGGGATGCTGAAAGGTTTTCTTCTCTTTCTCTAAACCTCAGCTGAGTCCATGGAAAGATTTTTATCCCTCCTTCTGGAAGAAGGAAGAGCACTGATAGGTAGAAGTCTCCTTTCCATGCTGAAGCATTTCTTATCCCTTTAGTCTTTAGCCTGCACCACTCTGAAATCAACCCTGCAGTGAGAGATGTAGTGATGGAACTATCACTCAATGATCGGAATCTCTGTTGTCTCCTTGAAGGCCACCCTGTGAATTTTTAATGTAGTGATGCAGTCTTCAAGAAAATATTGAGAACATGAGGGAATACAAATAAAATGAAATAAAAAATGCCTATTTCTTCATGCAATGTGCAGATTTTATTGCTCGTGGCATTGTTGGTTTCTTTAGTTGGATTTTTTTTCTCTCTTTTTTTCTTTTTTTTTTTTTTTTTGGTCAAGCTTGGCAGACTGGATTTTCTGATGTTTTCATGCTACTATGGAAAAGTCTGATGCTGGATGATAGCCAACACTTCTTGTCAGTGATTTTACTGATTATTAAGTTCTCATGAATCATATTACTTTAAAATAGTGCATGAGGCTAATTGTTATTTTATAATTAACGTGAGCATGTTAGAAAGTGTTTAAGCCTTTGCAGCCTGTTAATACTTGCCTTAATAAATCTTTAACTATTATTACTGAAGTCCCTAAAGGGCTTGCTTTTCAGAAATGTTCAGCCTTCTGTTGGTTTGGTAAGAATGAAAGATTATTGCTTTCTCTCAAATGTGATCCTGTTTCATGGTAATTTTCAAGACACAAGCCTGGCATTTTTGGTTGCATACGCACCAAAACATATGCTGAGCCCCACAGTGCCATACTGTGTGACCCAGAACAGTTTATTTTTCTTTGTTAAGCTTAACTTAGTTGTAATTGCAGCTTAAAAGAGAACAAAAAATATTTTAAAAGGGGGGGAAAAAAGTGCATTTTTTTAAAGTGACTCAGGTTTTGTTTTTTCTTTGTGTTTTACCAGTTGAAAAGATACAGAGCCAGTGGGATGAAGTGCATGGACATCTCCAAAACCGGAGACAGCAGCTTCATGAGATGTTAAAGGATTCAACACAATGGCTAGAAGCTAAACAAGAAGCTGAGCAGGTTCTTGAACAAGCAAAAACTAAACTGGAGTCATGGAAAGAAATTTCTTACACCGTGGAAGCTCTGAAAAAGCAGAATACTGAGCTTAAGGTGACTACCAAAAATTAAAATACTTATTCTTGAGTTAATTAGATCGGTAAAGAAAATATCCTCTAACTGCTGGACAGTGCACATTGAGAACAATATCTTTATCTCTTATTTCCCACCAAAAAAAAAAACCACCACCAAGAAATTAACTAAATTAGCTTATAAAGCCTAGAGTCTGTGCCACATAATATTCAAATTAAATTGTTTTTGATTTATCAGTGATAACAAGTCCAAAACAATGTATCAGGACAAGTATTTCCCTCCTTTGCTCTGCAACATCCTCATTTGCATTGGTACTGCAGACTGGGAAATCTTTGTAGTATTGGTGTGTCTGTCTGCACTGATAGTGAAGCCTTATAAGTTGTCTGAAAGTAGTTTAGAAAAGGGAAAACCAAAAACCCCTTAACAAAAACTATATGGAGGTATATTGGAAATCAAGCATTTTGTATTAGCCACAAGACAATCTCACCGAGTTCAACACTGGCACTGGCAGGGTTATTAACTGCCAAATTCTGGAATGGCTGCTCTTGTGGTTTTAGCACACCTGTTGTCAAATTCTGGGTGCTAAAAAAGTGTACCTCAGTTAACTCATGTAGCTCAGCTCTACCTACAAGTGCAAACATGGCCTAACTGTTGCATCAGTTTTTAAGTTTCATGTTATGGAAATCACACTTTGATGATATTCTTCCTGAACAGCTTTTGAGAATAGCTTTTTCAGATTAATAATATCTCACTTTCTGGTTGGGGAAAACCAAAATTACAAACAACCAATTGGTTAGCCTCTTGAAATGGGTCCTGCTTCCATGTTGATGGAACATTCACAGGATGTTAGTGGTTGGAAGGAACCTCCAAAGATCATCAAGTCCACCCCCCCTGCTAGAGCAAAGCCATAGAATCTATCACAGATTGCACAGGAATGCATCAAGATGGGTCTTGAAAGTCTCCAGAGAAGGAAACTCCACAACCCCTCTGGGGAGCCTGTTCCAGTGCTCTGTGACCCTCACAGTGAAGTTCCTCCTCGTGTTGAGGTGGAACCTCCTGTGCTGTAGTTTATATCCATTGCCCCTTGTCCTATCACAGGGTGCAACTGAGCAGAGCCTGTCCCCTCCCTCTTGACACCCAGCCCTCAGATATTTATAAACATTTATTAAATCCCCTCTCAGTCTTCTCTTTTCCAGACTAAAAAGCCCCAGGGCTCTCAGGCTTTCCTCATAAGGCAGTGCTCCAGTCCCTCAATCATCCTGGTAGCTCTCCATTGGACTCTCTTGAGTAGATCTCTGTCCCTCTTGAACCAGGGAGCCCAAAACTGAATGCAGTATTCCATGTGTGGCCTCACCAGGGCACATGTTAGTTAATTGTGAGAATAGTTACACAAATATTTTCTGTTATGTTCTCCTCCCCTGCCCACTAGTTTTTGAATTTCTTTTAAAAACTGTCACTTAACAATGAGCTGTCTGGTTAAAAATTGTGGACTTAAAACAGTCTTATTTGCACATCTGAATAATCATGAATTGCTGTGAAGAATAGTGGGGTAGTGTCCTCATCAAGTGTTTTTACTTACAGGAAGTCTATATACTTGTATGTGCGTAACTGAATGATTGGTCTTCAGCTATCTCCATCATCAGTTAGTCACTGCTCTTCTGATGCTGAGAAGTAGACACAGAATCTGTTGGGATTTTTTTGTTGTTGTTACCATCTTTTTTTTTTTTCTTATAAGGAACATAAAAAGAGTCATCAACCCATTGTTTTACAGTGGAGGTATGGTTAAATGTTCTCATTTAAGATCATAACGTAAGGGTCATGGCTTGGGAAAGGCAGATTATGGTAAGCAAGGGCAATCACTCAGTAATGTAATGGAAAGGGTTATAGATTATGTATACTGCTGTCACTCAGTATACAGGACTCCCATTTGTCACTGTCTTTCTGCACAGACAGAGTTTTGGCTTCTGCCCAGTGTTTGGTTTAAAAAAAAAAAAAAAAAATAAGAAAGAAAGAAAAGGGGAAGGCTTCAACAAATTCGATGTCCCAGTCTGCAAAGACTCAATCAGCCAAAAACAGTTCTGTGCAAACGTAGCCTTATGTCATTGTGTTGGAATGCCTTATGTCTTGAGCACAAATGGCATAAATTGGCAAATAATGGAAAATGTAGTTTTGGAAATTGATTTTATGTCCACTTTTTTCTACAGGAATATATGAAACTTAGATGAGGTATATATGAGCATATTTAAAACAAACAAGCAAACGAAAATCAAGTGGGGCTTGGATCAACAGTCTCCTAGGAGAGAAATAAGAATATGTCCTTCTCCTTCATCCCCCAAGTTGCAGAGGAAGTATACTAGTACACTTATTCACAGAATATATCTCTATGTATGAAGTTTTTTGAAAGGATACCTGCTGATTCTTTACACTGCTTCTTTAAAAGTTATGATGCACTTGGGCTCTCAGTATTTTCAGCCATCCCCATTCCAGTCTGGATTCAAAGTGATACTTTGTGTCAAGTTGTAAACATTAGTCTATAATTATAGTTTCTCTGTCACAGAGAGTCTATCATCTTTTCTGTGCCTTTGTGGTGGTATGAGCATCCACAAGCTCTACCGATCCAGTCTTGTTTATTTGCGTTTGTTTTTCCCTAGCCTTTCTCCCTTGAGTCTGGGAAAAATTTACTGTCTTTGAGAACATAGGGGGGTTGTCTTTTCTTTCCTTTTCTTTTGGGGAGGGGGGGTTGTTTTTGTTTGCTTTGTTTTGATTTGTTTTGTTAGGTTTTATTTCTTCTGTACCAGACTTCCTAGAGGAATTATGTTTGTCTGCCAGTAATTCCCATTGTGTCAAATCCCTCATGAAAGCTTCTCAGATGTGACAGCATCAGATGTTTTGTTCATGCTTGAGATAAGGGATCATGAATCCTAAGGAAAATGGAGTTGTTTTTTTTTTTTTAATTTAGCAGCTTTATATTTCTTCTGTATAGTATTATCTAAATTGAAGGACCTAGAAATACATCAGGTACTCAGAATAAATGCTTTCCAGGCTTCTGTGCCAAACACATATATTTTAATGTTGTCCCCTGATTATGTAGAGTAGATATGCTGTCTTTGGGCTTGCTGTTACACTGATGGAAATAAAGCTGCCATTTCCATTCATTTGTGTTGAGGGAAAGAGCAAGGTCCGTGTGAGTCTTAAATAAATTCTTCAGACATATTCAGTTTGTCAGCTTTGTATTTCAACACAGCTTGGTGTGAGAAAGCAATCACCAAGTGTTCTTCATTTGTAAAACATTATAGGGCTTCTTACAGGCAGCTGAGTAGGTGCAAAAGTACTCCTCTCTAAGTGAACTTTTGATCAGTGCTTGTGTTAATGTTTCTCTGTTGGTGCATCCTTACCCATGAGTATATGGTAAGCTCAGTACCATTCTTTCCATTATCCACTTTTTTACAGTGTCAGAATAAACCAAAAATCTGTAACTGGCTTGTTACTGGCCAATGATGTTTGTTTCTGATATTTAAAATTAACACAATGCCATATAGATGATAATTTAAAATATTATTTCCTTTGAATCCAAAATTAATTCAGGGCTAATTTGTTGAGGATTTAAGCAATTTTTTTCATCATCTGTTTGTTTGTTTTGTGGTTTTTTTAATGTTAGAGAATTAAATTCTAAGTACTGCAGATGGTTAACTCAGCATGCTGAAGCTTATGCATGTATATATGGTATGCAGTCACACTTCAGCTCCTTTCTGCCCCCAAGTCATCTGAACATAGTTTTACACTAAGTTATCAGTATGATTATGTGGAAAACAAACAAACAAGCACCCCCCCCAAACAAACAAAACCACCAAAGAAACAAACCACCACCACCCCCAAAAAACAAACAAAAAACAAACAAAAAACCCAACTAACCAACCAACAAGTCAACAAAAATGAAAAACAGCAAAACACACAAAACCAAACAATCAAACGCCTGCTAGTAACGCCAGATCAATTCATAGCTCCGTGTTCTGGTAGCAGTTAGGTATCTTTTCTCCCTCTGTGTTGGTTTAGCTTGGATAACCAACGTAAAGAGAAGAAAAGATGGAGACAAGGTTTCCTGCCTTTCCATCTATTTCTTGGTCATCTAAATAGGCAGTTAAATAGCAGCCTTTTTGCATCACCTGCTTTGTTGGGACTCATGAGGCCAGGCAACATTCCACTGGCATATACTGGGGGGTGAAATTTATGCCCTGGATTTGTGGGTAAGACTGAGACTCTCTTGCTTGCCTTTGGCTTCTTGCAGTGCACTTACTAAGTAATCTCTTGTCACTCCCTGTGTACCAGTACAGGATGAAGTACAGTCTCAGCTTTTTGTGGATCTTTGTTATTCCAGGGCTGACAATGTGCTGCTTTGATTTTAGCAGAAAAACTAACAGTCAAGTTAATGTTATTGACTGTGATGCAAACACTGAAAAAGAATTCCTTGATATTTTTTTTTTAAGTATGTGGATAAAACATGCTATAGATTTACAGAAGGACAGAAAAAAACCCTGCTTGATTTTCCAGATTTGAATTATATGAACCATATATAATATGTGGGAATTTACATGCCTAGAACTGGGTGATGCTGTACATACATATTGCTATATTTGAACATCTATGCACAATTTATTTTGGTCCACTGGGCAATCTGTGGGGAAGGGGAGAAAGAAAATAAAAGAAAGCCCAGCTCTAATTTCCTTACTTGCTTTTAATTGGGGATCCTTAATTACACAGACTTTCTTCCTCATAACATCCACCAGTGTCTTCTAATTAAAGATAAATTTATACCTAAGTATAAATTTATTTATACCTAAGTATATTTAGTTATACCTAAGTATACCTATATTTATTTATACCTATTTATTTATACCTAAATATTTATTCATACTTAAGTATAAATTTATTTATACTTAAGTATATTTTGTATATATACTTATACTAAATATAAATCTATTTATACTTAAGTATATTTGTTTATACCTAAGTATACCTACATATACCTATATACCTAAGTATACCTATATTTATACCTATTTATTTATACCTAAGTATTTATTCATACCTAAGTATAAATTTATTTATACTCAAGTATATTTTATATATATACTTATACTAAGTATAAACTTATTTATACTTAAGTATATTTATTTATACCTAAGTATACCTACATATACCTATATTTATTTATACCTATTTATTTTTACCTAAGTATTTATTCATACCTAAGTATAAATTTATTTATACTCAAGTATATTTTATATATATACTTATACTAAGTATAAACTTATTTATACTTAAGTATATTTATTTATACCTAAGTATACCTACATATACCTATATACCTAAGTATACCTATATTTATACCTATTTATTTATACCTAAGTATTTATTCATACCTAAGTATAAATTTATTTATACTCAAGTATATTTTATATATATACTTATACTAAGTATAAACTTATTTATACTTAAGTATATTTATTTATACCTAAGTATACCTACATATACCTATATTTATTTATACCTATTTATTTTTACCTAAGTATTTATTCATACCTAAGTATAAATTTATTTATACTTAAGTATATTTTATATATATAGTTATACTAAGTACAAATGTATTTATACTTAAGTATATTTATTTATACCTAAGTATACCTACATATACCTATAATCCTAAGTATACCTATATTTATTTATACCTAAGTATTTATTTATACCTAAGCCTTAATTCTTCAAGCCTTTTAATATACTCAGAAAATTCTAGTGCTGACACAGACAAAACAAATAGAATGGCAAAATGGAATTAATCTAATGAAGCATTTTCCTTTAAAAAAAAGATTCTTAAGTAGCTAAATGCTAAATCAAACCTGAAATTACACAAGAAAAAGAGGAGGGGAAAAATAATGTCAAGAATTTAACTCCAAAAATATTAATTATAGTCATGTAAAAGCAGATAGGACAGATGGTTAAAACATTTACCACACCACATTGTTCTTGGTGTCTCTGCACAGAGCTAAGTTGAATCAAGGCATCCAATCAACAGCATTGTTGAATTTCCTGTCAAGTAGAAAATACAAATGATTTCTGTCAGGAAAGCTCTCTGAATCCATCATTTCTTTTCTGAGTGATGTGCGAGTGTTGCAATGTCAGGGTGTTAATGGATTAATGTTGAAGTTAATGGTGAGAACAACACTTTTGGAAATAACCCTGTAATGGATCTTTCCATATTTTCATTATGGATGGGAAGGTTTTATAAGGTCATTTAAACTCACAAGGAACTGAGCAGAAAGAACTTCTTTCTGAAGTAGAGTTTACAGGCCTATTAATTTATGATACAGACAAAATGTTATGGTAACTTTGCTTTGCAATGCAATGAACAACCCATCTGCTTTGGCTGGAAATAAAAGTAGCTGTATGCATGCTTAATTTTAAACAAAGAGCAAGGTAGAGTATAATAAGGATGGATAGACCTAAATGTAGAATATATGTTTGATATAAATATCTACAAAACTGAAATTGTAATTACTGTAGAATGTATTTATTTATGGGTTTATATATTTTATGATAGCTGTGTAAATATTAACATTAATTTATGTGTTGGATATAATTTTGACAGGAAAGGAGCTCCATTGGTAGGCTGTTTCCAAAACAACCATCTGCTTATACCTTCTCCAAAGAAACTGTAGTGGTTTTACACAAGTTATCACCTCCCCTGACTATACTTAACACAGGAGAATGACCTAAAAATTGTTTAGGCAGCTTCAGCTCAAGCTAATTTTACCATAACATGTTCAGTTCAGATGGTTTTCAGGAGATGGGGTTAGTAGCATCCTCCTAATGTGTAATGGTAGAAATAGGACCCCTTGTTCAGAACAGACACTCAGGTTGCTGTCTTAGTACTTGAGATTATCTGCTGCACAGTAATTGGGTGATCTGCCCTCTCATGAAGAAATAACACAGAAAAGAAAGGAAATGCATGCTTTTAGTTTTAAATTACAGAGAAGACCTAGGAATGTTGAAGCAGCTTTTTAACCTCAACTCTATTCAAAGATCAAGTGCATTTCAATCCCAATCTTACCAAACCAAATTTGTATACTTTCTGAGATGAAACCATAAATGCACAAAATATTAAAAATTTATCTATTTTTACTTAGTATTTAGACTTCAAAATCAAGGATTATTATATTTAAGTTTAGCTTTGTGTGCTGAATTCCCTGAGTCAAAAGAATATTTCAAAAGGTACACCCCTTTGGGAGAATGAGAGGGGAGCAGAACTATTTTTTTTCTTCACAGACATATTCTGATTTGTGTATTAAAGCTCAACTCTTTGTTTGTGTTGATAGCTTCTAAAGTTTGCATGCAACTTACTGGTTCTATTCATAAATATGAACTTTTTTTCTACTTGCATGGTCCTTTTGATTAGCTAGTTGTAGTCTTTGTTTAGTACAGAAGTACAAGCGGACCATTGATTATCTTTGCTCTTTCATTTTCTTGTTACACATTATGGATTAAATATACAACTTCAATGCACTTCTATGGAAGTGTACTCTGAGAAAATACTAAGAAAGATGCATGGGAGCTGCTGGTTGGCAAAATGAGTTTTCCAGATTTCCTGGATTGTTTTTCCAGTGAGACCAGGTCGTCCAGGTGGAGAGGAAAAAATAAGAGAGAAGAAGAAAGAGAGAAGAGGAGAAAGTGGAATGGGGAAGGAAAAAAAAAAGAAAGAAAGGAAAGAAATACCAAAATTTTAAAAGCATTTTTACTACTAAGAAGCATAAATTATATTGACGAGTTTCCCAGTACTATTTTGTTGTGTTGCAGATTTAATGCTGTTCCAGTAGATGGCACTAATTACATAAACGAGTCTCTAAAGTAAATTAAATGAACGTGAAAGCACAGGTATTAATTGTCCAAATCTCAGTATTATTTTACAGTATTAAAAGAAAAAATATGCAGCACATATGATTTCCTTATACTTTCCATCTCAGTATAATTCAGCATCAGAAATAGTGATAGTCTGCATAATGCATAATAATGCATCCATCTATTTGTGTCTCAGGAAAGAATAATCTAATTCTACTCAGTATTTATCAGTTTGGGCTGTCATGTTTTATATGGCATTTAGGATTTGATTACTTGGAGTAGTAGTAGGAGTAGTAGTCCTATGTTTTATGACTCAAAGAATTTAAATATCTAGAAAGACTCTGACCTTAGTTGCCAATAAATCTGAGGGAGTTCTTTTTCTTTTTTACACTAATGGCTTAAGTTGTTCATCTCTTTCTGTAATAGTCATATAATGTGTGATCACCCCAATTTTATGGTGATCTGAGGTTTTTTTCTTTTTCTTTCTCTCTTTTTACTTCAGCAATTTTCAAAAGAAATACGACAGTGGCAAATAAATGTAGATGTGGCAAACGACATGGCACTTAAGCTGCTCCGCGATTATTCGGCGGACGACACCAGAAAAGTAGAACTGATGACAGATAACATTAATGCAACGTGGGCTGCCATTACTAAGAGGTAGGATATCAATTCTGCTCTCAGATTTGTTGTTAAACTTCATTAATATTCATTGTCCAGCTTTGGTTAGAGTTTGTAGAAGGATGTAACTGTTGAAAACGACATGGCTGTAGTGAGAATGGAAAGAATGATGATGACTTGACTCTTGTGGGTTGGTGTTTGGGGTTTTTTGTTTGTTTCTTTAAATATTCCCTTTGATTCTCTCAGATATAATTTTGCTCCCTGCCAATTTTCTTCTGCTGTGACCTGCTGCCAATTAACTTCAGTTGACAGGTTATATATATTAAATATTTAAACTGAAGTGTTTCCTGTTTCTACATACTATCAGATTTGCTGTTAAACTTCATTAATATTCATTGTCCAGCTTTGGTTGGAGTTTGTAGAAGGATGTAACTGTTGAAAATGACATGGCTATAGTGAGAATGTATATACTATACTGTAAGCATAGATTTTACTCCCAAAACACATTCATGATTCTGAGTTGCAGAGGCAGCAGAAATCAACCAAACAAAACCCCATCTGCAATCTGGTGTACCTGTATGACAACCTAGAACAGATTGATGGAATGACAAAGAATTTATGGCTGAATTAATTTCTCATCACAATCACTACGGTGGTTTTTGAGCCATACACTGAATCTGAAAATGGCAGACAGTTTCTGTTGAAGCAGACTGAAAGTAGAAATGTAATTTTATACTTCTGAGGCAAATCTCTAGTCAAGAAAGTTTTTATCACATGCTTGATCACATCCTTGATTACATTTTACAGTCTTGCAGGTTTTGGTTTAGATACCAATTCCTTGCTTAAAGTGATCTTTGAAGCTTGCCACCAAATTACGAATCATGCAATTCACAATCTGTAAGATCAGAACACATTGCAGAATAAAAATTACTTTCCTTATAGTAATAAAATAGTTTTACATCACTGCAGTTTAGATGAGATATATAAAAATTAAATCAAAGTCGCTTTAATCAGTATCTTGGATTAAATTTTATATCCTATAACTGTAACTAGGACTGAATTAGATCTTAGCATAATTTTAATTAAAGTCTCTTAACAAGGCCAGGAAAGTCAGTTTAGTTAAATATGCAATAAATTCAGGAGATCTTCTTGCGTACTGGTAGTTACCTGAATCAATGATGTCCACCGGAACTTATTCCCACTTTTTACTGATTTCTTTAATGAAGTTGATGTTCATAAGAATGAGTCACTTCAACTTCACTGAGGCACACATGCAGTGATTTTTTTGATACATCTGTGAGTGCTATTTCAATCTAGACCATGAGGAAGTAGTGCTCTGGTGACTCAGTGACCTCTCAGTGATGTATAAGCACATTCCAAATAAAGGTCTTGACCATTTCTCCAGCATTTTAGAAATAACTTTATCAGTGTTTATACATGTCTTGTGTGCCATGAGGAAATATTCTGCTAAAGGTTTTGATTTTTTTTCTCAATGGAAAATTGATTTCCATTTTCCCATGAATTTAAAGGGCCAAATTATTTTCTGGCTATTTTCTTCTTAAAAGAAAAAAATAGGACTGTCTTACATTGTTTTCAACTAGTTTTACTCTAACCTGTATTTATTATCAGAAATGTGTGTTAGTGTGAAAAATGTGAAACCTCTTTTCCATCAACCAGATTAGTAAAACAACAGGCAAGGCAATAAAATTCCACTTTGCCTGTTAGTAATAGTTTAGCCAAAGCAAGTATTTTAATCATTAAGGCAACATCTGCCAGCTTGTGTTTTGTTTTGCTTAAGTAGATTTGCAGCTGATTGCTGTGTGTTTACCCTTTGCCTTGCTGTTCTGTTTTATAACACTGAACTGTAAGGAATAATGTTCTAACTCCTTTAACAGCCAAATTGGTGAGTGCTTGATGGTAGCTTCACTTTTTTTTCTCTTGCCACTTTTTAATTTTTAATTTTGCTTTTGGTACTGCAAGGTACACTAAAAAGCACATGAACTGGTCAGTTAGGCAAAAGCCAGAGTGACTCGTACACAGATTTCTTCTCTTTAGAAGTAGAGAAGTAACTATGTTATTGAGGCTGAGGCAATTAAGGAGAAAGCAATCTGTATTGTTTTCATTAGCAAAAATAAATCTAACAGATGAACTAAAGTGTTCTCAAGAGGAAAAAAATACAATGAAGGAAGCAACCACTAGAAACTTAATATGTATACAAATATTTGTTACAGTAGAATTATATTACTCCCTTTGTTTGTGGGCACTCTTACTTTATGTGAATTATCATATGAAGCCTAAACACTTAAAATTATTCCTTTCCTGGGAATCCACCAAGTATGTTTAAATTTCACTAATTTAAATATTAAGGTAAAAAGGGACTTAGGTCTTTCTAAAGTGGAGCATATATTATAACAAGAATTATGTAACATACTCTGAGAATTGATTAGGACTTCAGCTCATCACTGTCTAACAGATATCTTCAAACATTTGCATCTCCCACCAGTTATCATGCTCAAGTTCAATGGAACTCAGGCTGTACAGCTGGTGTTCAGAGGTTTCACTGCTTAGGATGCCTTTTTTTTTTTTTTGGCTCTTGAGACAAGATGCAGAGCACACACACCAGTCAAAACATAAAAAGTAACTTTTTTTTTCTTCCCCATTAGAGGGTTTGGGGAGTGAAGAGTCAATATATGATTCGATTTATCTTGTGATTTGTTTAAGTTGCAGAGAATTAAGGAAAGGAGTAGCAAGGACTTGAGCTCCAGACAACCTACTTGAAAGGTTTGAGCTGCCAGCTCCTGTATTATCCAAGAGTGGTATGAATTCTCTAATGCAGGCAGTTGTAGAGCCACAAAAATGATTAAGGGAATGGAACATCTTCCTTATGAGGAGAGGGAGTTGGGGCTCTTTAGCTTGGAGAGGAGGAGACTAAGGGGTGACCTCATTAATGTTTATAAATATGTAAAGGGTGACTGCCAAGAGGATGGAGCCAGGCTGTTCTCAGTGATGCCCAATGACAGGACAAGAGGCAATGGGTGGAAGCTGAGGCATAGGAGGTTGCATGGAAACAGGAGGAAAAAGATTTCACTGTGAGGGTGATGGAACACTGGAACAGGCTGCCCAGGGGGTTGTGGAGTCTCCCTCTCCGGAGATATTCAAAACCCTCCTGGATGTGTTTCTGCATGATCTGGTATAGGTGATCCTGCTCTGGCAGGGGGGGTTGGACTGGATGATTTTTGAGGTCCCTTCCAACCCCTAACAGTCTGTGATTCTGTATAAACACCTTGATTTTGCATGTCAGTTGGACAGTACAATATGCAAAAGGCTGAACAAAGGTTGTAAACAGTACAAAACTACAATGCATAACTTTTTTTTGTGACTCCATAACAGTAATTATGTGTGAAGAAAGTCATCATCTTTTGTCTTTGAGCAGCAAACACCTTGTCGGTGGCTGCTTGTTACAAAAATACACTTGTAAGAATATAAATTTTATCTATACATACTATTTGTATGTATAATTTTATTGCCTGCCTGGAAAGAGCTTGACAATTTTGACTGCTTTGTTTGACCATTTTAACTGCTTTGCTTTCTGGCACTTGTGGAAGCAGTCACATTTGTTGGATTTGTTAAATTACGTTCTAGGTGAGAAAAAAACACATTTACACACCAGCAACAGTCAGCAGTGTGAAGTGTGTTAAGTCTTACTGAAGATTCATAGTTGGTTTAGGCCTAGTAGTGAGACCATTCTGGGGGCCATCTCTGAAGAGTTTATTTGCTGATTTGGGCTTGGACTACTGAAGTCAAGAAGGAAAGAATGTTCTGTTTTAATGAACATTTCCACCCTCTGGGTTCTCCAAGGAAATTCAACCCATTCCTCTTCCTTCTTCTAATTCTTTGAAGGTTGTCTTTTCCAACAGAAATGGTTCTATGACTCTGTGAGCTGCTAACATAAGTTCTTCCTAAGCTGTCACATTCGTAAAATGAATGTAATTCCATGCACATGAAGAGTGATTGTAGTTCTCAGTGCAGGCACACTTTCTGTAAGCACAGTGAAGCCACAGACAAATGTAAGTGACCATGGGAACCTTGCTTATATGGAAACCTTGTTTACACATCTGTGCCAACAATTGCTGTCCTGGCTAGAGATTAAAGTGGTTTTGTTTTCTTTGTACCATTCTGTTGCTATTTTAAGCACAAGAGCAGAGCCTCAAAAAAGGACTTCTCTGGCAATGTTTAGATGATAATTGTTGGTTTATTTTTTTTACTTAGTTAAATATCATCCTTTCATATATGCATAACTAAAAATACATCTGAATAGCCATTAAGGGCACAGAGGTTGTTTTATGATGACAGATAAGAGAGGTTACCCATTTGAAAGACATTCTACTGCCTACACTCTCGAATATTTATGCACAAAATATAATCTCAATATTATGATTAACATCAATTAATGTTGCTTTGTTATCTTTTTTTTTTTTAATACCCCTAACAATTATAAACTTTCAGCCACATGTGGGGAAAAAATTTAAAGTACATTAAAAAAAAAATGACAGGCAGAGCTACTATAAATAGGAGATCATGAAATTGATCTTAGATGCTTGTATTCTAGTTTCTATCTTTGTTCTCCGCTCAACTGACTGTACTTTTTGTGCAGTAATGACACCAACACATAAATCCAAGATGAGAAATCAAGTGAGAGTACTGAATATTTGTGGCTTATTGTGTGAGAGGGTGGTCTTGGATGTGCAGTGCTTTAGAAATGCTATTAGGATGAGCAGAAAAAACAGCGTTGCCCAGAATATGATGTGATTCATCATTTCCATCTCTGTGAATATATTCTTGTGATTTTTGAGAATTTTTTTAAGGATTTTATGAAAAGGAAAAAATTCTTGAGTTATTTCAGGAGAAGGTAGAATCAGTAATTCAGTACTTTACTAAAAGGATCTATGGATCCTTGTCTCTTCTGGGGCATATTTCCTAAAACTCTTAAAAGCAGTGTGGATAAACTTAATGTTCCCACCACTTTAATAGATACATCTGCAGGCACCTTTATCACTTCCAGAAAGGCAATGGATCATCTGTGGGTCTGAGTCAGACAAATACAAATGACCTCACAGAGAAAAGTTTTCATGTTCTTAAATTAACGGTGGGGTTTTTGTTTGTTTGGTTGGTTTTGGTTTTATTTTGTTTTGGTTTGGTTTTATTTTGTTTTGGTTTGGTTTTTTGACTTGTCAGTCCCACAAATGGCTTACTGAGGTTTCTAAGACACCATTTTTGGAGCTGATTGATGGTTTAGTGGTGTTGGTTGTTAACTCTAATGTTAATGATTTCATTATAGACAATTTAAAAAGAGGACACCACTGGCATTTTGCAAAGAGCAAGTTAATACTTAAAATACTGAGAGGAAGTTAATAATTAAAACTAAGCAGCAAATGTAAAAGTAGAATGTCTACAAGACCATTCCTTACTGCTTAAGAGTGTTGCTCTACTTTTTTTTTTCTCATTTTTGGTTTATATTTTGGTCTTGAAGGAAAGAGAATTCTGCTTCTTTGTTCTTGTTTACTGTATGCTAAATGCTGTTTATTCCTTTCTGCCAAAATTGAGAGCAGTTCTGATGTTATATCAAAAATCTAACTGGACAAAATCATTACATAGTTTATGGTACAAGATTCTACAGGTAGAGCTATTTCATGGATTAGTTTGAATTAGAATCAAAGCTTAGTATGGGCATTCCAAGGAAACACTCCATTTGAGAAATCTCACTCTTGCATCCAGAGGAGGTGCAGGGAGAGCAAGGTACTAAGGAAGACATAAGTAAGGCTGGTTATTGTAAGAGGAAGAACAGAAATGTCCATTTTTGTTCTTCCTCCACTAGGAGATTAAGACAAATGTGTTGTTCTTTTTCTTAAAGGTGAGGTTTTCCTAATTAGAATTTTAGTCTCTTTGAACAAGAACAGAATCTAATGCCCTGTGCCCTGAAAGTCCAACTTCAAATCTATTTCCTATTAGTCTGCAGATAAATTAACAAACTGTAGCAAGCTGATTATTGCTCTCATCCAAAAGCTTATTGCAACAAATGAATGTCTTACCTTTCCTCTCAATAGACCTCTTATCAGGCTTTGTGTCCTTTAAAACAAACAACTGAACAGATTAATAAAGCTGATGGACTAGCAGAGTGCCAGCAAAAAGGAATTCGACCTTAGCTGTCATTTTTAGTTTGCATTATTATTCTTGTTTTGTTTCCCCAGTGTTTTCTATAGATTTTTAATTTATTTTCTTTCACTGCATTGCCTTGCTATTGCAAGCTTTGGTGCTTTGTGATTGTTTAGCTTCTGATCAGCTGCTGTGCAGGCAGTGTCAACTTCCCCCTCACTGGTTTGGCAATCATGCTTGAAACTGAGAAGATAATTCAGTCTGCCTATTAAATTTTTTAGTCTCTCTTTGGAATTCGCCGTAGTTTGACAACAGTGCTGCTTGCCTTTTGTTGTGTGGTTGTATTTTAACTATGAATGGCATTGTTTATATAGGAACTCACAAAGAATTTGACAGATGATGAGTCATTGTCATTCTGAGCAGGGATCAGGGGCACAAGAGGCTCATGGTCGTCACCAAGGCAGAGACATGGGGAAGTGGCAATAGTGAGAGCAGATGGGAAAGCAACAGAATTAGCAGTGTACTGTTCTTGCATGTCCTAAAGTAGGGGTGGTGAAAAAACATTAAGGAGAGAGTGAGCTGGTAAATCTTGAGGACAGAGCTTTTAAGGTGTATATGATACAGGTAAATAGAAGGGGAGATGGGAAGTAAGCAAGGAATTTCTCTAAAGGAAAAAAAAAATCATTTTTTTCCAGTATCAGTCACATCTTGACCAATACCTCAAATTTAACTTTACTGTGTGCATTCCCTGTAGTGCTATTCCCCAGCTCCAAAGCATTGCATCTCTTCTTGCAACAAACTGTAAGAAATATTATCTCCTGCAAATGATAAGAAATAATAGCTCTTGGAATTATCACTCCAGCTGGCATATCTGCAGAGTCTTCCTTTGTGCAAGATACATAATCAGTTGTGTATCTGATGCATATCTGCTTAAGCACAATAGTGCCTTGTGGCAATGGTCCAATTTTGTTGTTGGCAAAGAAATAAATAAAAAAAAAAGTATTATTATATCTGTTTAAAACAGGCTACATATTTTTGAGGCTCCATTTGTTCAGTTGACAAACTATAAGATAAAAACAAATTTCTTGAATTGCCTGAAGTGTCAAGCTTGCAATTCCAATTCCCCCTTTCTGCATTTTATCTTAATAGTATCTTATTTTCTTTATTTTATTTGTCTTGGCTTATTTCCTATTATTCCTATGCTTTCTTGTTTTTTAAATTAATCTCAAGTTAAAGTTGAGTCTCAGTAGTCGTTTTATTTTTTTTTTTTTTTGTAATTCAACTTGGAATCATTTTTGTACCCCACAACATGGCTTGTTTATGCTGATTTTGGGTAACTTTTTGTTTTTAATATTTGAAAGATATTAATATTGAAAGAGATTTTTAATATTGAAAGAGATGCTGCTGATTATTGTCAGAAACGGTAAACAGTTCTGAATTTTCCATGAGTTCCTGGTGCTTAGAGTACGTCTCAGCTATGTTAATTAACGGCTCATAGTGTCTATTGCTTTATTATGAATCATCACAGAATCACAGAATGTTAAGGGTTGGAAGGGACCTCAAAAAAACATCTAGTCCAACCTCCCTGCCAGAGCAGGATCACCTAGACCAGATCACACAGGAACACATCCAGGTGGCTTTTGAATATCTCTGGAGAGGGAGACTCCACGACTCCCCTGGACAGCCTGTTCCAGTGTTCTGTCACCCTCATAGTCCCTCATAGTGAAAAATTTTTTCCTCCTGTTTCCATGCAACTTCCTATGGCTCAACTTCCACCCATTGCCCCTTGTCCTGTCATAGGGCATCAAGTACCTTTATTGATTCCAAGACAGTTGATCTATTTTTCTAGTAGTCAAGCAATAATTTTTGCTGTGTGATTTTACTCCAAATGACAGTAAGCAAATCTTCCAGGGCTGTTCACTCTCTTTGTTCCTGTGGGAGCACCAGCAGGATAGACTTGTTCAAGTAAGATGAACCATAGTTCAGATCTGTCTTCGGTGACAGATTTTATACTGTGCTGGCCCCTTGGAGCTGTGGACGCTTGTGACTGTTACTTCCTTTCATACTGGGGAAAATAAAAGCAGAAGCATGGAACACATGTATTAAATTTTGCTGTGTCTAAATTGGTTTTCACATCATGTCATTGCTTTATTCATTTTAAGTCTGTTGTTACTCTTTGTGTTGGTTGAAACAACGTATCCAAGTTAGCATCTGGACAGTGAGTTAAAGATGAACATAATACTTGTACTGGTTTTTTTATAGTAATTTTTCAAATGCTACTATGTATTGACATCTTAAGGTGTTGGCCTTTATTTTAAATATTAAATTATTAAATTTATTTTAAATATTAAATTCCTTCAAGGCTACAGATAAATCAGAACCCAGCAGTGTATACTGAGTTTAAATCTTCGTTGTACAGTCTGCTATTTTGGACACATCTATACTTAATCTTTCAGCTATGACATTCTTGACAATTTTTCCATGTGGAAATATTCAAAGTCTCCCCTGGGTTTCAATAATCTAAATAAATTCACTCTCTTGCTCTTTACACCCTTTTCTCAGTGGTTAATTAATGCACTGAATAACGCCTAGTGCTGTTCACTTGGGAAAGGTTCCTAATGCTCAGGGTTGAATATTAGTTACATTGCTTCCCTGTTATTTACATGGGATCCCTGCTATTGTTCCTAAACAGGTCCTTCTATAGGGCCTTAGTTGATAGTAAATAGACTGTATTCCTTTATTATTGGTTTTCGTCTTTTGTTTCAATTAATTGTTAAAAAAAAAAACAATTGACAAATATATTTTTCTCAGACACAGATTTTTGTCTGTGATGCACTTACTAAATAATTAAAGAATTATACTTACACATGGAAGCAGAGGTCTTCTTGGGCATCCATTCCCAACAGAGAGCTTAATTTCTGTTTCTGATGCAAGCACACCACTTCAGTGCATGCATATATAGTCATTCTAGGAGGTTTCTCCTTCTAGATATAAGTTTGTGTGGCCATTGTCTGATTATGGAGGGGTGACATTTAGCAAGTCTTAAATCTCAAAGACTGTTGAACATAGTGACAGGTTCCTATGGTGCCATCAGCACTTTACTGCATGTATAATGTGCTTAACTTGGACTGGGTCAAATCACAGAACAATAGAATGGCTTAGGTTGGAAGGGACCTTAGAGATCATCTACTCCAACCTCCCCACTCTGGGCAGAGATGCCTCTCAAACTAGACTCTTCTGCTCAAGGCCTCATCTGGCTTGGCTTTGAATGAACTAATCATATTAGATTTACTAGAATAATGTTGCTACTTGATATTTGGGACTACTAAAATTAGCAAGCTCTTGATCAGATTGTCATTCTGAATAAGCTGGGGCACATTAACAATCATACAGAGATCAGATTTAAATGTACAGTTGTAATTAACAATATTAAACGATTTCAAGTGATTGAGGTGAAATATATTACAGATGCTAGGCAGCATAAGATGGACATTTTTTAGATCAGAAGTACAGGTAGTTAAGAAAGAATTATGGGAATTAAGGTAAGAAATCCAAATAGCTCACAAATATATTTAAGTCCTGTAGAAACAATGTAATGGTAAAGCCACACGGATGTATCTCCTTGACTGTTCAGTATTTTTATGCTTTAAATAAAGAGATTGCACAGTACATACAAATCACTCAGTAAAGTATAAAAGTTTAGAGATCAGTGGCTACTGCAAAACATAGACTTGGTGAGAGACCATTCTAATGCCCCATTTCTGCAGAACATTTTTATGACTAATATGTATGCAGTGTTGTGCACATACCTCACACTGCAAGAGCAGAATGAAGTGAAGGAGTTAAAGTAATGCTACAGTTTTCTTTTTAATACTATTATACATTGAGTTGTTTGCATTTTTAATAGAGGGCCTAATGAATTGTCTGTAGTCCACCCATGCATCCCTAATAAATATGTGAATATCAGTTGAATTTAACTTTTAGTGATAGCAATGCAAGGCAGCCATCTCCAATGTTTGCTTGAGGTTAGGAAAGTTAAGAGTTTTCTCTGTCTTGCTTTATGATTCTTCTGAGAGAACCTGTCTTTGTTTTTTAGTGTTTTACATTATTTTTCCTCCTATGAAGTCTTAACATAATTGTTATAATCATAACATAATCCAGTTTCTAGGAATCCTTTGTAACACTAAAATAGAGCTTGAAAAATTAGGATGACTAACATCTGAAAGAAGTAATATCCAAGCCAAATTGTAGGACATTGTCTGCATGATCTACATCAATAGCACCCCTTGCTAGTCAGTTATTTTCTTGTAATTTGTGGTGGCGGTAGACTGAGCTTCACCTCTGTGGTCACCTTAATACATACAGGTCTCTGATAAAATAGAAACTTTTTCCTCTCAAGCTTTGTGTGCCATTCTTACATTATCTTGTTAGAAAATCTGAGCCATGAACTCTCTGCACAAAGAGGAAAACCTCAAAGAGGGAATGATTTAGTGTTTCAGATGTTCTTGTAGGAAGTCATGGTGCAATGCTATAATGACAGTGTAACAGAGCTCAATGCCAGATTTGTATGGGCTAGGAAGGTGGGTTTTATTTTAAACAGTTTCATATACAGATGTGTTGTCCCAGCTATCTGTCCAGCATTTAAGCACCAAGATATTTGTATCTAAGTATTTCAACCATGGGAATCCTTAGGAGAGCTCAGAGCACAGTGAACATCACCTAATGATTTGTTGTCATGTTCCCTGTGTTCTTAGGTGGTCAACAGTTTTCTGGGTTTGGGATGTGCCTACTGTGAACCTGGGTAAATGGCACAGAACTCATTGTGAAACATGACACATTTTATTTGTTGGCTTTTCCCTTCTTGGAGTGAAGGGCCTGAGCAAATTGGGCATATGTAAGTTCATATGGGAACTGATAGGATGCCCTATAGCTCTGGAGGGTGAAAAGAGGACAGAGACAGGCTCTTTCCAGTGGTGCTTATGGACAGGACAAGAGGCAATAGATGCAAACTGGAACAGTAAGTTCTCTCTGAATGTCCAGAAACACTTTTTCACTGTGAGGTTAACTGAATGCTGACACAGGCTGCTCAAGGAAGCTGTGGAATCTCCATTCTTGGAGGTACACAATCCTGGAAACTGACTCTAGGGACTCTGAACAGGAGGTGTTGGACAAGATGACCTCCAAAGCTCCCTTCCAAGCTCATTCTGTGACCACATTTATGGAAATGAGCAACTGTTGATGCCTTTCCATGCTTTCCACTGATTTCTTTCAGTTGGATATGGGTAAGTCTGCCAGAATCACATGTGAGCACACAAAATTTCAGGTATGTCCACTTTTGTCATGGGTTTTTGTAGCAGAACAGTCAGATCTCCTCACTCACAGACTTTGTGTTTTGGTGTATTTATGCCTGACTCATTTAAATTGTCTGGAATTGCTGCTTGAGGGGTTATGTTTTCCTCTGCTGAAAAATTTTGTCTTTGAAATTTGTCCAAAAAAAGAATTGAGGTAGAACTATCACAGAACATCCTATTCCCTTTGAAGACAGTTGAAGGTTAGCTATTCATCTCTGCAGTGTTAGGATTTTCTCTGTAAGGCTTTTGTCTGAGTGTGAATTGAATATTGTCTATTTTTCTTAATTTGGGATCTGGAAATTCATTATTTTGTGACTTACATTTGCATGATTCTGAGGCACAGAACTAGAGTTATAATTTCTTCTCAAGGTTGTTGAAACTCCATGGTCATAATTTATTAATATTATTCTGTATTCTCATCCTATCTCCCGTTATAATTCCTGTTGTATTACAATCTTTCTGCAGTGGATCTGTTTTAATCACGCTGTGCCCTTCTTATAGGGGAGAACTTCTTCCATATTTCATGTTTTTCTAGGAGTCTTAAACCTCCTGAGTAGTGAAAAATCATAAGATATGTAGTGGTTCTTTACAACTAATATTGCTGTATTAGATTATATAGATAGAATAAATTATAGACAGTCTGCCATCCCTCCTTCTTAGGTAGATGCTAGCCAGTTTTGGTTACTAGCTGCTTCAGAGATGAGTATTATAAGGGTGGATCCTCACCATCATCTTTATTTTTCTTCTGAGCAGTTATATGCTTCTTAGAATATACTGACAGATTGGAACAGTTGTTTGAAAATACTTTTGGATCAATCTGATCTGTCAGCATCTTTGTGAGCACTGAAGCACACACTTGGTGTGTGTTTATCTAAGTGCATATTTAGTGTTACTCTTACTTAATATGAGATAATGCATAATACTATAAGAGCTCTAAGTGCTGCCAGAGAAGTTTTCCAGTTTGGAAACTGAAGTTTCTTTCACTTACATCGTAGCAAATCCCTTTTTTTGCCAGGCCCCTGAGCTCAGCCCTCAGAGCTTGCCACTTAAATGAAAACTATGCTAACAGTTTAATAGTATCCTTTGTGAGCCCTAATTGATTTCTTGTAATGCCATCAGTGCATTTCACAATCTTATTAAATTTAGTTATTTCTACAGAAATTAAGTGTAAGGAAACAAATGTCTTTAGAATATAATTATTTTCATAATCTGTTTTAATTACAATTCACTGCCTTAGAAAGCAGAGATTTTATCTTAATAAATTTAATAAATTATATCTGAGTAAATTAATATGCTGTTTATTAGATGGCATTGTTGGCTGCCTTGGAATCTCAAAAGGATTATGCTTTTTGGAATGCAGTGAAAAGCTTAATTCTACATATTACAAACCATGAGTGTGAAGAATACTTAAACAGAACAATAATCTTTTTGCTTCCTTTTGGCAGAATTAAGAGAACTCTTTTGTCTCTTTGATTTTAGGGTTTCTTCTTTCTCTGACTTCTCCCTTTAATGAGAATACCAGAATTATTAAATCTTATTTTCCCAAGTTCTATTGGGACATTACTCAAATGATACAAGATTAAAAAGGAATCTGTCCCATGTTGTTGCTTGGATTTATGTTCGGGTTTTTTTTTTTGTTTTAGGGGGGGGTCTTCTACTTGCCTGCTTTGTCTTTTCACGATGCTTCTTTTAAGTTTTGACTCAGAGCAATTTTAAAAAGCCTTTTGAGTGAGTCCATCAGAACATTATTCTTTATCTGGCTGCATGTGGCTTGGATGGGTGAATGCTTTGCTGGGCTAAAAAAACTGCTGGATATCTAGTCCCAAAGAGTGGTGGTGAATGGACTTAAATCCAGTTGGTGGCTAGTCACAATTGGTGTTCCCCTGGTCTCTTTAATATCTTTATGAATGATCTGGATGAGGGAGTTGTATGCACTCTCAGTAAGTTTGCAGATGACACCAGATTGGATGGGAGTGTTGATCTGCTTGAAGGTAGGAAGGCTCTGCAAAGGAAGCTGGACAGGCTGGATTGATGCACTGAGGTCAGTTGTATGAGGTTTAACAAGGCCAAGCACCAGGCACTTGGGTCACAAGACCCCTATGCAATGTTACAGGCATGTGGAAGACTGTCTAGAAAACTCTCTGGCAGAAAAGGACCTGGGAGTGCTGGTTTGCAGCTGGCTGAACATGAACCAGCAGTGTGCTCAGGTGGCCAAGAAGTCCAATGGCATAATGTGGCCAGGAGAACTAGAGAGTGATTGTACTGCTGTACTTGGGACAGCTGGGGCCTCACCTTGAATACTGTGTTCATTTTTGTGCCCCTCATGACAAGAAGGACATTGAGTTGCTGGAATATGTCCAAAGAAGGAAAATATATTGTACATTGTTATTTAGATGTCTAAGAAAAGAGCAACCAATTCTATTATTGCTGCTGTTTTAAATTTGATGAGTGGCTTAACCATATGCCCGTGAAGAAGAGATCCTGTTCACTATCCTGAATCTAAGATTTTCTTATTGTGGGTTTTTTTTCTAAGTATATACTGATTTAATGTGTATTGTCATTTATATGTTTGACAAAAGAACAACAAATTCTTTTAGTTCTGTTGTTTTAAATTTGACAAGTGGCCTAACCACAAGCTGTGTATATGTCCATGAAGAAGAGACCACACTCCTCCTAAGCAGCCCCTGGGGACATATCTCCTACAGGCTAAGCAATCCTATGATGTGGAGAATTCTTATAGATGGCAACATGTGCTGTCTATAAAAATCCAATCAATTTTTAAGATTTTTAAAACTGGATGACTCTGCAGTAAGGCATTCAATAGATTTCTCCACTTCAGAATTAAAAAAAAAAAATCAATCCAAGAATTATTTCTTTTCACAAAATGTTTGGGAAAAGCAAATAAGATGTTAAAGGATCAAAAATACATGGAAATATGATTCTTATTGTGAGATTTGACTGTTGGGGGGGGTTGGCTGACACCCCCTCAGGCTGTGCAGCCATCCAACATGACCTGGACAGACTGAGAGCTGGATCTTATTGTGAGATTTGACTGTTGGGGGGGGTTGGCTGACACCCCCTCAGGCTGTGCAGCCATCCAACATGACCTGGACAGACTGAGNTAAAAAAAAATCAATCCAAGAATTATTTCTTTTCACAAAATGTTTGGGAAAAGCAAATAAGATGTTAAAGGATCAAAAATACATGGAAATATGATTCTTATTGTGAGATTTGACTGTTGGGGGGGGTTGGCTGACACCCCCTCAGGCTGTGCAGCCATCCAACATGACCTGGACAGACTGAGAGCTGGATGCAGACAAACCTCATGAAGTTTAATAAGGACAACTNTGTCCAGTTTTGGGCTCCCCAGTTCAAGAGAGACAGAGACCTGCTGAAGAGAATCCAACAGAGAGCCACAAGGATGATGAGGGGACTTCAGTATCTCCCCTATGAAGAGTGACTGAGATCCCTGGGGCTGTTTAGTCTGGAGAAGAGAAAACTGAGAGGGGATCTCATCAATGTCTATAAATATCTGAGGGATGGGTGTCAAGTGGAGGGGGCCAGGCTCTTTTGGGTGGTTCACAGTGATAAGACAAGGAGCTTCAAACTTGAACACAGAAGATTTCATATTAACATGTGGAGAAACTTCTTTCCAGTGAGGGTGACAGAGCAGTGGAACAGGCTGCCCAGGGGGGTTGTGGAGTCTCCTTCTCTGGAGACTTTCCAAACCCACCTGGATGCATTCCTGTGTGGACTACCCTAAGTGATCCTGCTCTGGCAGGGGGGTTGGACCTGATGATCTCTGGAGGTCCCTTCCAACCTCTGATATACTGTGTGACTGTGAAACTGTGATACACATAGTATATGCAGTTTGCCCTAAAAGGGTAAATAACTACACATACTCAGAATTTGGAAGTTAAATGAAAATAATATTTACAAAAGTAGATTAAAAAACAAAAGTACACTAAATACAAAAGGTAATAAATATATACAAATACATATGTACATATACAACTAGACAGTAGCTCAGCTATACCCTGTACAGACACCCACCACCACCTTCTACACAAAGAGAGCCCACAACCCCCAGGACAAAGCACAGAGGGCTGTGTACCAGCTAAGTTATCATCCTCTTGTCCCAGCCAGTGTCCTTACCAATGGCCTAAACAATGATCTGCAGAGAGGAGCAAAAACAAAGTTCAGAAGGGAGGCAAAGAGGGAAAAATGGAAGAAGACAGAAAGAACAAGCTGTGCTCTCAAACTATACAGACATTTGCAGAACCAATGAAATGGAAGAAATTTATCTTTTATATTCCATTCAGCCCCTTTGAGATCATCCATCTCACTGGACTTGAATTCTCTGGAAAAACTTATTTACAATTCGGACAGCAGTCCCTTAACCTGTAACATCTGTATTCCAACAGAATCTTTTTGGATTTTACTATCCTCTGCTGCAGTTTACTTATGTCCTTGCTGAAAAAACATGTTAAGCCAGTGCCACTTGGCAAAACTTATTTTTTCTTTTCTGATTTCAATTAGTGTATTAGTTTTTAGGATTGCTTAACATTATTTACCAAGGAGTACAACCTCCTGTTCACACCATACAGGATTTGAAATAGAGATTAACACTTAGAAATTTCATGGCCTCCTTGGAAAAGTCACAATAAATTACAACTTGGGAAATTATAGCTGCTAAAATCAAATATCTTAGTTTCTGATTAAATAACTAGACAGGAAATCAATCTAGATTACCAGAGATTTGAAGACTAAACATAGGTGTGCATTAAATTACTTGATGTACTGCAAAACATCAAATGGCTTTACTACATATTTTCTGAGCTTAAAAAATTACTCATCACAATGCTGTCAGACAGGTATGCATGTAATGTAATAGCTAAGTAAGAGCTAAGTAGCCTTGGCTGACTTGAATTAATGAACAATACATCATACATACCTGCTTATATTTCTAAACCCATATTTAGCTCAAATCTAATGTAAAAAAAATTAGTAAGTACGTGTGATACCTACGGTGCACATGAATGCTGATAGAATACAGATGCACTTCAATGTCTTTTCAGCAGCAAAATTGCTGGAGCCTTTAGTCTTCTTTTCCAATCTAGAAATCAGACCTCCCTCAAAGATAACACAGACTTCACATTTTTAAAAGTTTATTTTATCGTGTGAGTGTTAGAGATCTCTCTTGCAATTTATCACATTTGTGAAACACACAAAGCCCACCAAATTTTACTGTTAATAGGGTTTAGGGTGTTGAACACAATATCCATAACTTGTAAGTCACAAAAATGAATAATTAAATTAGTCAGACCATGGAACTATTTAGTGATTTTGTAATAATAACAAATAAGGAAGCAATCTTTGATTAAAATCAACCAGGGAATTACTTCCTTTTGTTGCTTTCTTGTGGTTTGGTTTGGTTTGTTTCTTTTAATCGTGCATGTTTCAGTCAGAGTACTTTCAAAGAAGTACTTTTGCTTCATTTTTTACCAGATTAATTCCAGTTAGTACCTCTCAGGAGAAAAGGTAAAAAAGGAACCCTACTTTCCAAACATATATTAGCTACAGAACTTGCACTTTATCTACAAACTTACCTTAATTGGTAGGTGAATTATATGTAGCGTGTCTTTGTTATATTTTGATTTAGTGATTAAGATTTGTTTTCTTTCTACAAGTGTTGAAACTGACTATTTCTGTTTGCACAGGGTTTGTGAGCGTGAAGCTGCACTGGAATCAGCCTTGAGAATGCTGCAGCAATTCTACCTGGATCTTGAGAAGTTCCTTGCTTGGCTTACAGAAGCTGAAACAACAGCAAATGTCCTGCAGGATGCAACGCACAAAGAAAAGATACTAGAGGACGCCAAAACAGTCCGAGAGCTCATGAAACAGTGGCAGGTAAGTCAAGTACTTTCAGTTTAGAGATGTGGTATCCAAAGTGGTAGCTTTTTTTTTTTTTTTTTTTTTGCAGCGTGCAGCTACTACACAAAACTGAAGTCGTTCTGCAAAAAAGGAGAACTGGTACCACCTTTATGTATAGCTTTGGGTATTGGTGCAGGGATCTAACATGAGTCACATCATGAATCTGATGTCTTTCAGCATATAGCACATTTGGAAAACTGCCTTGAAATGTAACTTTTAAAAGTACAGAAAGGGAAATTTGCTGAAATGGGTGTTTAGATTTTATTTTTATCACATAAAAATTGATTACCAAGCTACAGTCTGGAATCGAGCACTCAAGAGACATGAGCATTTATTAAGCATTTCTGATACTTATAGAAGTTGTGTAAATTATATCATTTATTCTTTCTAACTTGAATGAATTAGTTTTCTTCCATCATTTTTTAATACATGGAAAATATTAATTTGATATTTGACTACTGTCAACATGCTCTCTTTTGATAACAAAAAGACATAATAATTAAAATTTTCTTAGTGTCTGGAGGACAGTTTGCAGAGAGCTGATTTTCTTCTGGAAGTAATAAATCTTTAAAAAGAGTTAGAGTTTGGTATTCGGTGTTCCAGAGAACCTTGAGAAAAATTGGTTGAGGTCATGCTGTTGAAATACTTTGTTATACTTTCATTGTGCTTTCTTCACTCACAGAGGTGTCTGCACAAACATCTTTGTGATTTCTTAGATATGAGGTCGGTTGGCTGTTTGGAAGGCAGGGCCCTCTCTTCTAATATTCTTGGACAGAGCGTGACTTTCACATTGACAGAAAGATCAAAACTGGAAGTTTCAGACACCAAGGGCTTGATGCCTTTATTTGTGAACATACTGTGAAAAACTTCAGTTATAAGTGATTATGGTGATTTAATACACCTGATGGAAACACTGCCTGCTTCTTTTGACACTATTAATTGAGGGGTTTAACTATTTGACTTAACTGCTGCTATGTTCCATTACATCATACTTTCACCATGAGGGTAGTGAGACACTGGAACAGGTTGCCCAGAGAGGTGGTGGAAGCCTCAGCCCTGCATGTTTTAAGGCCAGGTTGGATATGGGGCTCTGGGCAACCTGATCTAGTGTGAGGTGTCCCTGCCCTTGGCTGGACTGGTTGATCTTTGTGGTATCTTCCAACCCTGGAAATTATGTGATTCTATGAAATATACAGCTGCTTTACTGGACAAATGAGGTCTGCATCATTTTTGCTAGTGATCTGTCTTTTTGCTAATTTGAATTGCAAATATACCTTAATATACCTTAAGTAATATACCTTAAGTCCATGTGTTTCTGAATTCAGTTACATGATCCTGGAGAGCAGATTTGAATGGAAGATTGTTCTAGATGGAGTGGTTAATTTTCAGTATAGATTATCTTTTTATATTCTCTAGATTAGGTTTTGGTCACAAAGATGCTAAAGTGACTGAATGAGTATTTGCAGAAGTTATTTTTAATGTGATCATTGAAATATGGATTCTTTGGCAAAACAGATACCTAAAAGTTTAAGTCAAATGCTTCTTTTTTAATTGTGATGGACTTTGTAAACATGATTATCTTTTCAACTAGTACCTTGAGATTTTCTCCCTTTCCACTTAAGAACCATCCAGAAATGTAGATGAAAGGAAAAATAAATTCATGCAAGTCCTTTCCTCATAAATAATTAATGAGGTACCAAAAAAAAATTTAAAAATCCATCATGTGACACCTTCTTTGAACTACTGAATTTTCTTCTAAAGATTTTTCTGCACTTTGATTGAGAAATGTTAAGGTTAAAATTGCAACTCTTCTTTTGAGGTTTTTGGGTTTTAAATGCAGATCTCTAAGGCAGGAAAGGTGAAAACTGTTGTAGTCTCCCCTCATACCCTATGGCAGGTGTGTTGGAACTAAGTAATCTTTAAGGTCTCTCCAACTCAAGCCATTCTATGCTATGGACTTGAAAGTGTGGTCTGTCTCTTGTTCTTGATGCAATTTGATGGACTTGGGTGATGTGAAAATAGTTTTTAGGAGTCCTGAAATGTTTTGATTGTGCTTTGATCTGCTATGTTTAGGCAATAGGCTTGAAGGAATGTTTTGACAAAGACCTTTCTACATAAATAATGAAATCCCTAAATTTCTGATTTCAGTAGTAGCTTTATCTCCTGGTCGCTAAGAATGTTTATTTCACCTTTAGTGATCCATCAGTTCTTTGCTTTACAACTCTCAAGCTTTAATTTCTGTTTTTTAAAAGCTAGGAAAATAATCTTTTACTGTGTGGAAACTTTTTATATAACTGAAGTTGCTTGTTTAGAAAAATTTTTAGGTGCTCCTTTTTTTTTTTTTTCCTGTTCAGAACCTGTTAGCTCAAATGTCACTAACAAAGATTAATCTTCCCCTAGTACTTGCACAGCAGAAGGAGAAGGGTGAGGCTTGCATAACTGCCCATTCTCATCACCTGATGATGTAATTATGTTAAACTGTTGCATTATAAACAAACTCTTTGTTATATAAGCATGTATTTGCATGCATCATTTGTCTGAACTGACAGCACTGTAATAGCTGAGGTGATTCAGAGTACTTGCTGGAGGATTTTCAAGGATACAAACCAGTTACTCCAAGGAGTTGTTTAATTGTGTTGCTTTTTATTGTCTAGTTGAAATACATCATGTGTCCCCATGAGGCCTGGTTTGATAAGTAAACATGTGAAGGAGATGAAAATAATTAATTTTACTTACTGCTTTCTTACTTCCAGTGATCTGAACTCTCAACTGTGTTAATTATTCTTCTGGATTGTCTTGTTGGCAATAATTGTATGTGACATTTTATACTGCTTATTTGATATTAGATATAATTGCAGTGCTCCTTTGGATTTATTCTGTTATTTTATGAATACAATAATTAAGTCTGTAGATTGATCACAGGGGTGTTTTTCACTGAAAATTTGACAAGGAATACTGCATGTGGCACTCGGTTAAACAATAACTAGAGAATGCTTTATACCATGTACACAAGTTACCAAATGTGTCTGAAATAATTTATGATGACTGATGAATTATTGGTAGTGTAGAGTGACTGAAAAATATGACAGCATATGATAAACGAAGCTGACTTAATAACTTTGGCATGCAGTACATAGCAAATTTATTTTTATTACCACCTTCATGCTCATTTAACCTCTAACCTATGTAGTTTTCTATTAGATGCAGGAGTTCTGCTGCTAATAATATAAGAACTATGCAGTGGCTTAAGTTATACCTATGAATGTTATAGGCAGTACCCATATTTTCTCAGCATGTTGTTTTTATCTCAAACAAGAGGTGTGAACAGCAGGCAAGGCACTCTTGTCTCTTCTATTTCTATCAAGTACTTCAAAGACACTCACCTGTTTTTAAGGTGTCCAAGCATGTGTTTTCTCAGCAGTAGAAAGCTGAGGTAGATACACATTCCTTACTCTTCTCCATTATTTAGCAGTATAGTGTAGGTTCTCTGAGAGAATAAAACTTTATCCCAAGTTTTTTTTTTTTCCCCAAACATAATTTACATGTAATTTCCTAGCACTGTTAATTTTGTGACATGATATATGAGTTAGATGATGAACCTGAGCAACTGGGAAGAGAGACAATTGGTAACATCCTGCTCACTTCAGCTGACTTGACTGAAAAAAAACCACACACACACAAAAGACCAAACCAAAAAAACCCATTTAATAGCAGTTCATTTTCTAGTATTTCCACGTTCTGAAACATTTTGTCACTCAATTCTGCTTGAAATTGTTCTCTGGAAGCTTTATATATCAAATACAATCTTCTCTCACCTAAATTTTTAAAGTTTAATCCTCAAGATTTGCCTTTTACACTAACCTGTTACTAATTATGAAATGTCATCAGTTCTATAGTATCTGAAATGGAATAGCAACTGCCAGAGGCACCTTACTCCACTGAATAACAGAGGAGAAATTGCAAACTCTAGGTTTTAATGTAAGTGCTATTACAGTCTAATCTGAGACAGGGCAGGATATTATCTTGGAGTGAAAAGCTAGCTGGTGAAGGACAATAAAGATGAATAAAGGTTTGGATCATCTTTCATATGAGGAGAGGCTGAGAGAGCTGGCACTGTTTATCCTGAAGAGAAGGCTCAGGGGAGGATCTTACCCACATGCTTAAACATTTGGCTTAAATGTATAATGAGGACCAAACCATGCTCTTCTCTGTAGTATTCAGGGCCTGGACAACAAGCAGGAGGCACAAACTGAAACACAGGAAGTTCTAGGTTAGCAAAAATAAAGAGAGAAAAAGAAGAAGAAAAGTATTGTAATGGTAGTAGAATCATGAAACAGCCTGTCCAGAGAAGTTGTGGCATCTCCATTATTGGAGATCTTCAAACCCTGGCTGGGTATGACCTGGAGCAGCCTGCTCTGAGCAGGGTGATTAGATCAGCTTCTTTTTAGATGTGCCTTCCTGTATTGAGTGTTCTGAGATTTTTGTGTTGTCTAATCAAATCACATAATCACTGGTCATATAGTCAGTCATTCTGTGGCCTAACTAATTTTTACATCAATATATAAATTGAAAAGTTTTAATATGACATATTAAAAAATTGAAAAATTTCTTGCTATCTCAAGAAAATTTTATTGTCATTTCTGCAAGATCCTGAGTGATGTGTTTAAGTGAGTGAGGATGAAAAGTGGGCAGTAAGAAGAGAAATATGAAGTAAGGAAAAGGCACCACAGAGAAAAAAAAATAATTATATATTTTAAAATTATTCTTTTTAGTGGCAAATGATGTGGGAACTGAAAGGTGAAAGATAGAAGTAAACAATGAAAGTAATAGAAGTGTTTTCCAGATTAAAATGAAGCAAAACTGGGGTTTCTGTTTCATAATTGAAAGCTGTAACCTTTGCCCTCCGAGTGTTTTTTTCTCCTAATCCATTCCCATTACTCTTACAGCTAAAATAAATATTTCCTCAAAAACTATTATGCAGACATGAATGGTGACTTGCTTGAAATATTTTTTTTTTTTAATTAAAATTTACTTTGCTAGTGTGTTATCAGATTGATACTTTTGCACAAAGAGTGGGAACTGTTAACACAGTTCTGGACTGAGATTTCATACAGGCTGTGGTCCTGATATGTCTACTCACGCTGAGTTCCTAGCTTGCTGGTAAGATCATACATTTTGTGAAATAATATTATTTTTGTGTTAATACCCATATTTTTATATGAGTGCATTGGATGGAGGGGAAAGAAGTCATTTACAACATAAAAGGTAGCTTCTGATAACACTGAAAACCTATCATTGCATTGCATCTATAACTAAGCTTAAAGAGCAGGACAAAGACGGTACCTATGCTCAGTTAAGTTCTGTGGTATATTTTTATTTTATGACCCATAGATAGATATGATAGATGCAATAACCCTGTAGCACAAAGGGCCAAAGATAATCTGTAACATAGTTTAATGTCATCCTGCTTAACTATGTTATGATTAATTTACTGCTATATAAGGCAGCAATAACGACATTGTTAGTTCAGAGTGTGTAATCTACAGTCTTATAAAAGGCTGCAAAAGTGGTGAAATTAATGAAGCTTCTTATGCACACAAATATATATTTATATTTGAGGCTTGAAGTCCTAAAAGAGTAACCTTTTCAAATGCATTCTAAGGATCAAGTCTGAAAATCATTTACGTTTGCTTATGCTACTCTCATTTGTCATCTGGATTAGACTTGCTGCCTTGTGGTTTATTTTTCTTTCTTAGAGAAGTAGCAGTTTTATTAAACTGTTTAACAGCCCAGCATCTGTTCCAGCACTACCTTGTAATATTGATATGCTGGTATTCTTGCTATCTTTTTGAGACTGGGGTTTTGTTCCACTCACAACAAAGACAAATTCAGTGTTACTTCCATATGATGATGTGCTGCTTTGTAGGTAAGGATATGAAAAAGGGATACAGGGGGTTTTCAGTGCAGGAAAGAACAATACAGGAAGAAGAGAAGCTGGGAAATAGAGCAGCTGTGTAGATTCGAGTTGCTGCTTAGTGCTATGTTAGTGGAAAACTGAATGCATTCACAGGGAGGTTTACATGCTGATTCTCAAAGGGGAAGGCAGTGCCACAGCTGTTCTTAGCTGGATATCAAAGAGAAGCAGTCAGGAAGTAAGCAGTGAAACAGATATAAGAAGCTGATGCTTTTTGTCAAGTATTTTGTTTTCATAATTTTCATTTGAATTATCTTTATCATAAAACCAGCAAATGTGTTGATGCTGTAGCTTACCTAGGAGTGGATGTATTAATGATATGCTATATTTCTACCATTCCTCTGTCAATGTTAAAACCAAAACTGTGATAAATACTACATTTCTTTCAGAAGGTAAAAGTCTCATTTTATTGAGTGATACAGTACTTAGTTACTAGAGTGAGATGTAAGCATTCTTAATACTTATTTCCAGGAAAATAAGTAGCTTTCAGTTGTAAGAAATCTCACATAGAAAGCAGGTTTTGTGAGCAAGATAGGTAAGTTTCTTCCTTTAATTTGTTCTTTGCAGATGTTCTCATAATCAAGGCAGAAGAAAAATCCTGTCTTTCAAATGTGCTAAATAACATAGTATATGCTCACTTGGTTGACTTTTTTCCTTTTTAAAAGCTCACTGAGGACAGCAGAAGGATGGTCTTGTTTTCATTTGCAGATTAACATTCAAACTCCATCAACTTTAAATATGGATTTTTTTTTTTCAAACACAGATTAGATGAGAAAAATCTTTTTTATCACTAATTGTGAGATTGTGTTGTATTAAGTAAGATCATTAGTGAGCATGGAAGATCACAAATAGAAATGGGACAGAGTGGGTCAGATAGTTTGCCATTATTCCTGAATATGCCTCTTCTCTGACTTAAGGAGAATCTAGGAAAAGTAGTTAAATAACTTGCTGCAGTAGGTACATAAACTTGATGTGGTTATAGATACAGATAAAAAATATGTGCTCTCTCTCTCTTAGGAGTGTAAATGTTAATGGTGTTTCATATAGGTCCTACCATTCAATATATTTCTAAACTGTGCACTTCTTCATGAAGTAATAGAAGAGAACCAAATATGAACCCAGACTGCTGAAATCACTTCCTCTGCAATGGTAACCACAAATTTAATCATAGTTAACAGTGAAGGTATTACAATCATAGTTAACTGTGAAGGTATTATAAAGACATGCCTGGAAATTGTATTCTGCCAGATTACTCCAGCTTTTCAGCTATGCCTTCTGTTGACCCCATCTACCTGGATGTCCCATAAGTCTTGAGGCAGTGACCATGTGTTTGGTTTTTCTTTGTCTCACTGAGAAATGTTAGTCTGAGCGTGTCTTGCCTGTTCATTGTCATCAAATAAGAAAAGTGTTAATGTTTTCTGTTCTTCGTGTCATTCTTTTCCATAGAAAATTTCCTTGAAACCAAATATTTGTTCACTTAGGGAAAGGATTTTTGCACCTTTATGCTACTTCATAGGATACAGGCTTTCCACTGTTGCAAAAAAAGTAGCTACCACTGCTTCAGTTCCACTGATTGTAGTTGTCAGGACATCTGAATGGGCACAGGTATTAACCTACTCCATGGCTACTATAATCAGTCAGATTTGTGCCTGTGAATTCATGGTGAAATTCTGCTGTATGGAGGACTGCTGCTGCTTCTCAGGGGAGGGAAGGGAGCAAGGTGAAGAGAAACTCCACCTGAGTGTGGAAATCCATTTGCCTTCAGTTACTGTATCCTGTTACCTTTCTCGGGTAGCGGTCAATAATTAAGCTCAGGGAAACTATTCTTTTAGCACTAAAAAATTAGGCAGAACAGGCCTCAAAAAGGGAAGCATAGTGGGCAGTAAGCCTAACTGCTAACCTATCCAAACAAAAGGCTGATTTATTTTCATGTATGTTAAAGGGACACAATGCTCATCTTACTCAGACTTGTAGAATCTTTGTTCTTTACTCTCTCTTTGTGTTTACTGTTTCTTTTAATTTTTTTTTTCTGTTAGATATTTAAGATGAGGAGGAATCTTTTTAGGGTTATGATATGTTTCAGAAATTATTTATGCAAAGCTGTTCTCAGAGTTTGGTTTAGCAATTTACAAGAAGTGCAGGTGATTTGTGGTTTAGATATGCTAATCTAGGGTGCTTTGTGGTTTAGAGGTGGAATGAAGTTCCTGCAAGAACACAGTAGGTTTTTTCATTAGTCCTTTTCTGTGGAAAAAAAAAAAATCTACTGAATTAGAATAGAGCTGGAAATTACTAGAAAAATGGGAGATCTGAAATTAACTGTGAGATTTTGCCCGGTTAAATCAGAAGCTTTCAGAGGGTAGAGTTACTGCATCTAAAGCAGAAGAAATTACTTATGAATGAATACAGCAGCAAAATATTTAGGGACAAATATGCTAGCAGTTGGTCATCTAGGTTGCTTTTAGCATGATGGTACTGACAGTCACCAGAGGTGCTGGTATGTGAGTGGAAACGTGGACTTTTGATTCCAAACAAACAGCTTCAATTCTGTACTGTCCGTATAGCTGAAAAGATAATGCAAACCCAAAAGAGGCCATGAGCACTGAGAAGTATGCATATGGATCAATTCAGAAGATGAATACATTTCTTTTCTTGTACCTCTCTTTCTTTGCATATTTCTTTCATGCTAAAGTCTCTATAGCTTTTGGAAGCTTGATTGACAAATCTGCATCAGTCAAAAAGATCTTCTGTCAGGTTACACTGAAAAGTTATGAAATAACTGAATTAATCCTCAAAAGAGTCTATGAGACATTTTTTAATGCCATAATGTTGGGTTTCTGTTATCTGGATCAGACATTACAGATTTATTAGGGGAACATTGCCAATGGAGCAAAGATGAGAGCTAACATATAACCCTAGCGGATTAAAGATCTAAATTATATTATCTCCAGAAATACCATATATTGTCCACTATATTAAACCTACTTAAATTTAATTTGTACCTCATGCCGCTAGTTTGGACACAATCTTAATATCTTTTTTTCTGAAACTGCTTCATAGTTCAGCAAAAAATAGTAAGACGAATTTTCTCCAGGAGAGTACAAAAATCTAAAAGGTTGAGTCACTAAGTTTCATTGTTGAACTTCAAAGGTCTTTTGCTGGGGAAAGCTTACAGTTGCTCTGCTATTTTTTTGTACTGTTTATATCAAAGTGCATTTCACTGATCTATAAATGAAGTGGTAAATCCGTTCTTCGCATAAACTGGAAACCTGCTGGAAGCTGCCAGATCAAAGCTATGAAATAAACCTGTTCTCACTTGCGTTACGCCAATTACAGACACAACAGTACCTTAACCTCAACAGATCTTCTCTTCCTTTTAACCACAGTATTGTATTGCCATACCTCAGAGCTGAAACAGTGTTAAAATCCCAGCGTCTTGATTTTCTGTGGGAGCTAAATTAGCCATTTCAATTTAGCCTTCAATCTGTGGTGCAAAAATACTACAGAGGGTTAGCTCTGACTGATTAATAGTGCCAAGGAATGTTATTTCTGCAGTGTGAACTATTACATGACATATAATAGTTCTGTCAGACATCTAACCTACAGAGTTCACACCCAGGTGTTGCTGGGCTGTGTGCTGCCTCACGTGAAAAGAGGATGATTACACAGTTTTAATCCAGCTCTGTAATCAGGCATGAAAGAAGAAAGGTTGCATATTGTCCTTAGAGCAAACTTGCAGCCACAGGTGTATTTCAACAGCTAGGAATTCCTTGCACTAAGGCTAATCCTGGCAGTCTCAAACCCTGTTGATATCAAAAGGAATTTTATAGACTACCAACACCTATTGTAGCAGTATTGTTTTCAGCATAGGAGCTGTTTTTACAATTATTTTCACTCATTTTTCAAACCTTGTTTACTTAATTTGATTTATTTTTTCCCCCTTAAATACCTTTCTGAGATCTTTACATCACCAGACTGGAGCCTGGCAATTTTCATACTAGACTGGTGCAGATACTTAGTATAAAACAAGCAAATCTGCTTTGTTCTTTATTCTCATTTTTTTGTTCTGATATTTCTTCATTTTCATTATGTAATTTTCACTGTATGTCTAAATAATTTGGAACAAATACAGACAAGCTGGACCTGACAGAAATAGAAAAAAATAGAGACAAGCTGGACCTGACAGAAATGGAAAAAAATAGAGACAAGCTGGACCTGACAGAAATAGGAAAAAAAATATTAATTTAGTTTTAAAAACTTTGTAGAAATCTGTCTTTGTTAACATGCTGCTTTTTTTTTTTCCCTGATTATTTTTTCTGTTTTCATTACGGCTTATAGCAGTGTAAATTAATTTAACATGAAAGGATAAAAATGTTGCTTTTGAAATGGTTCTCATTAAATTACGAAAAAAAATTACACTAAATAATAGAAAAGAATGCCTCTGGTAGAAGCTTCTCTTTGCTCAATTATTGCTGTAGCAGGAGTGAATTATTGCAGAGCTAACTCGGAGGCAAAACTTCAAAAAACAGCACAAAAAAGGAAAGCAGAGACTGGATCCTTTGAAAGTTAAATCTCTGTATTTCTGTGAGAGGCTTGGGCAAGACATCTGACTGGAATTGAAGCTACTCACATCTCAAGCGTTGTGGTAATTAAGTGAAAAGTGAGTGTGGTTAATTTCATTGATGTGATTGAGGAGAATTGCACTTAATATGCAGCAGCTAGAGGTGCCAGCAATTTGAAGTCAATATGTGCTACATAAATGGTGCAGAACGACTACAAGCACACTGGAGCAGTTACCTAGAATCTACAAAGTGTCTGAGTGGGTAGAATTGAATTCTCTACATTACCAGAGAGATGTTGACATTATTGTCACTCTTAATAAAATATCTGTCATTTTGCATTAGCTGATGAGAGCTAATGAGTTGTTACCTTTTGGTCTTGGCTTTGTGCTTTGGTCTTCATATGGCCAGGATGGGATATTTCCTGTATACTTCTTTGCTGCCTGAGGTGCTGACAACATTCCTTCTGCTTCAGGTGATCTCTCAGTTGTGTCCCTTTCAATCATCTGATCTAGCTTCAAACCTGGATTGTTCCAACTGTATTGTTCTCTGATCAGATCCTAATTTAAAGAGTTGTTGTACCATACAGAGTATTACAGACAGGCAGTGGCTCTGAGATTACTGATATGTTGTCTGTTTTACCCATGGGGAATGATAGAACAGAAAATATTTAAAACCTTTGACAGAGAGATGTCTTGGAAATAAACAAAGTCTTGCTTAATTACTGTCTTTTGCTGAAGATGATATAGCTATTATTATAGTACATTAGTCCTGTAAAGGCAAACCAGTGCACAGAATCACAGAATTGTCAGGGCTGGAAGGGATCTCAAGGATCATCTAGTTCCAACCCCCCCTTCCATGTGTAGGGACCACCTCACACTAGATCAGGCTGCTCACAGCCACATCCAGCCTGGCCTTAAAAACATCCAGGGATGAGGCTTCCACCATCTCCCTGGGAAAACTGTTCCAGTGTCTCACCACCCTCATGGTGAAGAAATTCTTCCTAACATCCAATCTGAATTATTCCATTTCTATTTTTGTTCCATTACCCCTAGTCCTGTCACTACCTGACACCCTAAAAAGTCCCTCATGTGCTTGTTATAAACTTGTGATATGAGTAGCTGATATTACTCTTTATTTTCTGTATCATTGTTTTCTCATTCTTAGTGCATTAATGCTTGAGGGGATAAGGGGAATGTCTGTGATATTCATGTTAGCATAAGTAATAGATGCAGCAATGTTGCTGAAAGTAAACCATCTAGGTATGTATGAGACTTCAAGGTCATAAAAATTAAATTATCCTTTCATATGAAAAATATACTTTTTTTTTTTTTTAAGGTCAAGCTATTTCAACCTGCAACCTTTAAGTTCAGAATGCATCCAGGCCAGATTCTCTTATCTACAGTAGATATAGCCACAGATATCCTTGTTCATGAGTGGGGTTGGTTTTCCAAATCCAGTGCTCCTGTCAGCTTTACCTTTAACTGTACTTTTCAAAATTCTGTTATGAAATGCTTAGCATTTAATGTTCTGTAACAAAGCTATGCCTTTGTTTTACTCCATATGTGCTTCAGTAGTTTTGAAGAAAACTCCTGTTGTTGGGACTGGGCTTCCCTGGACTTAAGTTAAACCACTGCTTGTGCTAAATGAATTTGGCAGTTCTGAAATTGGTTTTTTTTAAAATTCATTTTACATTATGTTCCCAAGCCATCATACTAATTAATTGTATTACTACTTTAAAGAATATGCTTGGGCTGCCAGGTGAGGAGGGGAAGCAGAACAAATTAATGTTCCAAACCCTCCTTTGACATTACTGAGATGAAGTGGAGCTTTCTGCAGAACTAGTGCCCAGGCTTGAACCAGATGTCAGCTGTTATTGTAACATTAATGGGCTGGTAAATTTGACAAAACCAAGGGAACCAAAAGTTACAAACTCCTGCTGCTGTCCAGAGCGGGCTTCAGGGTTTCATATCATAGTGATGTTGCTGTCCTCAACCTGTGAACTGCAGTGATAGTGGTAGTTCTAATTATTTGAATCATTACTGGGTTTTCAGTCAAACAAGTATTTACCATGATTGACTGTTTTCGTATGAATTTAGAGAAGCAATTAGATTAAGAGCTGTTCTGTGCTGTTCCAGCTGAAGGTGAAGAGAGATAATTATGATATATTTGTCATTAATATGGCAGGAGAATTGTTATAAGAAGATGAAGAGCCAGCACAGTAGCAATATCAGAACTTTCAGTGGGGAGGAAATATTTTCTAATGAAGAAAAGATGTCACATTTGTGTAGGATGGCTTCACATGATCTGCATGACACACATGGCAGGGAGGGTGGAACTAGATGATCTTGAGGTCCCTTCCAACCCTGACAATTCTGTGATTCAACATGATTCTTGAGGCTGTTTTGCTAGATTCTCTTAGCCAACTCAGGATTATTTTTTTTTTAACAAAGCTGAATACAATGGGCAGGTTTAGAGTTTAAGCTAATCAGATAAAATATCAGAAGTTTATCTGCTAGAATAGGCATCAAAATTAGATAACAGAGTACTACAATTACCTTGGGACACTGATTCTGAAAGCATGTAAAGCTCATTGGCTTTAACACTAGGGTCAGATGAAGACTTAGCTTTTGACTTCTCCCCACATGATAAGGATGCATGCAGTCCCCAAATGTATCAGTTAGAGCTAATTTTAGAGCTGGTTGACTTAATAGGAATAAATATTTAAAAAAATAATTTTTTTTCAGAGCAGTGAATGATGCAATTTTAATAGGAACACATTGAATCATTTTGGTTTTCTTGTGTCATTACAGCGATTAGCTTTTAGCTAGTGGTGTTCCCCTGGGTTCAGTACTGGGTCCAGTCTTGTTCAGCATCTTCATCAATGAGCTGGATGAGGGGACAGAATTTACCCTCAGCAAGTTTGCTGACAATGCAAAACTGGGAAGATTGGCTGACATGCCAGAAGGTTGTGCTGCCATGCAGAGAGATCTGGACAGACTGGAGAGTTAGGCAAAGGGAAGCCTCATGAAATTCAACAAGGACAAGTTTGGAATCCTACACCTGCGGAGGAATAATCCCATGCACCACTACAGTTTAGGAGCTGATCTATTGGAAAGCAGCTCTGCAGAGAAGGACCTGGGAGTGCTGGTGGACAGTAAGTTGACTGTGACAGAACAATGTGTCCCTGTGGCCAAGAGGGCCAGTGTAACCAGAAGAATGTAACCAGCAGGTTGAGGGAGCTTCTTCTCCCCCTCTACTCTGCTCTAGTCAAGCATTATGTGCAGTACTATGTCCAATTCTAGGCTCCCCAGTTGAAGAGAGACAGGAAAGTACCAGACAGAATCCAATGGAGAGTTATAAGGATGATTAAAGAAACAGAGCATTCCTCTTATCAGGAAAGGCCTCCAGACAGAGGGGCTGTTTAGGCCAGAGAAGAAGGGCTGAGAGGGGAGCCTAATAAATCTTTACAAATACCATAAGGGTGGATGCCAAGAATAAGGGACCAGTCTCTTTTCACTGCAACCCACTGATAGGATAAGAGGCAAAGGACACAAACTGGAGCACCAGAAGTTCTGCCTCAATATGAGGAAAAGCTTCTTTCCCTGGGAGGGTGACAGAGCTGGAACCTGCTGCCCAGAGAGGTTGTGGAGTTTCCTCTGGAGAGGTTCAAAATCCTCCTGGACACCTTGCTGTGTGGCCTGCCTTAGATGAACCTGCTTTGTTAGGGGCATCTGCCTAGATGATCTCCAGAGGTCTGTTCCCACCTCCCCTACTGTTTTGTGACTCTGTAACAAAACAACAGCCTTCATTCCAGTCACATTTCCGTTACAAACACTTTGTGTGCCAAAGTGCTGTGAGAAATGAGAACTGACAACCAACACCAACGTGCAATCTTATCGCTACCTGCAGTCTCTAGAGTTTGCCAGTGTGTGATTTTTTTAAATTCAGTAGTGACACAATTTTTGCATCACAAAAACATCACCAAATGAATCCTCAGTCCAGCATGCAAATGCTAGCTCGTGAAGTGCACTGTACAGTAAATACAGTGGAGTAAATAGCCAGACATACTCTCAAATATGCAATTCTGAGTTAAAGACACCTTGCCTACTTGCTGGTTGGTTGGTTAGTTGGTTTTGGCTTTGGGTTTGTTTGTTTTTCTGCTTTGCTTGTTTATTTTATTGTGCTTTTGTGGTTGTTTTGTTTTGTTTTTCTGGTTTTCCAGTATATTTCTTCAGGTTGATAACTGTGAGCAATATCCCTGTATGCTTCCTTTGCTCACTTCTGAATTCCAAAGCAGATACAGAAATGAGCAGGACTCTTAGAAGTGTATATTAGCAGTCCTTCAGGTATACATCAGTCATGTGTGTACTATAACTATCATATTACATTCTGAAACTTCTGGTTTATAAACCCTTGGGGAAATGTGATTTTGGGGAGTAATTCTATCAGACCTAGTAGAAAAAAGCCATGAAATCTTACCCTGAGAAGTGGTGTTGTTTTCCCCTGGAACAAAATGTAAAGAAATTGCCTAAAGCATGAGATCCTGTTCTGAGTCATTCTAACATGGGTTTCAGCCTCTATTTGTCACTCATTTGTGATTTCTTGGTTTCAGTAAGGCTCTTCATGAGTGTCAGTGTTTAGTTTACTCTGTCAGATTTGAAACTGGTACTCTCAAACTCTGTTGCTATAGGACACAGTTTTTCATATATCTGATCAACTCTTCTTTGAATTGCTTGCTTGCTTGGTGTCAGGAAAGGAAAGAAAAGATGGAGGCATTTTCATTTCTCTTCCTAAAGGGACAGGGCATGTCTTCAGGACTTGGCAAAATCATTCAAGGTGGTTTTGATATTACATCAATCAAGCCCTTTTTGACTCTTCAAAGTTCAGCACTAACACTTTTTCATATGATGTCATTCTTTACTGGCTGGACTGGAATTACAGAACATATCCAAAGTAGAAGCAAATGGTATTTTGTAATGTTAAAGAATACCACCAAAATTAAGATCTGATGCTTCTTGTAGAGGACAACTGTCACACAGGCTGTTGGAAACTTGTAGCTCTTTACAACAAATAGATATTAATTAATTCTGTATCACAGTGGAATTCCTGTTGAACTATTTATTTTACATACATTACAGTGAAACTTTTTGGATTAATGTTATTGCAGTCAATTATCAACAAATCAATAATATTTAGCTATATTTGTAGATTATGACTAGATACTTGCTCTGGTTTATTGAACTGTAATGACATCATCATAGGAGAAATTTTAGCACATGTACTCGTGGTTGTGAGTTAACAGGCATATTCTTCTCTAAAAATAACTTCAGCATATTAATTGTTCAGTTTTGATAGTACAAACCTATTTGCTTCCTTTGCATTTATTTCCATGTAGAAGAGCTGGTAAAATGTCTAAAAGTTGTCAATACAATATCAACTGATTTCTAGGGGAAGGAAAAAATGGAAATTGATTTTGACACTCATGGTCCTAGACTATGGAACTAAATATTAAAAAACATCTACTTAAATAGGGGACTAAAAGTTATGGAAGTAGAACTAAACCTTTAATGCATTTTCTCTAAAGCATAATCAAGCACACAAATATGAAAGTGAATAAAGATTCAGGCTCTTTCTCATGAAAATACTATATTTGAAAATTGCCATAGCAACAATACTATTTTGGAAAGGCAGTAACTGTATTTTCACTATTATATTTCTATCTCAATACAATTTTACTAAAATCTTGCATTTACTAGATTTTTTTTTTTTTAACGTTGACGGAGTGTCATCCATGTGTGCTGGCTCTGAAATCTCTGAAGAAAAATATTTAGCTAAAATTAATTGATGTGCAAATCCACAAAATGTCAACAAAGTGTTTCAGACACAGCATATACCTGAATAAAAGCAGTGGCAATGCACCAGAGGAAAATAAAAACAGAGTAAGATTTTTAGTGTTAAGTATCCTAATGATTTGATTTAAAATTATCTTGTATAGTTAACCTTCAGTGTTGTTGGAGACAACAGGAAATAACTTTTGGCATTTGTTAATCATTTTTAGTTAAAAGAGTCAGGAAAAATAAAAAATAAAAATAGAGAAGCTTTTACTATTTCTTAGTTTAATTTAGTCATCTCTTAAAGAGTCACTGACCATCATAATCTTCTGAGGCTATTCTGAACAAGGTATTTTTGTTTGTGTGTCTTATATACCATAAATAAATGAATCTTCAGTGTTAGGGAGATATGCACTTTATCTTAATTTGATTTGAAATTGTTTTTGTGGGTGGTTTTGTGTTTTTTCTTTTCTTTGTTTGTTTTATTTTGTTTTAAAATTGCTCTGGAGATTCCAAAATGTAATCTTAAAACAGAAAGGCAGTCAGAGTCAAAGAGGAGGCAAAGTCCACCCTTTGCTATATCCCACAGACAGGTTCAAGTGGCTTACAAAATGGCATTTAAGGAAAGAAATATGTTTCATTTTTTATGCCCTTCTCTATTTGCAATTCTTTAATCTAGAATTAGTATCTATTAAGTACTTGCTTAATGTTTTGGTCATTCTTACAAGCTTTATTTTGGTGGTTATGCTCAGTCTCTTACGTAGCCCTGGTTATGGAAAAAAAATGTTATAATCTTATCCAGCTCCTCCTGCTGTGCTGAAAAAAAATATTTACTTTTGTGGGAAAAAATCCCACAATTTTGATAAAACCTAGATACCTTTTGAAATTAAATTAAAGAGTTGCAGAATTACAAAATAAATCAATGTTCTGTTAGAGACACCAAAGGAGGAAGGATAGGCTAACCTGAAAAGATAGCACTGGCATTCTCTTCAGCTGACTTTGTTTTCTTTATTTTTTTAGAAAGTTCCTTGCAAAAGGAAGTTCCACAATGGGAAACATTTTTATATTTATATTTATATAACAACCACCAGAAACTGTTCTTTTGTCCACTGAGCATTCCTGTTTCTTATCCATAAAAATCGGTTCCTTTCTTTGAAGTCTGTTTTGTATTATGACATCTGCTACACCTAAGCTGTTTGCTACTGCAGGTTTCTCATTCAATATTAGATGTTCTTTTTGCTAAAGGCTACAGCCCTCAGATTTATGAGTTTGTATTCCACGTAGACTTGGCACACAGCTTTACTGAAAATAAGTGTTTGTTTCCTCACTCTGAGCATGAGTTAGCTTGAGTTAGGTTTGTACTCGAAAGCCAACTCTCCTTTATGTTGGGGATGAATATTAGACATTTATAGCTTCTCTAAATTACCTCTTTCCCAGAGCTGATACAATTACCCTAAGGTAAACTAAGCAGCATGGAGGGAAAACATTATGATTGTATATATACATTTCCAGTGAGGACAGCTTATGAGCTCAAAGTAAAAAGAGCACCCACACAATCACATTAGAAACTGGTTCAGTATAACACCACAACTGAACTACCTTAAATCCCAAATATGGCAAAGAGTTATTTTCCTTTTAAAAGACAGTTCACTGGCTATATACACATGCAAGAATGCACACACTTAGGCACATGCTCACACTGAGAATGTAATAAAAGCAAATGCAATGAAAGAGAACTGAAAAATAAATGTTAAAGGTACTGTCATAAAGTATGTTTATTCCTGCTGTGTCTCATGAGAGAATGGAAGTAAGACACTTCTGTTATTTGTTTGCACTACTCCAGTTTTAGTATCCTCCTCTTTCTCTGCATAACACAACAACACTGAAGCAATTGTGGAGTTGCAGATATGCTTGATTAATAATAAAACACAGCACCAGTCTAAGAGCAGCCTTTCCCTGTGCCTTTGGTTATAGGATCCTGCACTGTTTATGCTCTGGGCAGTTGTTATAGCTGGTGCCAAGTGCCTCTGTGGCTCTGTTGGCATTTGGGAAGGACTACTCGGAATGTCTCACCAGTTACTATACTGTGACACAAGGCGGCTGCTGCTGAGTTGTTTGCTCAATTGACCCAAAGCTACTTGGGTCCCTCCTAGTTTTTGAGCAGCTTTAAAAATGTTGGTTGCACCTGGAAGTGATACACCATATGCTCTGCCATGTGTTGTTTGTATGCCAGGTGCTTATTTTAAGGCAGTAAGTAGAGTGTTTTGAATAAATGTACTTCTGTTAAAATTGTATTATATTCCTGTTTCCCAATCACAGCTTCATAGGCAGAGCTAACCTACATTTTACTACTCTTTCATTGGAACTCTCTGTCATTACACTGATCATGATGGTCAGGAGAAAAGCAAACAGTAGCAGAAGGATTAGAAACCAGACTTCTGTTTGAATCAATCTTTACTGTCTTTGTCTCAAATCAAGGCTGGTGTTAAAAAGAACTCTAAAAGTGGCTCTAGAACATCTAAAATCATCTGTTATGGTATCATTTTTCCCCACTTTTAAATCAGGAAGGAAATGTAATAAGCTAAAAGATAGTGTTTCTCTTGGCATCAGCTGGGAGTTGAATTTTGTCAAGGATATAATGGTGTTAACTTTGGTAAAGAATTTTAGGGTTACAGTTTTCCATGTAAGTGTGATTTTTGTGAGTTTCTGAAGGACAGTATAGAATCTTAGACTAGACTATCAGTTTTGCTATAAACAATAAATTGTCTATGTTCTTTGCTTTCTCATATCTCAGGATACATTGGCTAGCAAAAGGAGCAGAGGAAAAGGGGGTAGGGGGAGAAGAAAACCCAATCAGCTCCTATCTTACCCCAACCATGAAAGAACATGCATTTTATAAGGTTGTGCCTCAAGATTTGGCCAAACCCACAGAATTCCTGAACCAGAAAGAAAAGTTTCAATTTGGTATTAGCCCAAATGATACCAGAATGAAAAATACTCTGCCTTGAAATTAGCCACGGGCTTGAGCTTATCAGGTTCTCTACTCATTCTCTAACCACCAGGAACATCTCCAGGACTAGCAACCACTATTTCCAGAACTTTCAGTTGTAGGAAAAGCCCAACAGCCTTCAGTTGTGTTATTTATATACCTATTACACTAAGGTGACCTGAAAGTAGCAGATGCTGAGGGAGATTCATCCTAGCAGAGCTACAGTTTCAAGAAGGAGGGAGCTTGATTTTGTTTGCCGTTTGCTAGCAGCCTAGGCAGGGCTCCATTAAAATCTTACCTTGAAACTGGGCAAAGTTCACTGAGGCAGGGATATTTCTAGAAAGACATTTCTGACAGCCTGAGCTGGTGAATGGCAATGAGAAAGCCAGGCTATACAGAAACATTTGTCATCCAAAAACATGCTCTTTGTTTTGCCAAGCAGGCTGTTTTGTCTTCTGTCTCGACTGTGACAAGTGAAACAGTCACCATTAATCAAGTAACATTTCTTAATCAGATAGGAGCATATATATTAGCATCTTGATTTGGCAAGAATGATGGAATGGTTGCAGACTGATGACAAGTAAACCAGATTTGAGCTTCCATTAGTGCCACACTCATGAATTCAAGGCTGGACATGCTGCACAAGACCTGAGATGTCAAAGACATTCTAGGAACATTTAAAGAAATATCCTTTCTGCCATCCATTCCCAGACTGCTGGATGCTCAAGTCTAAACTGTGAGTACATGGCACCTTTGAACTTCACCATTTAAAGATACCTTATGGTAAAACCAGTGAATCTTTATAACATTATACTGTTCTTTCTCACTTTGGTGATTTTTTTTCTCTCAAGACTTTGATACATGAACTGTCTGAGCTGCATTTCTGCTCTTTGCTACCCTCCTACTTTTTCTTGCTTCTTATGCAACAGCTGCACTAGAAGAGAGAATATAATTATTGTTAAGTTTATTTTTCACTTTGCTTTAGTAGCAAAGCCTTCCTTTTAAAGTAGGATCAAAATGTCTTCTTTTTTCCCCCGTTTTGATTTGTCCATGTGTTGAAAAAGGCTCAGTGAATTTATCACTATTTTTGAAAATTTAAATAAGTGAAAGAAGAAAAATTGCAAAGTTTGCTGATGGCTTAATTTTTTTCCTATTGATTTATTCCATAGTACAATTTGTAGCAAACACTTTTAAATTAAGTCAGTTGAAATATGAAGTATATGAGGTTTTGATATATATTTTTAGGTAGGGGTTATATGTTTGGATTAAGCCTGTATCAAAGGTTTCTCATTACATGCTGCCTCATCATCAGAAAGCTCTTAAATTGTATACTCTTGTGATCTGAAGTTGCCTTCCTTCCCCTAAATATGCCAGCATGTGCAAGATATGCTTTGAAATTAATAATATTGAAAAACAACTCAGCAGTTATATTTGCCTTATTTAATTCCTGCTGAGATGATTATGCTTCTATTAGCTGTGCAATTGCACAGCTCACTTGAAGTACCTCAAGCTGTAGCTTTTTTTTGATTCTGACTATTGTAGGAACTTCACAGAAAATTTCAAAGGTTGAACAACTGTGAATAGATCTCACCAAACAATTTATATTCCTGACTTTGAATTTCTTTGGGTGAGTTTTGGTTTTTTTTTTTTTTTTTTTTTTTTTATTTGTAATGAGTTTCATGTTTAAGGGTGGTATTTATTTTTTTTTTTAGATGGTTAAATGTGATGAGCCAGCAATGTGTGCTTGCAGCCCAGAAAGCCAACTATATCCTGGGCTGCATCAAAAGAAGTGTGACCAGTAGGTCAGGGAAGATGGTTCTGTCCCTCTGCTCTTCTCTTGTGAGAGCCCATTCCCAGAATAAGAAGGACATCAAACCACTTGAGTGGGTTCAGTGGAGGGCCACAAAGATGATCAGAGGGCTGGAGAACCTCCCCTATATGAGGACAGGCTGTGAGAGTTGGGTCTGCTAAGCCTGGAGGAAATAAAGGCTCTGGGGGGACCTCATAGCAGCTTTCCAGTACCTGAAGGGGACCTGCAGGAAAGCTGAGGAAGGACTCTACAAGGGCTTGTAGTTATAGGACAAGGAGTAATGACTTTAAGCTGTAAGAGAGTAGATTCAAACTGGTTATTAGGAAGAAATTCTTTACAGTGAGGGTGGTGAGACTCTGTAATAGGCTGTCCAGGGAGGTTGTGGATGCTCCCTCCCTGGAAGACCAGGCTGGATGAAGCTTTGAGCAATGTGATGTAATGGGATGTGTTCCTGCCATGGGTTAGAACTAGATGCTCTTTAAGGGCTTTTCCAACCCAAACCGTTCCATGATTCTATGCCTTCTGCATGTGAAGAGATGCATGCACACAAATATAACATTATAGGGTTTAAATACATTAAAACAATGACATCACAATTTTAAGACTTCTATGTATTTCTATGTGAAGCTTTATCTTGAATAAGTATTCAAAGTTTATATACATTTATGTATAATGTAAATACATATAGGAAATAGTCTAAAAACTTCACATTTGAGTAATGTGTGCACCAGTGAGATGTTTGAAGTACCTTCTCTTTAGGATTCTTATTCAAAGCAGGGGTCATTTGTGGAAATTTGGCTTTGAAGTGTTGGTGCATCTTGCCATTATGAAATAAGATTCCATTAATCCATTTCCAAAGTACTGAATTACTTCAATATTTGGTTTAATTTTGTGTTGATTTTGATTTAGGTGAGTGCTCCACAAGGAGGAATAGCGATTAGGAGGATAGCATCCAATTTGTGTCACAGTCAAGTCTGTTTGTACCATACCTTGCAATCTCTTAACAGAAATGTCATTGCACTTAGGGGGTTTAAGTGTTGTGGGTTTGTGTCTTTGTTAATTCCCCAGTTGGTGTCTTTTTTGTTAGTTTCATTTTATTCAGCACTGAATAGAAAATAGTGAGTCCAAGAAAGAGGGAAAAAAATTGTATTTAAATTTCTGGAAAACAGAATCGTAGATTTGTCAGGGTTGGAAGGGACCTCAAGGACCATCTAGTTCCAAACCCCCTGCCATGGGCAGGAACACTTTCTGCTAGACCAGGTTGCCCAGAGCTACATCCAGCCTGGCCTTAAAAAACTTCCAGGGATACGGCTTCCATCAGCTCTTTGAGCAACCTGTTCCAGTGTCTCCCCAGCCTTATGGTAAAGAACTTCTTCCTAACATCTAATCTAAATCTACCCTTCTCTAGTTTGGATCTCTTCCCCCTAGCCTTATCATTACCTGACACCCTAAGAAATAAGTACTGTAGGATAGATTCAAAAGTAGTGTCAATACGAAGCAAGAGCTATAAAAATCCGAATCAGAATAAGTTTTAAAGTTAGTGTAGGAAGTTGTTACTGCTGCATGGCATAAGAGGCTAATTTAGCAGTTTCTGAACTTTTTATAGTGAGAAACAGTTTTGAGGAAGGCATTTGTTTACTCCATGTTTCATATTCATGTGATCTTCAAGCTACTACCCAAACAGAATCCCTTTACAAATAAACTATCTGCAGGCAGATTTTTAATATGCTGTTAAAAATAGTCTGTTTCAATTGGATTTAACCATCTGAAGTATATTCCCACCTGACTGTGTGGATTGAATGTACTTGTGCAACCACATGTTGTATTTCAGCTTGGATTTTGGATGCATGTCTAAACTGTGTGTGGTAAGCTATCAGGAGTTGGGAGAAATAAATGGCTGCCAGCAAAGGGTGCCAAAGGAATAAGACTATTTTATGTAGCAGATAATTTCTAGTTTGCAGCTCTTCTGCATTTTCAGTAATTTTTAGGCCTTCCACACATGAGCAAATTAAACTTAATAGCTTATAAAAAAAAAGTCCTAGATTTTCTTACTTCACTGTACATATACTTTGTCACTACACAGCACATGAGCAGAGGTTATCCAGGACTCCTGTCTGTGTGCTGTCCTTGATGAAAGCACTTAGACAAGCATAGTGCACTGCATACTATATATATGGTAACAGTGCACATTTAATCAAGAATAAGGTGATCTACCCCTGGACAAGAAAAGTGATATCCTTACATTTGCAGGGACAGATTTCACAGTGGAAATGGAGAGCACCTTGATGAAAACTGAATATGAGCTGAACTAAACCAACATAGTGAATTTGCACAATGTTTACGTGCAATCAGGTTTTTGGAAGCTTCAGTCTTGAAAATTTCAGTTATATCTTTTTAATCTAAAAAGATGTGGTCACAGAAAAAAAAAATCAGAGGTTTATTTGAAGAAATAATACTTCGGTTGGAAAGGTGACTATAATGAAATCAGAAGCCAAACATGTAAAAATTTCAGCTGGGAGTGACAACTTTGGTGAAAACATGAAGCCCACTGCATAGATTTTAATTTTTTATAGAACCATATAAAATGCACTCATGCATTCTCTCTCTTTCTCTCTTGGCTGAGATTGGGGGATCTTTTTGTTCTTTGGGTTATTTGAAAGATAATATAGTGTCTGTGCACCAGGAAAGTCATAAATAAAACCATATGTTAAATATACCTTCCTCCTACCCATCCCTTATTACCAGGACCAGCTCTGAAACCTTCTCCCTCACAGCAGTGCAAGGAAGCAGGGAATCAGGGTCGTGGCCAGTCCCTTTCTGTTCCATATTGTTTCTGCCAATCCTTCCCCCACTCTTCATGGTCACAGAATAATAGAATGGCTTAAGCTGGACCTTAAATATCATCTAACTCCACACCCCCACACACACACACACCTTGCCATGGGCAGGGACACCTGCCACTTGAGCAGCTTTCTCAAAGCCTCATCCAGTTTGATCTTAAGCACTTCCAGGGATGAGGCATCCACAACCTGGCTGGGCAACCTGTTCCAGTATCTTGCCACCCTCATGGTAAAGAACTTCTTCCCAATGTCATAGCAAAAAACTTCTTCCTAATGTCCATTCTAGATCTACCCTCTAGTTTAAAACCATCACCCTTCATCCTATCACCACATGCCCTTATAAATAGTCCCTCTCCAGCTATCCTGTAGACCCCCTTCAGGTGCTAAAGGCCTGCCTGGAGACCCCATGGTGGAGTCCCCATCCCTGGAGGCATTGAGATGTCTGTAGACATTGTGCTGAGGGACATGGTTTAGTCAGGGCTTGTGAGTGTTACCTTAATGACTGTACTCAATGATCTTAAAAGTCTTTTCCAATGTAGACAATGCTGTGATTCTGTGACAGTGTCTCCTCCATAAGTGCCCAAGGTTACAGCATTACTGTACATATACAGTACCTGATGTGTTGAACTTTGAGGAGTATTATTGATGTGGCTGGATTGTATGTTTGAGCAAAGTCTTCAGTTATCAGGGATACTTCTGCCCTGGTTCTGAATGCATTCATGAATTCTATGATTATGTAGTACATAAGGATAATTTATGAACTGCTTTCCATAAAGGTATCCATCATTCCCATGTTTGTGTCTCTTTTAGTGTATTGTCAACACTAATGAGAGCAAGGTATTAAAAAACTTCTGGTGGTAAGAGCAACTTTGACACAATTTGTATTGCAATCAAGTACTTGCAGTGTCCTGTGTCAGCAGTTGATAAAATGTTTGACAAGTAATCTTGACTGAAGTGCCATAAAAGCAATTCCAGTCTATAGACTTGGGCCTGGATGGCCCACTTTGGAGTGACAATAGGAGAAGATGGCATATTTGATCTCTACAGGAAATTGAGTAGGAGTATATGACTTCCTTATGGAATTTAAGATCTGCCTAATATATTGATTTACTGTCGAGACTGCTTTCAGTGATACTTGTCTTTTTAACCTAAAACCATGGGAGTGCATTCATCTTGTTAGGAAATACAAGAAAATATCAATTAATTTTCAGGATATGAACCTAATTCAGAGAAGAAGAATCTTATTCAGAGATCCCTTGATACAGGCATCTTGTTCAGCTTTGCTTTTGATTTTTAGGTGCAGCAAAACATGATCGGACATTGCCACAGAGACATCAATCAATAAGATAGATAAAGCTGTTTTGAAAGATTTTGTTTAAATTGTCTTCCTTTTTCAGATGATGAACTGTTTTTTCAGTTATTGGTTATGGGACAGTCAACTTGCATTATTAAATCACCTGAAATAAATAGCAGAACATACACATGGCTGAACATGCACAGGTGTTGCTCCCTTTGTTGTTCAGGTTGTCCTGGAGCAGCTCAAAGTGATGTATATTCTTTGAGCTGAAAACTGATGAGGATGAAACTTTTCCTCTTACACTGAAGTCTCAGTTTTGTGACTGATGCTGGTGTGAGCATGCAACAGAAGATTTTGCGTCAGAAGGAGGGAGGCTGTGGCACTATGCTCCTATTGAGACCTTGCAGTTCATTTCTGCAGCTGCCCTAGTCCTGATCCTGACAGCTTTCATCACCATATCAGCCCTTTTGGTAACAGCTGTTCAGAGATATCAGAGCCTCTCTGGCACTGCCCATGGTTGCATTTAGGGGGAGGTACATTCACACAGGAAGGTGCCATAATCCCACAGGCAGTAGTTTTGGCTTGTGGTAGGTATCTGAATGAGTGCTTCCCCTGACACTTGGCAGTGTTGTGGTTATAACACTATCAGGAAGATAAACCTAACTTGTCTCATGGCAGTCCAAACCCAGATCATGTTCACTGCTAATGGGTAAACCAACCAACACTTGGTGAATTCTGTTTTGCAGTGACAGGAAAAGCTGACATCAAACTGTTGAAGTAGATTTGCTAATAATCATCTGCCACAGGAGAATTCTCTCTGTCCTAACTTTTCTGGCACCTTTTGTCAGACCTGGAAAGATACTGAGATTACACTAGCATGGCCTATATTCTCACTGAAAAAAAAGAGAAAATTAAGTATACTTTTGCTCTTATGCTGCCCAAGATTTTTTACTCCCTGGGATTGCCTCAGGACATTTCTGGTGTGGAGGATTTGACACAAGTATGTGCATAAGCACTGGAGATTTCCATCATTCCCTCTTGCCCACTGGCTACCACTTAGCCTGCCCTTGATTAAGAACAGTTAAATGCAAGGTATCTTGCTTTTTATTACAGAGCAACACCTGAAATAGAATAAATTCTTAATTAAAATCTCATTATCTATGGAACAATATCAACTTCTACAAGGAGCTCTAAAACAATAACAGTTATTGTTCTGCATGAACCAATTTTTAATAATGTGTAATGTATGAGGCTTCTACTTTCAGCTTCATCTTATGTGTTGTTCTCTTCAAAGTTTTAATAAGCCTTTATGTTATTTTAATTAATTGAACATCATGTTATTGAAACTGAGGTATGAATTATTTTTTTTCAGCCATCAAAGATGTCACAAAAAATGTGAAATGTCAAAATCTATTTAAAAAAAGGAAAAAAAAAAGATTGCAAAAAATTATTTGTGACAGAAGGAAATGAGATAATGTATAGAGCCAAAATAGTTTCTTTTAATTATAAAATGCTTTTAATTTTTATTTGCAAGTTATTTGTAAGAGGATTGTATATTTGATGAAGGGAAAAGATTAATTTCATAGGTGATAAAATATGAGATGTCTTATTGTTGCATGTTGGTGCATTGAAACCTTAGATCCTTTCCTGTGAAACTAATGTACAAATAATTTTTCTTTTAGGAATGGTCATTTATATGTAACAATTCAGGTATCTTTTATTGTAGTTTATTGACAGAGGGAAAAAAAACAAAACTCCTTACTTTATACTTTTATAAGATTTCTTTTTCACTAGTCTTTGAGACAGTTGTGCAGTTCAGCCTTTCTGACTCACTGTTGTAAGAGAAAATCAGTATTAACTTGAAGGACTGGGATGTCAGTGCATCTGATACAGGTAGATAGATGCTCTCCAATCTATGCAGCAGAACTTTCAGACCTTGCCTGAGTAACTGAGTTGAAGTGAATGTTACTGTAATGGATGGTGTCGCTTTGTGCTGCTACTGGAAAATGGTGGGAGGGAAAAATTAGACATGCTGGAAGTATCAGCATTATTATTTTGCTGCTGAAAGATGGGCAGCATGAGTGTGCTAACAGAACGTGCAGATGTAGTGGGATTATACCTGCCTTGAAGTACTGGGATCAGGACCTGCATATTTGCTGGGAGAAGACTACCTTCTAAAATCTAGGAAATTGTGCTAGTTTGTATTGAGCTTAATGGTTTTATTTTCAGAAAATTGTGTGTATGAGTACATGCACACATATGCCATTTCCCTCCTGCTCATCCAGCTCTCAAATACAGAGTTTTCAAAGGCACCTATCTAAGCCCATTCTCAGACATGTCAGTAGAGGTGGCTGATTTTCTGACACAGAACACTTCTATCTTTCTCTTTTATTTATACTTTGTTCTCGTTACATTTGCATATCTGAAAGGTGGTACAGGCAATGGTAGTAAAATATCACACAGTTAGACTATACAGTAAAAGTCCTTCATTGTTGTGGCTACCAGGAGTTCTTCTGCCTTAGTGTAATCTCAAACTAGCATGATGCTGCTCTCTAATTAGGGTTTCCATCCTAGATATAATGACAAGAAAAAGAGACAAAAGGTAATGCTATTTCCATTGAAGTTGTTATTACTAAAATAGCTTATACTTCTCCATTCTAATGACAAGAATTTGACTGGATCAAACCCCAAGTGAAAATGTCTTTATAAATGTAGAAAGCTTTGTATGTTTAAAGATTGACTATTTTATGCATTTATTTGTATTTTCATTACAAGTAAATAAAAGTAGTCAATCAGAGTTTTTCCCTGTCTTCAAGAAACACAATAAGAAATCTACAAGTTCCCCCAAATCCTACTGAATTGTGTAATTATTTATAGTTAATTCTAGTTGAATAAATTGCTAAGTAATGTCTCTATGAATGAGGGAGAAATATAAGGCCTTGTGTTGTCTGAAAAGCCAGACCCAAGCATATGTTCAAGTAACTGGATTGTTGCTCTTGAGTTACTACTCTAGAGATGAGGCAGCTCACTGTTACTGGAATGAAGAAGCCCACGTTATGTTTTCATAGTCACTGTCTGTCAGCAAGAGATGGACACATTCTTAAATGTACTGCATAATATCTTACAATTTGAATATAACCTAAACTGAAGGTTGTTCTACCTGTCAAGAAAAGGCTGAAACTGTGACTGGGTAGGTTTAGACTGGACATTAGGAAAGAGTGGTCAGGCATTGGAATGTGCTGTCCAGGGAGGTGGTGGAGTCACCAACCCTGGATGCATTTAAAGGTGGTCTGGATGTGGTGCTTGGGGATATGGTTTAGGGGTGACCCTTGCAGAGTAGGTTTAATGGTTTGACTTGGTGATCCTGAGGGTCTTTTCCAACCTGAACGTTTCTGTGATTTTTGTGATTATCTTTTCCGAAGACAAGGCCAAACTTGCTAAAGAAAGCTTTTGGATCTTCTTTTAGATGAAAAGCTTTTGAATATGATTGTTGGTCCCTTCTTAATTCTGGGAATTGTATTTTTCAAGCCATAGCAGTGATACATGCAACTGTTTTCTGCAGGGCAAAGTTATACTTCTAGCTTCCACTCATCAACATTTGATTCTCTCTTAGAAGCCTAACTCTTATCCTTTGTCTTGAAAAATGTGTTGGGAACCTAGAAATGCCTCAATGATATTCATAAACTTATCTTCCCATTAAAAAAGACCTTTTTATCTTTCTTTTTAATCAAATCATTAGCATAAAACTCAGAGATATAATCATACCAGACTGGAATTGGGGTCATGCCATAGGCTAGCTGAATAGAAGGCTTCATGGCATGATGATGTATAGCTATATCACAATTGTGCTTTTAACTCAACAAGACTGGCCTTTAATTACATTTTAAATATCATTTGAGACATTTTCATAATGTTGTAAATTGATCAGTAAATGCTCTCTTTCTAAAACCCAATAAAAGTTTTGCCTTTTGTCATGGGTTTAGCCCGTGACAAATCTGCCAATGAGTATTTGATACCATGCTGGCATCATGCCAGCTTCAAAATGAAAGTGCTTTCTGGAGCAAAGTATCATGGGGCTTAAAGTTCAGATCGTGACATGAGAGGCTTCCTGTTTCTGTTTCTTCCAGTTTCTGGTGTTTGGATGCTGGTCTGGCTGGGCACTTGGGGGTGGGAGGGTTATTTTATCTCTGTTTTCTTCTGCTGCTTCTGCTTTTGCTGTGGAGCAGGCTAAGTTAACTGTACATCGTATCATTTCATTAAGCTCCTTATCTGAACCCAGGGATTTTGTGTTACTTTCCCTCCCAATATGTGTTTGGGGTGCTTGCTTGTGTGAATGGGCTGTCTTAAGCCAGGACCCTTATGGACTGGGAGAGCAAGTGATTTAAAATCTTGATGGAGGGACTGACAGCCTCTTTCCCACTTTGCTCATTTTGTCAGAGTTTGGTTGTTTTAGCTAAGGTGATTTAGATGATAATAAAACATCATTCTCGTCATTGTTACATGTGCATGAGGAGAAACTTCTTTACTGTGAGGATGACACAGAACTGGAACAAGTTTCCCAGAGAGATTGTGGAGCCTCCTTCTTTGGAGACTTCCAAAGCCCACCTGGATGTGTTCCTGTGTGACCTGCTCTGTGTGATCCTGCTTTGGCAGGGGGGTTGGACCTGATGACCTTCCAACATTTAACATTCTGTGATTCTGTGTTTTTCCATGATTTTGTCTGACTTATGTATAGTCCAAGTAGTGTAGCTAATTCCTTCTTTCTAGGATTTAATTTTACTTCCAGCCTACCAGTCCCTCTCTGATGTGTTACCACAATAATGGCAGATTCAAATCTTAACTGAATTTTTATGGCTCTGCCTCTGCTGTGTGGAGGCTCCCAGGACTTCCAGTGCACTAGGTCTTGCAATATGATTACACTATGTTTTACAGGACTCTGTGTAAAATAAACTGTGGAGTCACCTGCTGAGAGGATTGGGGCAGTGAGGATGTGTGCTCTTATGAAGAATGCTAGCAGTAGTTCCAAGGGAGGGGGAAAATATCCATCCCCTAGCTTTTTGTGTGTGGCAGTATTGGGCTTGCTGTCTTACAGCCTTTTCCCTTGAAATCGTGTGCAGAAGTTTCAAGGACTGAAGACAAAAGAAAAACAGCCAGAGCAAATTTTCTCATCTTGTTTGGTCCAAGAAGATAGTTCCCTTCAAGACAAGTTTATTTGACCTCTCTGTCATTCTTAGTTCTGTGACATAGTTCTAGATTTATTCTATGCATAATAATACTGTAAATACACATTTGTAGAAACCCATAACAGGTGTTCAGCAGGATTTCTAGAAACAAATATTATGGTACCTTTCATCATTTAACTTTATAGTTCATCTCAATAAAGGATTTCACTCTGAAACTCTTAGGCAAATCTGTACTTGATGGAGTTGCAGTTCATTCTAAGCAGTTCAGCTCATTCTAAGCAGAAATGTGATCAAAAAGATGCTTTTCATTTTGCTATCTGCTCTTTTAAAGGGAATCTATTTCCACACAGCCTCAGTGAGAACTCCTACATCAAAAATGCAGCATACAGACTCAACTTCTGTCTGACTGCAGGTCAGTTGAATTAAAGCAGGATTGATTTTTTTTTTTTTTTGTCCTCTACAATTCCTCCATGTGTTTGAACACATTGGAAAAAAAGAAAATGCATTAAACAGTCTATATTTAGTCCACATCCTAAGCTTCTTGATATGCTGTTTAATGACAGCTTACTTTTGCAAATATCTTAAGAGTTTACGAGATGAGATATATCTTCTTGCTTTATCCTTGTCGAGAAAAAGAATCTAGTTCATTTCAGAAAACAAATAAAAAATATGTAGTTCTTTTTCTTGGGATGTGGAGGCACAAAGAAAAGGTATAAAATGGACCAAGCAAAATGGAGTAAATATCTTTTTTACCTTGCTTTTTTGTCAGTGTAGGTTTCCTTTGCAGCTGGAATAAACTACTTCTAGGAGCATTAGAAGAAGTGCAGTTATTTGGAATAAGGAAAATCAGGTCTGGAATACCAAGCTTTTGATTAAGAGTGTCTCACTTTGCATACCAGTGTCATGTTTAACTGTCCAGATTCATTGTGATTCTGTGTAGTGTTCTGAAATAAATTGGGTCTTACTTGATTTTGTTTTCACAAATATGTGAAAATAATGTGTAGACTATGAGACGCTTTCTTCTAAAAACAAGAAAAATGTGGAAGTACATCTTTTAATTGTGTTTAAAATATTCTCTGTGTTAAAAGGCATACATTTGACAACTTCATACTGTGAAGCTATTCTATGCTCTTGTTTCATGGCACATATTCTTGCTGAAAAAAAGGCAGCTGTTGCCATCACCACTCTAAAAAAATAAGAATTTTGTGCAGTAGATAGTTCATATGATAATTCTTACATTCATAATCAGATTTATAGGGTTTTTTTTTTTAAATGTGGACGGATAGTAGAAATATACTGAAATTAAAAGCTAACTTTTTTACTGTAAACTTTATCCTTTCTTGCATGTAGTTTACATCAAGTTTGTGATACTTGACCTACCTTAAATAAAATCTCAAGATGCATACATGAATAGAAATAAATTTGGCAATAGATTATTCTTCAGTCAAGCAAACAAATTACTGCTAACTACTTTACCGGATGATTATCTATGGAGAAAGTAAAATAGATGGATAAAAAAATAGTTGCTATATTACATCAAAGACCTCCTGCTGTGTTCATATCTCTGTGTGGCACCTAGCCCTCCTTAAAATTGCTCCAAGGACAGTGCTAGTCATTGCTGTGCAAGAAGGAGGTATTCACTCAAGGACGACAAATGACATTTGGAACAGCAACAGGTTAAAAAGGACGATCTACTCATGATTCAGTGCACTTAAAATATCAAATAAAACCAATTCAATTAGGAACACATCAACTAGGCAAGTTCAGTGCTTTTCTCCTTCAATGTCATTCTAAGGAAAATTGCAAGTTTCCATTGGGGGCTATCTGTGATGCTCAGTTAGTGCTGGATCTTGCTCTCAAATGATATAAATCACTTCCCCTTTTCACACTTCATCCCCAGCACTCCCATTTCAGGCAGCAAGAAACCACCACCACCAGAAATCTTAGTGTCCAGGTATCTCAGGAAGCAAGTGCAGAGCTTTATCCCCTAGGTCATTTTTTTTTGTATGTGTGTTTCTTTGTGTGTGCATGGCTACACACAGACTACTTGTACTAACGTCTGTATATGTTTAAATTATTTTTATTGTTTTTTAATTCCTCTAAAGAGCTTGATTCAATCACTGTTTCTGGAAATGAATCTGATCTTGTGGAGGTGCAGCATGCAAACGTCTTGGAGAAGGGCAGCCAATGCACAAAGGCTGCATTGAGTGTGTGGGCAGGCAGGAATGCTGGTACCAGGCAGCTCTCTAAAGAATGTTCTTTTGGCAGAAAGAGCTGTGCTAAAAATGAGGGGGGAAATGGCATTCAAAATGTAGAGCTGTGCTGCAGTTACCAAGTGATAAGAAAAGTTGGCTGTTCGGCATGAGCTGCCAGTTGCATATTCTAGGTCCTTGCTGTTCTCAGGCCCTCCTACAGCCATGGCCCTGACCAGTGTTTTGATATAGCACAAAGTGGCTGTTTATTGCTATTGACTGCTGAGGCCTGTGCTCCAAAATGCATTCTGTCAACAGAATGTGAGTGAACTTGGCATTTTCAAGCTCAGCTGCTGCAGAAGCGTAGACTTCTTGGACTTGTCATGCAGCAGGACCGGTGTTGCAGTCCCCAGCTCAAACTGAAAATGTTGCACAGGAAGACGTATCATGTGAAGGTTAGACTTACCTGAGGTGCTGAGGGGTTTGTGTTTTGGTTTGGGTTGGGTTTCTGGTTTGTTTTGGTGTTTTTTTTCCCCTTCATTAGCCTAGTAAATATATGTCATCCTTATTCTGTTGCCTGTCAAAGGCTAGACTTTTAACTTTCTACATTTTGCTCAGTATGGTTTGTATGGGGAAAGTCATTATTCAGTGCAAATGGTCTTCATGTGAAAGGAAAACAGCTGTGTGTATAGTCCTCAGTTTTGCCATAAAAGGAGAAATCAAAACCTGGTAAAGGGCCTGGAGAATAAATCTTATGAAGAGTGACTGAAGGAGCTGGGGCTGTTTAGTTTGAAAAAGAGGAGGCTGAGGGGAGACCTCATCACTGTCTACAGCTGCCTGAAAGGATGTTGTGGAGAGGCAGATGCTCGTCTCTTCTCACAGGTAATTGGAACAGCCTCAAGCTATGACTGGGTAGAATTAGGCTGGATATTAGGAAAAGAATTTTCACATCAAGAGTGGTCAGGCATTGGAATGTGCTGCCCAGCAAGGTAGTTGAGTCACCAACCCTGGATGTGTTTAAAGGTGGTCTGGATGTGGTGCTTGGGGATATGGTTGAAGGGTGAACCTTGTAGAGTAGGGTTATTAGTTGGACTTGGTGATCCTGAGGGTCTTTTCCAACCTGAATGTTTCTGTGATTCTGTGATCTGTGCTCTGTGTTGCACTGAGGATTTTTCCACTTTTTTGAGAAGTGATACAAAGCTTCAATGACTTAAGAAATCACAGGTATTCTTTTCTATTGCTCCCATAGGAACTACAGGCAGAAATTGATGCTCATACTGACATCTTTCACAACCTGGATGAAAACGGCCAGAAAATCCTGAGGTCCCTGGAAGGCTCTGAGGATGCAGCCCTGTTGCAGAGACGTCTGGATAACATGAACCTCAGATGGAGTGAGCTTAGGAAGAAATCTCTGAACATTAGGTATGACCTGCACATCAGCAAAAGGTTACAGTTGGTGTGTAAGATGGAATACTGCATTTTTTACCAGGGAAAAGGTTGAAATTGGTTGCTGATAGCACTGCTTTTGTCCTTTTTGATATGATTTGTGCTTCTTTGAATGTTGGCTTAACTTTGTAAGAATGATTAGGTTTTTTGTGTGAAAATCATAGTAGAGGATTAGGATTTGAGGCATATGATGAGATTTTGTAATTACAGGAGGATGGATTAGCATGTTTTAAAGGTAACTGTACCCCCTGTAAATGTAGCTTTTTTTCTAGAGGTGGCCATGAATTTACCAATAATTCATGAAAGGAACCTATATTTATGATACATTTTCTTTCTAAGTCTACTATTTCCAGTGCAAAACTAAGAATAACCACCCAAGTGAAAAGACAAATTATTTTTTTAACTGTTGTCTGGAGAATGGACAGAATTGCTAAATTGAATCCAGGGGTTAAAGAAGTCCATAGGTAGTATCATCAGGTCATCAGGGGGAAAACTCCTGCTTGCAAGGAAAAAAATGTAATAAATAGTGATGAAGTGGAGGTAGAGGCTTCAATGGGCTGAAGGTTTCTTTGCAAAAGAAATTGTCCAGCAAGCTTCTCTTCAGAAATATGGCTTTGACAATAAGCACCAATCTCTGTTCTGTTCAGTCTTGGGCATTTTTTCATATGTTCACTTGCTGCACGTTGGTGGTAGTTCAGAGGCTACAAAAGGCAGAAATGTTTTTCAAAATAAAGCATGAAATATTAGCTTTTTTCTTTTTTTTTTTTCCTCAGCTCAGGCCCTGAGGGAGGTCAGTCTGTGTAATGACAAAAGCCATCTTCATAAAACCAATCATTAAAAATAAATGAAGGATCTGAAGTTGGAAAGACATTAGTAGCTAAAGAAAAAGAGAGATACATCTTTTTTTTCCCCTGAGGAACAAATGAGGAGGGATATAATCCTGGGCTTCACCAGCCTTTCCTGCCTGCAGGACTGGCCTCCCCCTGAAATATCTGCTATAAGGCAGTTTTGCCCTGGCCTACAGATGCCATGTGAGAGCAGAGATCAAAAGGCAGCATGATCTATGAGTGTCCTTCCCATGTAGCCTTTAAGTATGAAAAAGGAGAAAAAAATCCAGTAACTCCCATACCAGAGCAGCTGAGCTTTGTCAGCCTATGGCTAACCTATCCCTTTCCTTTCTCTTTCCTTGCCACTCCAGTTACCTGGTATGAGAAGTTGGAAACAAATGAGATCCACAGAGCTTTTCAAACACAACTGCCCTTAGCTTCAGCAATTCCTCATTTCCAAATCCAAACTAAGTAATAAGGTCTGCCAAACACTTAAGTCTATACTTATCATATTTCATTATAAACCATTGTCATGGTTTCACCCCAAACAACTGAGCACCATGCAGGTGAAACCAGAACCATTCCTTATGAGGTATAGAAGTAGAATTTTCACTGCCAGAAAATACCTGAACCAGAAAAAGAAATGTTTTATAAGTCAAACAGAAAATATATGAAATAATCTCTCTCTATTAAAATAATAATCTATTATAATAATAATAATCTATTATAATAATAATCTCTCTCTATTTTCCAGTATATTTTATCTCCTTACTGTTATGTTCTACTGCTATTGATTTGAATTACTAAGAAGAATCCTTAAATTGTCTGGAAATGAATTAGGAATTTCTTCCTAATCAACAATTAAAATATAGCATGTTCATAAGTCTAGAAAGATAAATTGTTAGTCTGCCTAAGGTATAAACAAAGTTGAAGATCTGATCAGTCCAGTGATGTTTCAGTCATGTGTTTTCTCTCCACAAAAAGCAGTTGCTGGAAATTAGTTGATCCCAGTATTAAAAAAGGCATTTACACATACACAGAGGAATTATTTAGAAGATGTCCTTATGCTGGAGACCTTTTTTGCACAAAGTAGTATTCAGTCTCTTAATTTTTCAAGTGATTCAATTATTTTCACTCACTCTGTTTAAATGGCACTGACATTTGAGTAGTGTAAGTGGATTCTATTTGCTTTAACAATTTCTTAGTAACTTTTTTGGGGGGAAAGGATGAGGAGCCATATGAATCTTGTGTGAGTTTGAATGGTTTGTGTGGTTGTTTAGGGCAATGCTTACTCATCTCTAAGTAGAAAACTATTCTCTAAATTTTAGTTAATTAATCGCCTAGTAATCCTGAGTGATAATTAAGTTACTCTCATGCTAGTCATGATGGTCAATTCAACACAACTATTACTGCTGAAATGGAAAATTTTTAAATCAAAACAAAACCCACAATCAAACAAAACCCACAAACAAACAGAACCACCCAAAACACAATGAAACAAAAACCTACCAAAAAAAAATCAAAACAATAAAAAGCCCCACAAACAACCACAAAAGCCCCACAAACAAAAAAAAAACACCAAGAAAAAAGCCACCCAAACCCAAACCAACAGCAGCCAAACAAACCCAAATACAAAACCCAACCAACAAACAAAAAACCCCACAAACCTAAGAAACCACACACACACAAAAAAAAACCTAAAAAAAAAACCCCCACAACATTTAAAAACTACAAAATCAAACAACAGTGGAACAATAATGTGCTCTGCTGGAACAACAGTGTGCTCTGGTGGCCAAGGAAGTCAATGGGATCCTGGGATGCATCAAGAAAGGTGTGTCCAGCAGGTCTAAGGAAGTTCTTCTACCTCTCTACTCTGCCCTGGTGGGACTACACCTGGAACACTGTGTCCAGTTTTGGGCTCCTCAGTTCAAGAGAGACAGAGACCTGCTGGAGAGAATCTAACAGAGAGCCCTGAGGATGCTTAGGGGACTTGATCATCTCCCCTCTGAAGAGAGACTGAGAGCCCTGGGGCTGTTTAGTCTGGAGAAGAGAAGACTGAGAGGGGATCTGATCAACGTCTATCAATAGCTGAGGGGTGGGTGTCAAGTGGAGGGGGCCAGGCTCCTTTTGATGGTTCACAGTGATAAGACAAGGAACAATGGGTTCAAACTTGAACACAGAAGATTTCACCTCATCATGAGGAAAAACTTCTTTACAGTGAGGGTGACAGAGCACTGGCACAGGCTGCCCAAGGGGGATTGTGGAATGTCCTTCTCTGGAGACTTTCAAAACCCACCTGGATGCATTCCTATGCAGACTACCCTAAGTGCTCCTGCTCTGGCAGGGCAGTTGGACCTGATGATCTCTTGAGGTCCCTTCCAACCTCTGTGATACTGTGAAACCACCAGATGGGGAAAAAACGGACATTTCAGGCTAAGATTGTGGGAAATTTAAATCAGAATCTAATTCACAGCTACAGAAGTTATTATTTATTATATATGGCTGCAGTATATATTACTGAGTTATTATATATTATTGAAATTATATTTACATTATTAAACACTGGAATCTTTCTCTGTAAATAAGCTTGTACAATTTGTTTTTCTGTTGTCACTGTACCTGAACATACCTTGTATTTCATACATGCTTTCAGATCACATTTGGAAGCCAGCACAGACCAGTGGAAGCGTTTACATCTCTCTCTTCAGGAACTTTTGGCATGGCTGCAATTGAAGGAGGATGAATTAAAACAGCAAGCACCCATTGGTGGAGATCTACCCACTGTGCAGAAACAGAATGATATTCATAGGGTATGATTTCTTTATTAATTTTTTAAATGATCTTTTGGTCATTGTTTTTTGTTTTTCAGGTTAGTGATACACAAAACAGTACTTGTTGGAAAAAGTAAGATACCTGTTAAAATACATTTTAGAGACAATGAAAACTGAACTTTTTGTATGAGAGTGCTAGCAACAGTTTTCAGTCACAGCTTAGCAAAACTCAGACTATTGGAGAATGGAGTGTGTACTTCCAGTTGCTTCTACTTTTTGAGAAGCAATACAGCATTTTTAGAGACTAGCACACAGAGCTAATTTTCACTGCCAGAACAAATCCTAAGCTCACTTGGGGAGCAGCACAGGGGAGAGGGACCTGGGGGTTCTGGTGGATAGAAGGATGACCACGAGCCAGCAATGTGCCCCTGTGGCCAAGAAGGCCAATGGTATCTTGGGATGGAGTAGAAGGGGCATGGTTAGGAGGTCAAGAGAGGTTCTCCTCCCCCTCTACTCTGCCCTGGTGAGGCCACTTCTGGAATATTGTGTCCAGTTCTGGGCCCCTCAGTTCAAGAAGGACCTCATGGAACTACCTGAAAGAGTCCAGTGCAGAGCCACAAAGATGATGAAGGATGTGGAACATCTTGATGAGGAAAGCCTGAGGGAGCTGGGGCTCTTTAGCTTGGAGAGGAGGAGACTGAGGGGTGACCCTATTAATGTTTATAAATATGTGAAGGGTGAGTGACAGGAGGATGGATCCAGGCTCTTCTCAGAGATGTCCAATGATAAGACAAGGGCCGAAAGGAGCAAGCTGGATCAGAGGAGGTTCCACATGAACACAAGGAAAAACTTTTTCACTGTGAGGGTGACAGAGCACTGAAACAGGCTGCCCAGAGATGTGGTGGAGTCTCCTTTTCTGGAGACATTCCAAACCCACCTGGATGCATTCCTGTGTGACCTACTCTAGGTGCTCCTGCTCTGGCAGTGTTGGACTGGATAACCTTTCAAGGTTCCTTCCATCCCCTGATGTTCTGAGACTCTGTGACTTATTGAAGATTAAATCATTAGTTCTGATTTTTTTTTTCACCTGGATTGGATGTTGAACTTCATGCATACTTATTTAAAACCTAGTTTGTTCTTGATTATTTGGAAATGTTTGTGGGGGGAAAAAAACAAAGTAGCTGATATTAGCATCATATGGGGAGTGCTCTAGACTAAGCTTTGTATTAAAAAGGCACCCAATTCAAACACTTTGTATGGGAAGTTTGAGGGTTTTTTAAACCCACTAAATGAACAGCCTCCAAACTATCTCAATAATGCTTAATAATTCTTCATGCAAAGATTCACACAGGGCTTTTTTTGGTAAAGCTATGTTTAAGTGTATTTCCTGTGTTGGATCAAATTCATGCCTGTTTGATGCTAATCCAATGTCTGCTTTCAGGTAAACAGCTTTTTGATTTGCTCTGCCATTGCAAGTCTGTTCAGGGTTGAATGTGAAATCCATTCCAGTTGGCCAGTGGTGCTTTTTTAGCAGTGCCATAAGGAAACCCATTAGGAAACCAGTGTCTTGCTAAAATAAAGCTGGAAAATAGCTGAATGAAGCAGTAAATGGGAAGAAACTCTTGCTCTGAGAAGGAATAGGGAACGTGTGAAAGGTAATTGGGAAGGAGATCCAACTTCAGCAGCTCCTATGTTATCAGTTATGAACTCCATGATAAGGCCTCTGCCTTTTTGGTATTAGTTTCTGATGAAAACTTTAATCTGGGAAGCAGCAGTTAATAGCTGATGTCCAGAACAGAAACCAGACCTCAACCCACTAGAGCAGATTGTGATTCAGTGGGAAGTTGGGAATAGAGTGTCAGGAGATTTTTTTTTTTTTTCTTTTTTTGCAGAAAAGAGTAAAAGATCAAGGACAAGGAACCTTCATGATACAAAGAAATTGTCCTTGTGTTTAGAATCATAGAATCATAGAATGGTCCAGGCCAGAAGGGAAGTCCAAAGGTCATCTAGTCTGATCTCCCCACAGTCAGCAGGGACATCCCCAACTAGACCAAGTTGCCCAGGGTTTAGGAGGTAAATGTATGTAGTGAATGAAATGAACAACCCAAGTATTTATGCTGTGACCTTTCTTCACTCTACACTGCTCTATTTCTTGAATTTACCTGGATGTAGCATTCTAGCTTTCCTTCATCTGTGTGTCTTTAAAGCAATTAAAATGATGACATCATGGGAGTTTTTCTAACTCCTCTTTAGTGACCAAGTGTACTTCAATCTGGTATCTAAAACATTTGTTTCAAACAAATGTATTTTCTATTGAAGAATTTAAATTGTTAGACAGATAACTTGATACCATCAGACAGTATTCCCAAACTAGTGAACATCCTCTCAAAGCACTGTGCTGCATATAAGTACAAATCAGCTTGTGAAAGTTGCTGCAAAAGTTGTTGTTTCTGAAGTTACCAAGTCTATGATTTTATTGCTTAAGGGGAGATATGTGAAATGGTATTAGAACATAAAATTAGATCTGGGATCCTTCTGTTTTCTCCATTTATCAAGTAGCTGTATCATAAATATAGCTTTAATAGATTGTCCTACCTCATGCTAAAGGACGAGTTTGAGAACAAGTAGTGAGAAGGTCAAGTCAGGAAAGGGAATATGACATGTTTTGCTGTGTTAAGTTATTGGGAACCCTGAGTTTGTGAAAAGTCTGACAATGTTGTATACAAGAAGACGTGGCTTTTGACATAGGCAAACAGGCATTTGTCTGCAGTATCACAGTCTCACAGTATCACAGAGGTTGGAAGGGACCTCAAGAGATAGTCAGGTTCAACCCCACTGCCAGAGCAGGATCACTTAGGGTAGTCTGCACAGGAAAGCATCCAGGTGGGTTTGGAAAGTCTCCAGAGAAGGAGACTCCACAACCCCCTTGGGCAGCCTGTGCCAGTGCTCTGTCACCCTCACTGTAAAGAAGTTTCTCCTCATGTTGAGCTGAATGGGAGGTAGTGGCAATGAAGTTCATGAGTGCATACTGCCCTTGTGCTTTATGTAGAAGTATTTCAATAGCAGACTATATATAGCAGTCCAGATTTCTGTTATAAATATTCCTTGGGTATCACAGTCTCACAGTCTATCAGAGTTTGGAAGGGACCTCAAGAGATAGTCAGGTTCAACCCCACTGCCAGAGCAGGATCACTTAGGGGAGTCCACACAGGAATGCATCCAGGTGGGGTTTTGAAAGTCTCCAGCGAAGGACACTCCACGACCCCCCTGGGCAGCCTGTTCCAGTGCTCTGTCACCCTCACTGTAAAGAAGTTTCTCCTCATGTTGAGCTGAATGGGAGGTAGTGGCAATGTAGTTCCTCAAGGGCCTATCTTTACGTAATGGCTGAGAAAACCAAAGAGAAAGACGAGCAAAAATCACAGAATCACAGAATACATTGGGTTGGAAGGGACCTTTCAGGGTCATCTAGTCCAACACCCCTGCACTCAGCAGGCACATCTGCAACTACAGCATCTCACTCTGAGTGCATACTGCTTTTCTAAGATAACAGAATGCTCTCCTGCAAGAGGCAGATTGCTTATGTATCCTGGACCTTCCTCTGGCAAGCTGATGTATACAATGTGCATTTCTTACAGAACTATTCATGGGACTTCAAGTATCATAAAAACAGTGAAACCAAAACATCTATAACTTTATGGAGACCCCCCTCTCCCCAGTCCCTTTTTACGTTTTCCTCTGTGAAAGTTAAGATATTTGATATGCCTGAGGTCTGTCCAAGCCAGCTGTCTGTAGTAGCTTCCATGGTCATTTTAAAGCCCAGTCAGAACACAACAAAAAAAATAAATAATAATATAAAATGGTTTGGGTTGGAAGGGACTTCCAAAGGTCATCTAGTCCAAACTCCCTGCAGTGAGGAGGGACATCCTCCATTAGATCAGTTGAGCCTCAACTACCTTCCTGGGCGACCTGTTCCAGTGATCCACAACCCTCCTGGTAAGGAACATCCTCCTAACATCCAACCTAAACCTACTCTTCTCCAATTTAAAACCTTTGTCCCTCATCCTATCACTGCAGGCCTTTGTAAGCACTCCCTTCCCAGCCTTCTTGTATGTCCTCATTAGGTACTGGAAGGCTACTACTAGGGCTCCCTGGAGTCTTCTTTTCTGTAGGCTGAACAGCCAGAGCTCTCTCAGCCTGTCCTTGAGGGAGGACATTGCTTTATCTCAGAATGATTCATTCAAACTCTGTATTCAAACCAAACTTATAAGCCAAAGCAAGACATGGAAAGGATTTTTGTAGAACTGCTACAGCAAAAGCTTCATCACCTGAAAAATATTTGAGTATTTGAAAATATTACCTCTCCTCCTAGACTAACGAATTTTTTTTTTCATCTAGAGAAATTACTTTTCATAAAATGTAAATATTTTATATTGTTCTGTAAGATGTTTAATAGTTTCCCCTAATTCATCATAATGGTAGCAAGACTTCAGTGATGGACTAAATGATCTCTCTCTCACTCACCAAGAAAAGTACCACAAATAGTAGGTGCAAAGTGACTCTGCAAAAAAGATCTGCTTCTCCCTTCTTTTTGATTATCTTCTCTGCCATATGCAGATACATACAGACAAAATCTTTGATCATCTTGTCTTGTATCAAAGCTAGAACATTTTAGTTTATTTTTAGAAACAGGGCTTCTTTCCTTTCCCCATTCTGTCACCCTTCTGTAGTTTATTGTGAAGCCTTTCTAGTTGTCGATATTCTGATTCCCCGTGGTAAAAAAGAAAAAAAAATCAAAACAGAACAAAACATAATCCTTGAAAATAAATTACTCTGCTCTTCAAAGATCTCTTGCATAGAAAGAGGGAAAAACAGTCAGTACAGAACTCTGACTTCAGATTGTCTTTGACAAAATCTGCACTTGCAGCTTGGAGTTTTTCTATTTTTTATTTTATTTTATTTTCCCTGAATACTGTGGGCTCCAAAGGCTGTACCTGAGTGAACAACTTAACTCATTTTTGAATATAAGAAAAATGCTTCTAGAAAACCTCACACTACAAGTGTAGAAATATCTAGCTTAAAACTGTAGAACAGTACTGAAAAGCTGGTTTTTTGAAGAGTTTTGGTTTCCTGCTTGAGAGCAAAACAGCGCTCAGACTGCTGGATGTGAAAGCAAAGAGTAGTTTAATTATGGTCTTGAGAAAAAAGAATCTGCTCATTGTTCATTTTGCTCTCCTGAATGGTACTTCTGGAAATCAGTCTTCAGGAAACAAGCTAAGTCTCTACCTGATCAACCAATCTTTTAAATGGCTCAGTCTTCCAGGTTTGATCTTCTTATGTCAGTACATTGTCTTTCCTTCTGTGAACAATTGTTTTGCTAGGTAAAGCAAAAAGTCAATCCAGGTAAGTTCCTTGTTGGCCAAGAGAAAAAGCCTCAACAGGGTAACATTTTTTTATAATCAGTTTAATTGATTGTCATTGAGAAATGACATGATGAATGCAAACATGATTTTATGCCTGAATCCTTTTTCTAAAGCAGTGTTACAAGCCGTTTTTTACCTTTTCTTTTATTTTATTTCCTTTAAGGATGTAATTTAAAGAAAAAAAAAAACTGCATTCAACCTCTGTATCCATCTGGAATACCTTAGACATTCATAGCAGAGATAAACAGAAGTTAGCTCTTATCATTAGAATGCTCATAGTTGCCAAGTTTGACTTAAAAACTTTTAAGAGCAGGATTCAGATGAAAATTTCAAATGCTTGAAATCTATGCCAGAGGAGATCTTGAGCTCAACTGAGAAAAGCTATCCATGCAGTCAGAATCATTGCTGTGTTTTAAGTGTGAGATGAATTTTAGACTAGGTAATTTGGAATTTATCCCAAATACACCCACATAAATGCTGTTTGTTTGAACTTAAATGTATAGTGGGTCGTTTGTTCATTTCCGGCATCTGAAGAAATTGTATCTATGCCAAAGTCTTAGAATAGGTGTCTAGGGCTGGGAGGGGGTTGTGTTAATCAATGATAAAAACTACTGCTGTTTATTCAAACATTTTTAAATCATTTTACAGTTTTCTTTGTTTTGCTAAGTGTCATAGTAACGTTTGATTGAATCATGTTAATAATCACAGAATTGTCAGGGTTGGAAGAGACCTCAAGGATCATCTAGTTCCAACCCCCTGCCATTGGCAAGGACACTTTCCACTAGGTCAGGGTGCCCAGAGCCACATCCAGCCTGGCCTTAAAATCCTCCAGGGATGGGGCTTCCACCACCTCCCTGGGCAACCTGTTCCAGTGTCTCACCACTTAGGGTGAAGAACTTCTTCCTAACATCCGATCTAAATCTCCCCTCCTCTAGCTTGGATCTGTTCCCCGTAGTCCTATCACTACCTGACACCCTAAAAAGTCCCTCCCCAGCTTTCTTGTAGGCCCCCTTCAGACATTAGAAGGCCACAAGCTTTCCTCAGAGCTTTCTCTTCTCCAAACTGAACAGCCCCTGCTGGTGGCAGAATTGAAATCAAACTTCATTTTTTTAGAAAGCATTCTGCTTAGGAAATTTTTTTAATTCATGTAATTGTACCCTTTCTTTTTAAAATTCATCAAAAGCAGAAGTATCTGCTTTTCTAATAGAGATTAATGTTAGTTTTGCTAATGCTACTCTTCTTGTTATATTTTCATCTTTCAGTTTGAACCATCTGTATTTCTCCATCTAAAGAGATTTAAGGGCATTTGGGAGGAGGTCTAAGATCAACTGATCAATATGTGCATTATGAAAATGGTGGGCAGAATGCCATTACTACTGTGGTGTTGATGACAAATAGAGATGCTTAAAGAGGTAGTTTACTTGGGTTTTTGTCAGGTCATATATTACATGTGTTCGATTTCCTCTACAGTCACCATGAAGTGTGGAAGAAGTTAAGGAATTAAATGAAATTAGCCTGAAATCATTAGCTGTAAATCAGACGTTCATTTAGCCTAATTCTACTTTCAGTGATGATCTGCATATTATAAAGATGTATTTGTCAGGGCTCTAGATGGATAATTTTACTTATTTATTTTCCAGAAGAAGAGACAATGTCATTTATTGCTACTTAAGATTTTTATTGGTAGTGTGCACATATTTCACACCAGAACTTTAATCAGAAAAGCTGTCTTTTGCTTCACATAGTAAGAACTTCTTTAGAATGGGGTAGTATGAAATGAACATTCATTATGTTTCATGCTGCTGTGTGCTATTCCTTCAAGCTCATGTTTTTTTCATTCCTTCTTTTTAAATTTCTTGTGCTGAAACATACTTTAATTCATTCAGTGGAAGTCTGCAGATCAAAACTAGGAAAGGAGATGAGAATTGTAAATATGTCTTAAGACCATACTCTGTGCTATTCTGAAAATCTAGGTTTACAAACTGCAATCTCATCCACCAGCTTCAGAATAGAAAAGCTGGGGGGGAAACCCCAAACATTTAACACATTCACCAGTAAACACAAAATATACAAAGCTCCCATTAGCATTTCTCTGTTGTTTTGAGAAGGTAAATGCAGTGATTCCTGCTCAGGGATGCAGGCTGCATCCAGGCTGCAGGCTATCCTTGTTCTGTTGCACAAGCAATATAGGAGGAATGTGGCTTTAAACCTCTTTTAGAAATATAATGCCACTAGGTATATTTGTCTGGTATGGTTTCATGCAAGGGTGATAGAAGCTGAAAGAAGATATTTTGTGACCTTCTCATTGTTTGTATGTATACATAGCTAGGGCTGACCTGACTGCAGAAGCAGCTCTCAGTACAGCAGCGCTACTCATTCCCAAATACATGGCTCAAAGGCATTTCTGGCTTTTAAGTTTCCTATAAATTGCTCTAGTTCTGTGTTTCCCTGCAATGTCTGTAACTTCTTCCTGCTTTTGGTATGTGTGGGCAGAACAGACCTATGTGCTTGTGCATCCTATTTGATTGGTTTTGCTCATAGACATTTCTGAGAAATAATTTGTCTTCAGAGGCATTTATGAAGCATGTTAGGTTTTTAAGCTGTTATACAACTGTAATGTTTAAAATCCAGTATGGCCATTGATGTAACTTTTACCACTATCAAATGAGAGCAAAGCACACAGTCCATAAGGGAGTATTTTAAATTATGCTGTCTGCTGTCTTACTTGAGCTGCAGAACTGCCACACTCTGGTGGGACAGAACGATGGCATGCAAGGTGAGCACAGAGGCTAATTAAAGGAATAGATTTTCCTCATTTGGAGGCTGGAAAAAGTCTTATTCTATTCCCACTTTCCATTGCACTTCATGCAAGGGTCAAGTCTGATTTATAAAAATTTCTAAACCTAAATAGGTGTGAGTTAAAGAAGCTTAACCCTGGAGTAACCCCATTCAGTTTTTATACCAAGCAATATCCAGTGGCAGTTTACTTGTTAGAACACAGTACTCTCATTGTAAAAATCAGGGTTGACTCCTAAGGGTTAACATGATTATTTAAAACATTTATCATAGATATTGATCAATCCATGGATTCCTTTATGATAGCAGATACAATCTCTTGAGGGATCTCAGTCCCATTGATGTCCATGACACAGAATGTGTATTTTTAAACTTCATTGTTTCCTTCAAAAACCCACACTTTGCTAAATGGTCTTCCTGATTCACAATTACAAACTTCATGGTTAGTTCTGGAAAATTTCATAAAAAGTTCATTTCTTTACATGAGAATAACTTAGTCATTTACTAAGTTTTCTTTCCTGAAATGTATTAAGAATTTTTTACCTGTGAGTGCTCATATTATAAACTGCAGATTTGGTTCCCATTGTTCTGTTAGATATTTCCTGCACACAGCATTTCATATCAAATATAATTCAAGTGCAATGAACTTCTTAATAGTGAATTTATAATATTTCATTAATTTGCATAGAAATGAATTTAACTGAATTGGTGAATTTATTATGTTAGAAACCTATACAATGCCTGGAGTGAAATACCTGTTTCCCATTCATGTCATATGCAGTATTGTGATTTGTGTTTCACTGCACTGTAATTATCTGTATATGCATTCGACAGTATTTCATAAATGGAGAAGAATATGTTGAATTAAAATAGTAGTAAGGAACATTTAGATAATTTCAATATGGCATGCAAAAGACCCAATGCAATGTGCAACAAAAGAAGGAAAGAAAAACAAACAAAAAACAAACAACCAAATAAAAAAACACAAAACAACACACCCCCCCCCCAAAAAACCCCAAAACAAACAAACCCACCAAAAAAAACCCCAACATTCAAACAAGCAACCAGAAACCCCAGAGGGGGGGAAACAACCAAACAAAACCACAAAAAACCAAACACAAAACAAAACCAGAGAATTTCACTCAGGATGGTTTTAAAAGCAAGGCACAGAAGGAAGATAGTAAATGGAACTGTTTCTGGAAGAAGAAAAATGAAAAAAGAGGAGGAAAAGGCAAAATGAGATGACAAAAAGTACAAGAAAGGAAGAGATGAAAGTGAGAAATTTGAAAAGAAGCAGAATATACAGCCGAGCAGTATGAAATATATGGAAACTGATCAATAAAGAGTGATTTCAACAGCTAGGAATTAGCTGTTTCATAAGGACTACCTTCTGACCTTTAATTTTCACTCATGCATGCTTATATCTAGGCTAGATTGTATTTCTGAATATTCACCTTGGCCTTGATTCTACACTTCAGAAATCTCACTTCATGTAATTTTTTGGAAGAGATGTCTCTATATCCCTACTGGAAGAAAGTGTTATGATTTAAGAAATTGGAAATTTTTGGAGTTGGCTCTGATGTTAATCAACAAAAGGAATCCCTCCTGCAGTGAAAATTTGATCAGCAACCTTGGGTACTTAGCAGAGCACTGGCAGTACGTTGCTCCTTGGGAATACAAAGTGATTTCAGGTTAAGCAAAAGCTGATTACCTCTTTTTCTTTCTCTTATTCTTTTTTCCTTTCTTTTTTTTTGGTTTTTTTTTTTTTTTAATTTTTTATTTCATGCTGATTACCTCTTTTTCTTTCTCTTATTCTTTTTTCCTTTCTTTTTTTCTTTTTTCTTTTGGGTTTTTTTTTTAATTTATTTATTAGCTACTTCTAGTACACACACAGAAGCTGTTGTTGGAAATTTTGTTCTTAAATTGATGAAAAGGACACTAACACTCAGTCTTTCATTATACATCCACTCACAATAATTTTTGTTTCATCTCTCAGACTTTCAAGAGGGAGCTCAAAACTAAAGAACCTGTTATCAAGAGCGCGCTTGAGACTGTGCGAATCTTCTTGGCAGAGCAGCCTGCAGAGGGACTGGAGAAGCTCTACCCAGAACCAAGAGGTAATTGGGGAAAGAGCAGAGTAATAACCCATTCCTGGAAAAATCAGTGATGATCAGCAATGATTAAATAAATTCTTCCAGCCTCTGTGAAAGAATTCCTTATACACTCCAAGCTGAATGTCAGTATTCAGAAACTCAGCTAAAAATAAAGATGAAAGAAACCCTTAGTGATCCTTCTGAACACTGTGCTACTAAATAGACATGCATATTTATAAGCAGATTTTGAGACTGGCTTGAAACCTCCAGGACTTATCTATAACTATAGGCTCATTTGAGGTCTGAAAGCTGCAATTTAACCAAAAATTCAGCTTGGAGTTTTGGTACTACAGAAACACTCAAATCCACTCAATTGTAGCATAAAAACCAAATCCCAGGGTTTAATATCTATGTATGTGCAGAATTATTTTGCTGAAGAAGGACACAGTAAAGAAACTTTAGGTGCACCTTGCATGTTTGAAAATGGCATTGTGTCCTAAGCTGCATATTTTAATGATTTGTATGGTGACAAGATTTAAATCTGTTAAGAGATTTTTTCAAATAAGAATACATTAAGAAAATAAATTTCCCAGGTGTCTTTGGTTAGGAATAATTTCTTCCTTAGCTTTGAACTTGCCCAGATGAAATGATTTTTCTTCTGAGACAGAATTTGTCTTAAAAGCTTCCTGTCTTTCACATTTAGAGCTGCCACCAGAGGAAAGGGCCCACAATGTCACAAAACTTCTCCAAAGGCAAGGAGATGAGGTCAGAACCGAGTGGGATAAGCTGAATCTACAGTCTGCTGATTGGCAAAAGAAGATAGATGATGCCCTTGAAAGACTTCAGGGCCTTCAAGAGGCAATGGATGAACTGGACCTGAAGCTGCGCCAGGCGGAAGTGTTCAAGGGATCCTGGCAGCCAGTGGGAGATCTCCTAATTGACTCTCTGCAGGATCACTTAGAGAAAGTCAAGGTAGGTGTCAATATGTCAGTATTTCAGAGTATAAAATAATTCATTTGTTCATTGTATGAATCCCCAAATCAGGAATTCTCTTTTAAAATTAGAAATGCATAGCTTTTTTATCATAGGAATTTCTTTTTTCTTTTTAAGATAATTTTTAAAGTACATACAAAGAGTTTTATGTTTTCTGCAGTTGAAATGGAACTGATCAGTGTGGAGAATATGCATTGCTGTATGGATAAAAAGGCACTGCAGAAATGTCTAAATATCCTTGGCATTCTCACTGTGAACTGTAAGGTGAAAGGACTGGTGAAGGGACTGGAGGGAAAGACTCTGAGAGGCTGAGGGAGCTGGGGTTGGTTAGCCTGGAGAAGAGGAAACTCAGGGGGACCTTATCACACTCTACAGCTACCTGCAGGGAAGTTGCAGTAAGGTGGGGGTCAGGCTCTTCTCACAGGCAATTTGTGACAAGATGAGAGGGCTTGGCCTGAAGCTTTGCCAGGGGAGATTTAGGTTGGATGTTAGGAAGCACTTCCTCACAGAAAGGGTAATTAGACACTGGAATGGACTGCTCAGGGAGATGGTGGAGTCACTGTCCCTGGAGGTGTTTAAGGAAAGATTGAATATGCCACTTACTGACATGGTCTGCTCAATACAGTGGTGTTAAGTCATAAGCTGGACTTGATCTCAGAGGTCCATTCCAGCCTCAATAATTCTGTGATTCTGTGAAAGCAAAATGGAATCAATAGAAGTAGACACAAAATTAGTTCTGTTCTTTATTAACTTCTTGTAAGCATGGTGAATACATAACTGTGCCTATACTTGTAGAGCAGAATTTAAATAATTTGAAGTACATTTTTTTGTTGTTTCATCATGGTGGTTTTATTTATCGTCTGTCTTAAATGGTAGGTAGGTCTCATAACATAAGATAGCTTAAAAAACTACCTGGGAAAGCTGTCATAATTTTCTATAACTTAATGCTTATCTGCTTTTAGTAACTAGTTTCCTCTCAAAACAACAATTTTTATGTAGTTATTGAAGTCTTGTTGTTTCATAAAATTGTTGCTGCAAAACTCATGAGGACTTCTCCTCTTTCAGCATGGCTGCCATGGCCAGATTTTCTAAATACTGCAGTAGTCCTTCAACTGGAGCACAACAGAGGCAGTTGCCATTTTGATAAGAGCAAAGTGCCTCTGTTCCTTTCACATAAATGGGAATCATCAGTCATTTTGAAAGAGACCTGAGCTGACTGTTATTTTCTCTAGTAGCACATCAGAATCTAAGAGAGAGGAAACAGAATGACTAATGAGAAGAGAAGAAAGCTTTTTTTAAAAATCTAGTGTACTTTATACATGTATATTTGAAAAATTAAAAAAAAATCATTAGTTTTAATCACACAAAAAGTTCAATGAGTGTCCTGTACAGATATTATACAAGGCAAATGAAGTCTGTAGTAGCTGAGGAACAATTAGCTGCAAAATATTTTTATCTTCATAAATGAACACAAGATATTTATAAATTCTCAGAAAGGACCTTCAATTATAGCCATGGATTTTTATTTTTGTGTGTGTGTGAAATCAGAGTAGTTATTCTGAACAGCACACACACACACACCCCCCGCCCCCGAATTCCTGTGTTGCTCAGTTCTAAATTCTGAATTCTAAAGCTGTGACCAATAACTATTGACTCCATGATTACAGTGCTGAATCCTGGTGTGGCTTTAAAAAAAAAAGTTTAAAAAAAAAAAATCCATCCTAGAGCATGGAATGAATTTCTAATAGCAGCCAGGACAAAACAGAAATCTTTTAAAAGCTATGACATTCCAGAGGTATTCATCTCTGATTCTAAGGGGTAAAGAGTTTCACACACCTGCCCCAAAGAATGCAACCCAGACTGCAGATGATCTATAACCAAAATATTCTTTAAACTTCTCTGCTGTGCTGTTATCTCCTTTTTTGATCCTCTTATGAGGAATCTTATGAGCAGACTGAAGTACAGCATATTTTCTTAACAACACACATTCTTTCTCTCTTCCATTCGTACCTTTCCATTAAAATCCAAACCATCACTTAACTGTCTTAAATTCAGCTCAAGCCCAAATGAATCTGTTAAATGCCCCCTAATATCTGTTGGCCTGGAACTGTTCCTGTAAGACCTACTCTCAGTGATCCCGCTCTGGCAGGGGGCTAGGACTAGACGATCTTTTCAGGTCCATTCCAACCCCTAATGTTCCCTGACTCTGTGATTTTGATTGTACCTCAGATAATATTTTAGACACAACCTGGGATTTCTTCTTCCCTCTGCAGCAAATTCAACAAATGTTTTCTTCTTGCCATCACTAACAAAATGTTCTTCTTTCTATCAGAATCCGTAGAATACTTAGAATCACATAAGACCACCACACTGTTTTTATGTCAAGCTTTTCCTGGCATGCTATTAATATGCAACCATATACAACCATGCTTGCCTCATCCATTCAGTATATTATTTAAAGACCTAATCCAGGAACTGGCAGCAGAAACACCTTGCCTTTCTTTCTTTCCAAAAAATCACTCCTTTGCTCCATATCAACCAAAACTTTGATAATGATTATGCTGCTGTGTGCCATAATTAGTACATATCAGACTGATACCTTCTCACTGTTTTGTTGTCAGTCTTTAGACATCTGCTGAGAAATACTAATAGGCATTAGTACCCACAAGAAGTTTTAGATTTTGATACTTTTACACCTTGAAAATTTCTTCCTTTTTTTAAAGTAGGAGCCATTATTTGGAGATGTTGTGAATGGAGTTTTTTGACTGGGAAGGCAACTGTGGCAGTATGGCTTATCTGTTACTAACAGTAGTCAGCTCCTCCAACATGCTTATAAGAGCACAATGTAGAGCAGTTTCTTATTCCAGTAATATTCTACCATATCACTGGTGTCAAGTAACTGCTTCAGTTTCCTGTCATACACAACACTGTAAGTGAACAACAGAGCCTCTGACCAAACCAAACCAAGAAACCACCTCAAAACTCAAGAGCAGGCAGCAGTGTCTATGATTTCTCTAGTTTAAAAGAGAAACACATACCTCAAACAACTGCCAAACAAAGGCTGAATTCTGTAGTACTGTTTTCAATTAACACCATTGTGTTACAGAATGATTTGTTCTCCTTCATGGTCACAGAAAATGGGCACCTTGACTCGATATGATGGTTGTTAACTGTAAAAAGCAGAACAGATTTAGTGAGAGGAAGTCTTGCATTTTCACAGAAGTCTTAATATTGCTCCTTAAGAGCTGGTTATTGTTCTTGCAGGTTCACTTTTACAGTTATGAATTAAACAGTTATGTGGGAAGACTATGAAGTTTGCATATAGATTATCATTTTAACCTATTTAATGCCACAAGTATATTCAGAAAGGCTGTAGCCTTTAAAATCCTTTGGTCATAGCCTATTTGCAATTTTAATACAATTTCTACTAATTATTTTCCACAGAATTGTCTAACAAAAAGCAATGAGAAATTCACATGAATTCAGTGCATAAATAACCCCTTTTCTTTCCCCTTTTTTTCTTTCTCCTGAGATGTCAGGCTTGAATTATATGCTGTTTATTTCAGACTTTCCTCAGCATAACTGGCAATTGTAGCCAGTTGTAAGTCACTGACAAATTTTTGCTGGAAAGTGCCAACCTGAAACTTCTTTCTAATTTGTAAACTGAGCAGAGTTTGCCATTATGCATAGATCAGAAATGCACTGATCTGCTCATCATCTGCTCCAAAATTACTTTTCTATGTGCACTCAATCCTTTTGTCCCTAGACATCTCTTCACTAAATGAAACAAAATGTAAGAAAATCCCTGAAGATCATTGGCTGCATTTTGGTTGTGTTCATATGTGGCCATGGAAAGAAAATAGATTTGGCAAAGTTAAAACAATATATTATTGCAACCATTCTAGTAGTTAATCAGCAGCCTCAATGACTGGAGAATGAATGAGCATAGGCAGTTCATTTGGAAAAAAAAAAGGCCTTATATATTCTTCTGTACTTCTTTTTCTTACTGTTCAGCTACTGTTGTGCTGAAAGTGGTATTTGAGAAAGTGGACTCCTCCAGTACTATTATGAGGTAACTGTGCTGTAGCAGCTGCCTGGAAATTCTGACAGCAGAAATTAATTGAAATGTTTAGGTAATGAATAATTTTCTATCCTTCCTGGAAAAAGAAAAAAAAAAGGGTGGTGGGGAGGGAGGTGTCAGATTTTTCATAAGGAATTAGTGGAGGTCACAATCAGGAAAATCAATTAATGACTCCTAAAAACATAACAATGGTTCACATTCATCCCCTCCTAGCAATGAAGATGTAGATTGGGCCATGAATATACCAGTTTTAAATAAATCCATAGAAACTATACAAGAAATAATTACCTGGAAGACACATTGAATAACCAGAATTTCCAACCAGCCAGATGTCAATAGCAGTACTAGATCCATGTTAAAGCAAAATTTGGTCATATTGCAAGCTGATCCCTATGCTTCTGTTAATTTTTTGCTGTGAAGTGAATTAAGGTAGCAAAGCTCATGCAGTCCAGTCTGTAAAGTAAAATGACATTACACAGAGTGGCTTTTGAGATCTTTTTAATTCCCTTTCCTTACTGATACACTCCGCATACCTTAACAAAAATAAAACCAACCAAACAGAAGACCACAAATGGCAACAAAATCACAGAATCACAGAACATTAGAGGTTGGAAGGGACCTCCAAGAGATCATCAAATCCAAACTCCTTGCCAAAGCAGGATCACCTAGGGTAATCCACACAGGAATGCAGAGAAGGAGACTCTACAACCTCCCTGGGCAGTGTGTTCCAGTGTTCTCTCACCCCCCCTGTAAAGAAGTTTCTCCTCATGTTGAGAAGATAATATTTATCACATGGAGGTCTGAATTTGCATCAACAGCAAATTAGTGCTATTTTGAAGTAAAATAAGTGATATTCTGAACTTACTCTTGTTTCACTTCTGTAATTTTTCCCCATTGCCTCGATACCTTCCTGCGTTATTCCAACCCTGTTTGTGTTTCAAATTTCTCCCATGTGTAATCACTTGTCTTTTTTTTTCATATCCAATACTGATTGGTTTCACTGCTCTTACAGAAATGTAAGAAGAAAATTTCTATTTAGCTGAGTTTGCAGCACGCAAACCTACAGACATAAGTGGCCCTAAAATATTCTCTCAGCAGTTTCAGTACTCCTAGACTAGGATATATTTTGACAATCTACAAGCATTACTCCCCACTATAGATATACTCCCTTTTATTCTTAGATTTAAACCCAACAAAAATACTAAAGCATTCCACACACAGAATTTTAGAGCATTAGCTCTGAACTGATTTAGTGCTTTTAAGCTGTTTGTGCATTTAAAATATCACAGCAACCATTGGCTGACAGCTGAATAGGCAACAATTTGCCTGCCGGGTAGGAGAGGGAAGTATCAATGTTTTCTTCAGACTGCAGCTGAAGTAATTGCTGTTACAAATGCTTCTCAACTTTACCTTTTCATACATCATCCTGTGATAGAATCATGCAATAATTATGATGTCTCCTTAGACTACTTTGACTTTTATATATATATATATATTTTTTTTTTTTTTTTTAAGCCAGTTGTCATCACCTAAGTCTGTACTCAATCTGAATTAAATTCTCCTGTAAGGAAAACTCTTAATAAGTAAGGAACTCTTAATATGTTCTGTGCTGGACTCTGTGATTTTTTTTTTTATTATTATTATTTAAATAATTCATAGAGAATAGGTATTTCCTCCTAAATTATTTGCCAGCTTTCCAGAAATCATACCCAAGAAAATTGGATATGCCTGAAGAGACCCTACAGGAAAGCTGGAGAGGGATTTTTCATAAGGATGACTAGTGATAGGGCAAGGGGAAATGGTTTTAAGCTGAGGGAGATTAGGTTTAGACTGGATTTTAGGAAGTTCTTCAGGATGAGGATGATGAGACTCTGGAATAGGTTGCCAGGGAGGCTGTGGGTGCCTCCTCGCTGTGGCTGTTCAAGGGCAGGTTGGCTGAGGCCTTGAGCAGCTGAGTCTAGCTGAGAGGCATCACTGCCCATGGCAGGGAGGATGGAGTAGATGACCTCTAAGGACCCTTCCAACCTAAGTCATTCTATGAAACCCCTTCTATATCTGTAAAATAGAACAATTTCCAGTCTACAAATAAGTAAGACATTATTCAAGGAGAAGATGATCTAATGGCATTCTGGAGAATCTTACGGTTGTAAATATGGTCAATAAAAATAGAATTTACAAATCAGGAAAAACTCTTCAGCAACTCTTTTACTGCTCAACTAAATATCAGTAGAGTATATCATACCATAATAGACTTTAACCAAAAAATCAAGATATTTAAATTCACTGGAACACTTTGAAATCCTAAAAATTTATATATTTTTTTTTAAATTTAAAACTTTGTGGAGTTTGCTATGATGAAAGTAATAGTTTGTTTCACTTGTTAACAAGTCAATATTCAGGATGCAGCAAAACATCAAGGCCACCTCAGCTAACTACATTAGCTAACTGGTTGTGTCTTTACCTTTCATAAAATGTGGTTTTGTGCAACCGAGAATTTAGTAAAATGTTATTTGGTTGTCACTATTGGAGGCAAGTTTCGTTTTCTAAGGTCTGTTTTAAATACGAAATCGAGTTAAAAACCTTAGAGTACTTTGTCATGCAGCAGCTGAAGTTAGTTCTGCTATGGTGCTTAGCCTGTAGGAAATGAAAGTTACTCAGTTGTGTCCTGTGATCTCTTAATCTCATTTTAACATCTTATGAATCAATTTATTGTCTCATGTGAAAAGAAATACTCTCTCAAGTGGTTATTTCACAGAATCATAGAATGCACTAGGTTGGGAGGGACATTTAAAGGTCATCTAGTCCACCTCCCCTGCAGTAAGCAAGGACATCCCAGACTAGATCAGGTTGCTCAGAGTTCCATCAAACCTGACCGTGAATGCCACCACCAGGCTGGCAACCTATTCAAGTGTTCTACCACCCTCATAGTGAAGAACTTCTTCATAATGCCCAACCTAAATCTGTCCTGTTCTAGTTTAAAACCATTGCCCCTGTCCTGTCACTACAGGCCTTTATAAACAGTCCTTCCCCAGCTTTCTTGTAGGCTCCCTTCAGGTACTGGAAGGCTGCTATAAGGTCTCCCCAGAGCCTTCTCTTCTCCAGGCTGAGCAACACCAACTCTCTCAGCCTGGCTTTATAGGAGAGGTTCTCCAACACTCTGATCATTTTTTTGGCTGTTGCTGGATCCTCTCCAGTAGCTTCATGTCTGTCTTATTTTGGGGGCACCAGAACCAGATGTAGTGCTCCAGCTGGGGTCTCATGCATGCAGAGCAGAAGGGGAGATTCACCTCCCTCATCCTTCTGGCCATAGTTCTCTTGACACAGTCCAGGATGCAATTTGCCATTTGGGCTGCAAGTGCACATTTTTGGTTCATGTCCAGCTTTTTGTCCACCAGTACCGTGAAGTCCTTTTCTGCAGGGCTGCTCTCTATCACATCATACCCCAGCCTCTATTTGTGCTTGAGATTGCCCCAGCCCTGGTGTGGAGCTTTGAACTTTGCCTTGTTTCACTCCGTGAGGTTCACCCAGGCCTGTTCTCCAGCCTGTCTAGGTCCCTCTGCATGACATCCCATCCCTCCAGCATACCAACTCCACCACCCAGCTTTCTGTCATCTGCAAACTTGCTGAGGGTGCCCTCAATCCCACTGTCTGTATTGCTGACAAAGATGTCAAACAGAACTGGTCCCAGTACCAACCCCTGAGCGACACCACTTGTTGCTGGCTGCATTTGGACACTGTTCCATTGCCTGTAACCCTCTGATTGCAGCCACCCAGCCAGTTCTTTATCCAGTGAGTGGTCCATCCCTCAAGTCTATTCTTTTGCAATTTGGTGACTAGGATGCCATGCAGGACAGTGTCAAATGCTTTGCATCCTGGTAGATGACATCAGCTACTCTTCCTTTGTCCACTGATGCTGTAACTCCATCATAGAAAGCCACCAAGTTCACTAGGACTGATCTGCCCCTGGTGAAGCCATGTTGGTTACCACCAATCACCTCTTCTTCATTTCCCATATACCTTAGCAAAGCCTAAATACATATTGAATTTGTAATACATTTACAAATCTGATCTGAAAGCCTCATCTGCCTTCTGTTGGTGCTGTGTAATCGGTCAGATAAGATTGGGAAGTTTGCTGTGGCAATAGCAATGGCAATGACCCATTTTAAACTACTGCAGCAAACTGTCATTCCTTCTGCTGACTCCTTTGGCAATAAGCTATGCATTTTTGATCTCATATTTGGATGCTACCATTTTAATTATAGTCAATGTTTTATGGAGACTGGATTAAATTGGGGGTTTGTCTGTATCAAGCCACCAGCTTTAAGGGAGAGTATAAAATCTTTTTTACAGAAGAATAGTAAGAAAATTATGAGCAGGCAGAGAAGTGAAATCTTACAGTAGCCTTTTAAAAATAAGGCTGCTTTGCCCATGCAACTTCTTGGTAAAGAGTAATGTAATTGAGATACAGGAACATTAATCTGCTAATAAAAACAAACAAATAACATTCTTTAATTAATTTTTGAGGAATCACAATAACTGCTGTGAGAAACAGCCTTTTGTAGATTGTTTTGCAAAAGACTCAGCAACTAAAGAAGAGCTCCACCAGATTTCACAAGATTTGCATCAAATATATATTAATTCTATGAACACAATTATCAAGAGCAGAGATTAACTATTTTCTTTTTGATTAAGGACCTTTGAACTGAATAATAAAGTTACCTTTCCCTGACAGGAAGTGCAGAAAAATTCCTCAAATCTAAAGAAGCAAAACTAGTGGAAATCTTTTTTACCTCCAACCCAGTTTGGTAGAACATGCTGTTATTAGATCAACAGATTTCATTTAGAGCCAAATTTTTCCCTGTATGAACTCACCCTACTGATTTCAGTAGGAGCTCAGCTTGCACATCTGAAAGCAGAATTTGACTTTTTAAGTATTGGTAATCTCTGATCTTGGTTTCTGATAGCCTGCTGAGAGAGCTAACTAATACATATATAAAGACTTGTCTGTGGTTTTATGCCTCTGAAACTCAGAATTGAGGTCAGACCAGAACATTTTTAAAAGATTGCTCTTTATCAGTGTATCAGAAATAAGAATGGGACTCGAGCTTTTCGAAGGAGAATTCAACATTAATATTAAGCTACCTAAATGGCATGATAATTGCAGGGACTCTAGCACTGAACGTGGTTTTTCTGTTTTTACAAACACATCACATAGGGATATTGTCCTGATGATCAAGTATTAACATTCCCAGACATGACATCAAATCAAAGATGCTCTTGAATTGTTGATTCTCTTCAAAAGTGTTCTTCCTCTAACGTAAATGTAAATTTTTATCCAAGAAAAGAAAATACAATGCAGGTAACACTTGTCTTTTTACAATGGAACCATTTTATTTAGACTTTCCTAAGTGAGTGTGGCTCAGGGAAGTGGGTGGCTAGAGGGAGAAAAAGGGTGGGTGTCAAGTGGAGGGGGCCAGGCTCTTCTCAGTGGTTCACAGTGATAAGGAACGATGGGTTCAAGAACATGGAAGATTTCACCTCAAGATCAGGAGAAACTTCACAGTGAGGGTGACAGAGCACTGGAACAGGCTGCCCAGGGGGGTCGTGGAGTCTCCTTCTCTGGAGACTTTCAAAACCCACCTGGATGCATTCCTGTGTGGACTACCCGAAGTGATCCTGCTCTGGCAGTGGGGTTGAACCTGACTATCTCTTGAGGTCCCTTCCAAACTCTGATAGACTGTGATATCCAAGGAATATTTATAACAGAAATCTGGACTGCTATATATAGTCTGCTATTGAAATACTTCTACATAAAGCACAAGGGCATATAAGCACAGAGAGGAAAAGGGAGAAGGTGTGATGGGATTGAATGTTAGTGTTGTCTACTTTCTGTGAAGAGGTAATTTTTTTTATTTTTCCATGAAGAGAAACCTGGCAACATTATGCTATTAATGAAATATTTTAGTAAGACTTGGACTGTCCTATTCCTGGTGTTGCAACTATCAAGTGTGCAGATTCTGTAACGATAATATTACTCTGACATGGGCAAATCAATGAGCAAAACAAAACCAATTTATCAAGCTCATGTGCTGGTACACAGTAATTATTTAGGGACTGCTTGGAGCTGGGAGTGCAATGAATATTAAATTACCTGAGATGTTTATCAGTGACTCATTGTGCTATGCTTTTCTCATTTTAATCTTTATATATTTAAAGCCTGATAGAGTTTTATTTCATTTCGTTTTGTCCGAAGTTAACCCATAATAAGACCTTATAATTGCTACTTAGGACTTTCTAGTGCTTCTCATGTTCCAGATAGTATGAGCTTCTCTGTGAGACACTGCAGTACAAGTAATATTATCCCCAATTTACAAACAGGACAATTGAATCAGTGAAACTAATTTGTCCAGATAGCAATGCCACTCAATTTATTTTTATTCTCTGTGTTTTTTTACCTGCAAATTGTTTAGTTGGATTTGATTATCCAGCAGATTAAGAATAACAATTTTTTCATTAGTTTCAGCTGAGTGGACACAGCTACTCATTTGCCAGAAACATAGCCTGCTCTCCTTCAAGATATGGCAGGGCAGCCTGCCACCCAGAAGGATTTCAGTCTTAAATGCCTGGGAAGGTGGGCACTGCTCCTGACACAATTTCTCAGCTGATGACTGGTGCTGCTATAAAAACTCCAGAGCTGTTTAGTTTTGTAAATTTCATTTAACTGTTTCCATTTCAGCATTCTATTTTAGCATTCTTTTTTCCTAGAGTAGCTTAAAAAAATAAATTGTTCTTACTTATATTATACTAAAACCTACTGTCAGAACTTAATTATCTTGTCTGGCATTGTTGAAGCATGTTCTCATATGATATAAGAACTCTAGGAATTTCCAGCCCAAGATTTTGACTTGGAATTTCCCTCCACTCCCACTTCTCAAGCACCTTAAAGTGGTGGTGAGAAGATGAGGATGGGAATCACAATATTAATTCAAGAACTGGAAAACATAGCTTTGAGCAAAACATTTGAACAGTCCATCTGACTTGCATGCTTCTGGAGGTTAGAGACTGGATAGACTGCAAATAGCTCCTTTTGACCTTAAGGTCCATGAAAAACTTTGCTCCCTTTTCTAGAGGTAATAATTTTCAGCTTTGGAGGCCAAACATTACAAAGTAATTACATGGTAAAAATAAAGAAATATTGGCATATTGTAAGTAAATAACAATATAGGGGAGAGAAAATAAAGATTTCTTTTAACATTTTGTTAGACAGGAGGAGTTTTTGAAACTTGTTGTTTAAACTGCTTTAATCTTACTTGAGTGTCAGAATACAATCTGTGTCTTAAGATAAGCTTTTTTTATGGCAATGCAAGGAATCAATGTTTTGCCTCCTGAAGTGTCCACCCACTGATATCTGGAAGCTTGAGGTGTTTTATAATATCATGACACAGCCATTGCAATCTTTCCAGTTTAAAATGCTTTCTTTTTTTTCTCAGTGGAATACTACATTTGCCTTTAAAATACCACGCTGCTTTGCAAGGCAGTAAACATTTACTTTATAGTAACTGTTTTCTGATGGCAAGGAGAATGCCTGTCAGTCTCTATTACCTGAAAGAACCTTTGTTAAGGAACATGAGTTATTTAACCTTTTTATGTTCAATGTACATTGTTCATGATTTAACTAACAGAGGTAAAGAATGTTTTATTAAGGATTTAAAAATAGAGTTGGCTAAGGCTCCACAACCTAAGCACATATATCATTTTGAATACTTCTGACTTTAAGGATGCTGAATGAAACCATGCTACAATAAACATTCCCTTTGTGAAATCTCCTTTATATTTTCTCTGTGTGTTAGACTCTCAGAATACACTTTGAATTGCTTTAAGCTACCTACAGTTCCTAGGCACTTCATCTCTTGATTGCCAGGTTCACTTCTTGGTTGCAGAGTAACTGAGTTTGATTATGTGGAAAAATTGGTGCAGAACTGTTTATGAACACTTTAGCAGTGATGGGCTCTGCCGTGTCATGGTCACAGTTGTTCTGGTAGAGCGAATTACAAGCTAAATTTGCTCTTTTGCTTTCCCCTCTCCATGGAGGAGAGCACAATTTCTAAATAAATGGCAAGGCAGGAGCATAGGTTTTGTTTCTTCAGGGATCATAAAACTGCCCATCAGCTATTGATTTAAAAAAAATAAAATAAATCAAGAATTCATAGTAACTGAGAATGTCAGGTTATGTGCATTTGTATATTAGTATGCTTCAGGTTTTGGCGGGTTTTTTTGTTTTTGTTTTTTGGTTTTTTAGTATATGTATAACAGTGCAACAACTCATAGGTTTTTCCCTTGAAATTTCAGAAAATAAGAAAATGAACAGAATCATAGAATGCACTGGTTTGGAAGGAACCTCTAATGGTCCTCTAGTCCAATCCCCTTGCAGTGAGCAGGGACATCCTCAACAGGATCAGGTTACTCAGAGCCCTGTTGAGCCTTACCTTGAATATCACCGGGGATGGAGCCTCAACTACTTCTCTGGACAAAATGTTCCAGTGCTCAGCCACCCTCATTATAAAGAACTTGTTCCTAACATTTAATCTAAATCCACTCTTCTCTAATTTCAAACCACTGCCCCTTGTCCTATCACTGCAGGCCTTCATAAACAGTCCCTCTCCAGCATTCTTGTAGCCCCTCGTTGGGCGCTGGAAGGCTACTGTGAGCTCTCCCCGGAGCCTCCAGGCTGAACAACCCCAGGTCCCTCAGCCTGTGCTCGCAGCAGAGGTGCTCCAGCCCCCTGATCACTTTTTGTGACCTGACATTAGTTGATCTTTCTTTTTTTTTCTGTTCAAATTTTGATATCCTTATTTTTCAGGAAACACTGAGTTGCTCTTCCAAACTGTAGGAAATAACCTGACAATTGTAATGTGTTATCAAATTCAGAAACACAGAGTTCAGGATGGGGTAGGGCTTAAAGGACATTTGATTTTCTTTCTCCCCTAATGTCTTCTATTGGAACTATTTTTATCACAGAAGAGGATTTATATTCTACTCTAGTGCATTCTTGCTTGGTCTTGCTTCTGAGTTTATAAAAATATATAGGATGGAAAATTAAATCAGCTAAAATCCATTTTTTTTTAGTACTGCCTGTCCCCAGCTGCACTAGAATCAAATAAAAATACAGTATGAGTTTAAAAGGAAGCTAAGTGTAGCATATTGAGCTAGCAGCTGACAATCCCTGAATTCACTGAAATTTGAATCAGAATACACTCAACCCAGCAGAGAAGAAACAGATTCATTCTGAATGAAAAAAAAAAAAAATGGAGGCTGTTAAATTGTCCTGGGCAGAACCTTGTACAGTTTTAAATACAAACCTGAAGATATACTCTGAACCATTAATACCTCTCAACTTGGGCACTGGGGGAGCTGATTCAGAAAAATATCAATGCTGGGAGTCTGCTGCATCCCAGAGGTAGGATGGCTGCTCACCTTACTGTGCAAATGGATGCTGCTCTGATTTAGCTGCAGCTGCTGCTAGCATGAAAAGCTCTCACTACACAAATTCTTCTGACACAGGAGAGCTTTTCTCCCTAAGCTATGTCATATTTTCATCACGCTGCCAGATGTCCTTTTGTGTTTCTTTCACTGGTTATGAGAATGAGGTTTAACCTGTGCTAGCAGGAGAGTCGTCAGGATGAGGGAGTTCTTCAAGAAAATGCCAGGCTGGCATGAGGCTGCCAGCCTACAAGAGTGCTTCTTATTAACCAGGGAAACAGACTTTGTAGGCACTTTTCTTGAAATCTGTTTCATATTAAGTATCAAAATACCCATGGTTGAACATACAAGGGAATGGACTTTTCATGCTCATAATTCTGGACATACGTAAGTCCTCATGCAGGGACAAGTGCTGAAGGATTTGATGAATGTTATTGCTGCTCTATTGTCTTTGAAATGTCAGGGCAAGAGAGACAGATTCCTGCATCCTGGAAAAAAAGCAGGAAGTACACGAAGGAGGACTCAGAGAACTACAGGTCAGTCAGCCCTACCTCAATTTCTCAGAAGCATCTAATCCTTGAAGCCATCTCCAGGCACTTGAAGAACAAGACAATCTTGTTGGGGAAAAGTCACTAGTTAGGGTATCACAGTGGTTGATACTGGGCCAATATCATTTAAGATCTGCATTAATGGACTAGACCTTGGGTCAGAATGCACCCTCATTAAGCAAAGAGATGACACAATACTGGAGTGAACAGCCAGTACACCAGATGGCTGTGCTGCCATTCAGAGGAAAGTTGACAGTATGGAGAATTACACTGAGAGGAATCTTGTGGAGTTCAACAAGGAGAAATGCTAAGCTCTGTGTTCTGGGAAAAATAACCCCAGGCAACTGTACACACTAGGGGCCAGTCATCCAGAAAATATCTCTGTGGAAAGAGAGCCTTGAGGTTCTGACAAAAAAGATGACTGTAAGCCAGAAATACATCCTCACAGGAAAGAAGGCCAACAGCACCCTGGGCTTCATCAAGCAGAGCATTGCTGGCAGTTTGAGGAAGGTGATCCTTCCCCTTGGCTCCCTGCTACAAGGCAAATATGGACTTCACTGGAGTTAAGTCCAGTGCAGGGCCACAAGTATGATTACAGGGCTGAAGCTACTTTCCTATAAGGAAAGGTTGAGAGAACTGTGACTGCTCAGCCTTGGGAAAAGCAACTTGGGATCTTATCAGTGTGTATAAATACCTGACAGGAAGAAATGAAGAAGAGAAAGATGGGTTTTTAAGTACTGTCCACAGACAGAACAAGAGGCAATGGGCACAAATTAAAACCCTTGAAATTCCATTTGAATACAGGACACTTGTGGGGGGTCAGGCACTGAATAGGTTGCCCAGAAAGGCAATGGAGTTTTCATCCTTGGACATATCCAAAATCTGATTGGACGTGACCCTGAGGAACTTGCTTTTTACCTGCCCTGGTCTGAGCGGGGTGGCTGGACTACATAATCTAAAGATGTGCCTTCAAACTTCAGGCATCTGTGATTCTGTGTTTCTGCAATAGCGATTTTAACTCTATTTTAAGAGTTCTGGATCTGGTAGTTGATTTTTTTCATTTCCTTTTAGAGATAATTAAAGTTACTAGTATGTTAAACAAAATTGCATGCTATAATAATTCATTAAGTCTTCTTGGGCTATAAACTTTCCACAAAATCATCAATCCAATAAAGCCATATTATCCAGCCAGAAAAACAGGAGATTGATTACAATTTGCTAACTACTTGCTGTTTTTTTAGAATTATTTTTTTCCTTTTCCTTTTCCTTTTCCTTTTCCTTTTCCTTTTCCTTTTTCTTCTTACTTTTCCTTTTTCCTTTTCCTTTTCCTTTTCCTTTTCCTTTTCCTTTTCCTTTTCCTTTTCCTTTTCCTTTTCCTTTTCCTTTTTCCTTTTTCCTTTTTCCTTTTTCCTTTTTCCTTTTTCTTTTCATTTTCCTTTTTTCTTTTTCTTTTCCTTTTCCTTTCTTCCTTTTTCTTTTTTGTGTATACTGTTGTTTTCCTTCTTATCAGTGTGGTGGATACTGAACGACATTTTCTTGCTTGCAGTACAACTGCATAATTGCTTTGTGTTCTGACAAGGCACTGAATTTGTCTGTTCTGGACTGCATCTAAACAGATATGGTAGGTTTTGGGATCAGTAGGAATAAACATAGTGAAAGTAAAAAGCAAGTTTAATGACCCACTGACTTTTACAAGAGCAAGCAATCAATAAAAGCCAGCCTGTAATTTATTTTTCCTCTGTGCATAAGGAACAGATACTGCTCTGAGAATACACTTCATCTTCAGGGTGCATTTTCCAAGTGGCATAGTGGGATTTAGTCACACTATTCCATTAACTCCAGTGGGCCAGAAGTTATAACACTTGATTTAATTTTGTTTGGATTCCTGAATTCTGTGGGTTTTAACTTGTTAGTGAGCTGTTGTACATGTGGTTGAGAGAGAGAGAGAGGTTAAGAAATGGAAAATGTGCATTATAGAGTCAATGTTCCTTCCTGAATTTTCAGCTATGAATTTTGTGATTGAAACTCCCAGAAGTTAGCAAAGTATCTAATATTTCTATTGTTACTGAAATAAACTTGTTTGATATTTATTTACTCTTCCACTCAAATGATTCATGAATTTCTTTTCAGATTTCATGGAACTGATTTATGAACCCTTAAAAACAAAAACAAACAAACAAAAAAATAACCAAAACAAAAAACTCCAGGCTTTTCATGGCATTGACAGAAGCCATCTCCTTTTGGTGAATCTTTAGGTATAAAGACCTAGACTTTTTAATTTTGTCTCTCTTCTGAACATTTGGCAGCCTCTCAAAGAGGAAGTCAATGCTTTTCCATGTGTTAGGCATCATTAAATAAAAGAAAGAATGGGAAGAAAACCCACAAGTATGTAATGAGAAATGTGGAGGGAAAGACATCTTTAAAAACTCTAACCATATTTAAACAAATCATCAGTTTTTCTTTAATAGAGCTGGTTTTCTGGAAACAGATAAGGGCTATATGGTGTTTTTTACAGCCTTGGAACAGGATAGCCAAAGCACAAGCAAGTGTAATGGAAAATACACAGAAAAGGATCTGCAAATCATTTGGAGGGTCTTAGCCTGCATATTGTAAAATATGTAAGAGACCACCCTGCAGTTACACACACTGTCCTAAAATCCTTTTGGATTTGCTATTCCAGCCCTACACAGAAAATACATAACATTAGGAAACACCAAGAGGCTACCCAGTAAGGAAGAGATTTGGCTTGGTACTGAGTAGTACAAGCTCGAAACACTGCTATCAGAATTGAGATCATTATGAACTAAAGGTCAGCATTTCTACAGAGACAAAAAAAAATTCCCAAAAACTCTACCATAGCAATATTCAGTTTTCAGAAAGGAAACTACAGACAAATGAGGAAGCCTGCTAAAAAGGAAATGAAAGAGGTGACTGTGAAAACAGCATGGCAGCACTACAGTGGAAACTGAAACCAAATCCATTACCATCAAAGTGGACTCTTAGAAGACCTAGAAAGGTTATAGAAAAAAATAAATCATGTTATTTGAAGAAAACAACAACAAAACCAAAAACAAACAAGCCCCAAAACAACAACCCCCTCCCCCCAAACAGACAAACACAACAAATAAAAAACCTCCAAATTGTCATTGTCAAGAATGCCAAATCATCAGAACCAGCTGGCTATTCAGTTAAGTGTTCTAATGGAAATATAAAATAGCTGTAAATATTAACAGTATTTTGTTGTTTAAAATTAGTTTTTCCTATGAGGAATGGTAGGGAGAAAATCTGGTGGTAGCTTTTATAGGAATGGTAGGGAGAAAATCTGGTGGTAGCTTTTAAATAGTACATCCAGTCAGGCCTGTGTGTGGACCAGGAAATCTGGGAAAGAATAAACTGTAGAAGAGACAAGAACATAGCATTTCTAAAAGTAGGTGTGCTTTACATCTCCTGGTGAAGGAAACATGAGCATATTAATAAGTGAGGACAGACCATCTGACATGGCACAAGCATTTTAAAAAGTTCTTCCAGCATAGAAACTAAGCTTTTGTGGGATAACAGCAAAGGTCTTCCTGTGGGAAAGATGGAAAACAAAAGAGCAAAGGTCAGTTTTCCCCCTGAGGGAGATGATTACATTCCAGAAGGTCTAGTCTGTCCAGCATGTGCATAAATAAACCTGAAAGTAAAATTAATAATGCAGAGGCATATCTTGGTGATGATACCAACCTATCCAAAGTACTTGAGATGAGGATAGCTTGCAAAAAAATATATAAAAGCTTTACAGTCCTGACTGGCAGAGAAGAGATGGCAGAAGACATCAAGTGTTGATAAATTTTGCACAAAGCCTGTGGAAATGTTTATATGCAAAATAATGAGCTCTCCTTCAGCACTCAGGAAAGAGATCTTGGAGTTGTAACAGGCACATCTATATTCAGGACCAATGAAACACTAGGAATTACTGAAAAAGCAGAAAATTTCCCAATGCCATGTTTTAACTCCCCGTTGTAGGGACATGGTAGGCAATATTTTGGATCCCCAATCTAAAAAGGGTTATCACAGATTAGATAAGAGGCAGACAATACTGAATAAATGGAATACAAGTGGGGTTTGTCTTGTGTAATTTCACAGCTGCTAGGTAGTTGCCTAGGCTCACAACATAGTCAGTGAAAATCTGTTCATTTCAGTTGTTGCAATTCAGAATGTAATTTGTGCCATACTATAGTAATTATAGGATTATAGAACCCAATTTCGATGTAAATATCTTATAGATATCCACATTTAATGAAATCTATCTCAGTCTCTGTATCTTAAACACAGAAGAAAGAAAACAAAAAAATTGATGGAGGGTTTGTAGAATATGCAACAGCACAAAGTTCGCTAGGAATGGTTGACCACTGTCTCTCAAGAACTATGTGTTAGGGACAGTCTCAAGTGGGTCTCAAATGGTAGATTAAAAAAAATGAAAAGAGAAAAGAAAAAAGAAAAAAGGAAAGGAAAAGAAAAGAGAAAAGAAAAGAAAAGAAAAGAAAAGAAAAGAAAAGAAAAGAAAAGAAAAGAAAAGAAAAGAAAAGAAAAGAAAAGAAAAGAAAAGAAAAGAAAAGAAAAGAAAAGAGAAGAAAAGAGAAGAGAAAGAGGTGGTTCTTCAGCCTAAAAATTGAGCTTACTATAGAGTATTTTGGATGGTAAGATGCTATATTAGTTCAAAACTAAAGTAGGTCATTTCATGGGAGATTAATCCATCAAGATCTCATTGGCATAGAGATAGAACTTCTTGCTCCAGACTGTCCAAGACTCAAATTGCTCTGCTGGAAGAGTACAAAACGGAGGAGTGAAACGGATGCTTTCCTTCACCTTCTTCCTTAAGTGATTGTATTGACTACTATCATATAAGGGACTTGGTGAGATGAGCTTTTCATCTGACTGATTATGGCCACTCTGTATTCTAGACTTTTCATATTTGGCTGGTGTAAGTGCCTGTGGTGTGTGTTTTCTAGAGTTCCTGCTAATTTTCCCAGGCATTGAAAACATATTTTCTACCAGAGCTGTATGGATCATTTAAAATCCAATCTACCACCTACAGCATCACATACCATTGAAATTCTCTCTTGCGTAAGGACAGTTATAACAAACATAATTTGGAGCTGCTTCTCCTATTGCTGCTCACACTGAGAAGTCATTTACACCAGGAGCAATTTAATTAGTTCAAATAGGCCTCCTTGTGGTAGTGGTACACTATTCACCATGGTTTTTTTGGTTTTTTTGTTTTTTTTTTTTTTTAATTGCAAACTGTATAGTTCTCTAAATTTTTCTGATATAAACCTGTGAGATAGATATATATATAAAGAGAGAGTATTTTTTAATGAAAAAATTAAAAATAGAAAAATTATTCAGTCTTACGCTACACAAACTGAATATTGAGAATGCTTCCAGCCCCTTCCAGCCCCTAACATTCTGTGATTCTGTGAAAATATTTCAATTATATTAATTGCAATCACAACGCAGTAGAAATGTTAAATTTTTCCTTCTACACATAAGTACTGTAGAAGTTCTAGAGATTACTGCTATTTACCAAACTACTTTGAGCAATTGTTTAAAAACAATAGAACTCACTTGTTCTAAACCAAAAACCTATCTCTAGACTTGTGTATGTCCACTGGTGGATTATTTGTTGCTTAACAAAGCTTTGTAATTGCTGACATTTTTAATAATACAACATTGTGTGCCAGATCTTCCTATGGATATTTTGGTTTTCTTTTTTCTTTTGTTTTTCTTTTTTCTTTTGTGTTTTTTTTTTCTTTTTTCTTTTGTTTTTTTCTTTTTTCTTTTGTTTTTCTTTTTTCATCTACTGTTTTTAATTGTAAGCTTCCTGGCATTAATCAGATAGTTGTGCATTGATCAGTATTCTTTTATTGTTGTTTCTATTTTGATTTGTCTAACTAACATAAACGCTAGTAAAAATTCAGCCTTGGTAATAATAGAGTAGAGATTTTCAAGATGGTTTGCCATTTTATACATTGGAAAATTAGCATAACACTGCAAATATCAGGATCCTTGCAGCAGCAAAAGCAGTTAAAACACATTGATTGAAGAGGGGATGGAAGATAAGTTTTATGTTTGGCTTCCATGCATATTTCTATGATGTGATTGCTTTTATTGTGACTTGCTTCTGTGCCTTAGCCTTTCAACTCTGTAAAATAACTTACAGTCAAAACATATTGACTAAGTAGGAAGGCTCTTCAATTTCACCTTGATTTAGGTATAATGATTGTGTGATTTACGTAGTCATCTAGATCAGTCTTCAAGTGAGACCAGCACTTTCAACAGTGCAGATGCAAATGATTGGTCAGAAATGTGACAAATACTTAAGCATATGTTTAAAAACAAAAGTTTTATAAGCTTAGCCCTGCATGCTTTGCCTAAGCAATGAAGTTATCAATCAAAGCCTGATCCAATTGCTATGCTAATTAGTAGAAAATCAAATGTTCTAATTCAGGAACTACATTGAATTGCATTGTAGTGCAGGAACTGATCTTTGATCTGCATTTATTCTATCAGCATTTTATTGTGTGTAGATATACTTTATATATATATATATAAAATATATTTTAAATCAATTAACTTATCAAATATAGTTTGCATTCATTAATTTATTATATTTATTTATACACAATTTATTATATATATTTATACACAGTATGGGGGTTGGTAACATTAGCTAAGAGGTATTCTCTTATCTTGGAAACCAAGCAACACTAGAGGAATCAAGCTGACCATCCCAAGTACAGACCACAGAGTCAATGCTGAGGACCTGGGGCCACAGAAAATTAAAAGGAAAAGAAAAAAAAGGCAATAAAATAATTATTTGCAAATGAAGTGTTCACACAGTGATATCTATATAGAGATATATATCTATATAGAGATATCTATATATAGAGAGATATATAGACATATATAGAGAGATATATCCATCTTCTGTCTTTCAGGCCTCTACCTTACAAAAAAATAATCTCTGTTTTTAAAGCTTGCTGTTTGTTGTCTGAACTCAATTACTAACTAAATATCTCCTTCTCTGGAGATATTCAAGGTGAGGCTCGACAAGGTCCTGGGCTGCCTGGTCTAGTAGGGAATGTCCCTGCTGACTGTGGGGAGGTCAGACTAGATGACCTTTGAAGGTCCCTTCTGGCCTGGACCATTCTATGATTCTATGATCAGGACAAGCATATGTATAATTCTGCAGGATAAAACCAAACATGTGAGCTCTTTTCCTTTTTTTTGGGTAGCAGGGGGGGTTGAGAAGCCCCTTCCACCCCCTACCATTCTGTGCATCTGTGATTCTGTGACCTTGCTTTACACTGAAATGTTAATCATCAGTATTCTCTCCAGTAATGTCAGTTTTGTTCCAGTGGTATAAAACTGGTGAAATGGAAAAGTCAACTGTCATGAAGTTGATGTACATCTCTTCTCTCACATTGTGGCACTTGCATCATTCTCTATGTTTGTATTCTACAAATATTGCCAAAAATTGCTATGAAGGTTCCAACTTTATGTCACTTTCTGAAACTTATTTATCCTTGATACCTCAAGTCAGTGTGAACTGTTAACTGTTTCATGACCAATATGGTAGATGAGAAGCTCAGTATGAGCCACCAGCATGCACTTGCAGCCCAGAAAGCCAACCAGATCCTGGGCTGCATCAAGAGAAGCGTGGCCAGCAGGTTGAGGGAGGTGGTTCTCCCCTTCTACTCTGCTCTGCTAAGACCCCACCTAGAGTACTGCAGCCAGTTCTGGAGCTCCTATTACACGAAGGATCTGGAGGTGCTGGAACATGTCCAGAGAAGGGCCATGAGGATGATCAGAGGACTGGAGCACCTCTCCTATGAAGACAGACTGAGAGAGTTGGGGCTGTTCAGTCTGGAGAAGAGAAGGCTCTGGGGAGACCTTATTGTGACCTTGCAATATCTGAAGGGGGCCTACAAGAAAGCTGGGGAGGGACTTTTTTAGGGTGTTAGGTAGTGATAGGACTAGGGGGAATGGAGCAAAACTAGAAGTGGGTAGATTTAGATCGGATGTTAGGAAGAAATTCTTCACCATGGGGGTGGTGAGACACTGGAACAGGTTGCCCAGGGAGGTGGTGGAAGCCTCATCCCTGCAGGTTTTTGCAGCCAGGCTGGATGAGGCTCTGAGCAACCTGATCTAGTGTCAGGTGTCCCTGCCCGTGGCAGCGGGGTTGGACCTAGATGATCCTTGAGGTCCCTTCCAACCCTAACAATTCTATGATTCTATGCTCCTTCATTTCAGCATCACATGGAATACTTCTACATAACTATTTGCCTAACCTGCTGGTAGCAAAGCCAATAGTTTCCCAAGTTAATTCTTATCTTTATTTATATTTAATTCATGCAGGTTTACCGAGCAGAAATTGTTCCCCTGAAAGAAAAAGTTCTTCAACTCAATGAGCTTGCTCACCAGTTCACTCCCTCTGATATTCAACTCTCCCAGTACAACCTTAGCTGTGTGGAAGACCTGAACACAAGGTGGAAGGTGCTACAGGTACATTTGCTATGACTTTTTTTCTTTATGCTGCCTTTAGGTAAATGCATTTTTTTTCTGATTCCGTGTGCTTGTTTCTTCCCTGTGTAAATTAAGGAATGAAAGAGAAAACAGGATTTAAGTAAGGGTATCTCTGTGAGAAAGCAGAAGTTGAAGCTGATGTTGTATTTTCATATGCTTCATCATGTAGAAAACAGATAACCTGGGTTTTTATGTGGTTAAAGTTCTCATTTTAGGCTTATTTACCTTTTAATATAATATTTAGCAATTTGTTGTTGCCAACAATATCATGATCATTTCCCCTCATTTATTATCCTTGGTTTATGGATATTTTTGTTATACATATGGAAGATTCACATAATCAGTTCAATTCTGCTGCTTAATTTCTTTTACTGTTTCCAAAGGCCTGTAGTGACAGGATGAGGGGCAATGGCTTCAAACTAGAGAAGAGCAGATTTAGATTGGATGTTAGGAACAGATTCTTTACTATGAGAGTGGTGGAACACTGGAACAGGTTGCCCAGGGGGGGTGGTTGGGGATCCCTGGAGATGTTCAGTGAGGCTCCACAGGGCTCTGGGCAGCCTGATCTAGTTGAGGATGCCCCTGATTGCTGCAGAGGGGGTTGGACTAGATGACCTTTGGAGGTCCCTTCCAACCCAGACCATTCTATGATTCTACGATTCTGTATGCACTGGTGTATGGTGATGTAGCTCCCACAACAGAAAAGTAATATTATGATTAAATGAAGGTAAATGCAGTTAAATTAATATCATTAAGTACTGGATTTTACTCTCTATTTTCTTTTTTTTTTTTTTGCTACATCACTGCTTCACATTTTGAAATGCCATCGTTGCATTTAACTTAATATATTGTAAAACCATAGAATTGTGGAAGTTAATAAAAAGTTTTGTCCTCATTGCAGAAGCTAGCCATTAGCAATGGATAAAAATGAACTAATTCCCTCTTGTCTCACATACACCTTAAAGGTCATAGTGCTGTCAAATCTAATAGTCAGTAAGAGGTTATTGCTTCTTTATTCCTTCTCCAAAAGAAATCTTGCAGCTCTGTGACATCTCCAGTTTATCACCAGCTCATGCAAATATTAGCAGGATTTTTTTCTTTCTTAAATCAACAGTTTGCTATGAGAGTGATGGTTTTAAGCAAAAGAGCATTCATTCAAGATCTTTGATCATTAGCATCCACTTCCTCCCAGACCCTCAGGATAGAGTTCAATTTGTGTTAAAGCAGATCAGCAGAAATCTAGAACACAAACTGAGTATTCCCAAAATGTTTATCCTATATAAGAAAAATCACTTCTGTATTTTTTTTGTTTATTTTTTTTAAACAGCGACTGAGTTAAATTTCCTGTGATTCATTGAAAAATCTTATTCCTTATTTCATCAATGAAACAGTTAACTTCAAGTGCTTTGCTGAAATATACTTCATCAACTCAGCATGAAATAAGGGAAAAGCAGGAAGTTTTTTTCACAGTGAAAGCAGCTAGGATTTTAAACAAGTCAAAAAATATCTAAAAGCCCAAGATAAATATTTTGGGTTTAACCTTCAATGAAAGCATTAGACAGAGGGCCAACCTAACATTATAAACCATTAGAAATGCATAGGGTAAAATATCTATTCACACCTATTCTAAAATATCTATTCACATGTATTTCAAAGATAAAATGCTTCTTTTCCACACAGCACAGGGAACATTGTGAGCAATGCACTTCTCATTGTGAGCAACCTGATCTAGTGTGAGGTGTCCCTTCCCATGGCAGGGGGTGTAGAACTAGATGATCCTTGGAGTTCCTTCCAAAGCTAAAAATTCTATGATTCTATGAATTATTGTCTCATTTTATCAAATCCAGAGTATTTTGAAAACAAAATGTTTCATCTTCTATGAAGATAGACACTTGGAGACAGTATGTCAGAGTGAGATGTTAGAGGTGATAGAACAGTTAGTTAATCAGAGCATTATGGTTTAGTGTCTTTTTTCATACTTACCTAAATGCTATCTGAAAGATATGGACAGCAAGGCAAAAACAGTCCAGCAGATTTTTAATCACATCCTGAGGGCAAAAGACAGAAGTAACTTTGAAGGATTATCATGTACAAAAGGTCAGGATGTGACCCCTGGGAAGAAAAGCACATCTGTTCCTGTAATATAATTTTTCTGCTTAAAAGAGAGCAAAGTTTGAGACATATTGAGAGGCAGAGCTCACTTTTATTAAAATAGAGCAATCCTGTGTTAGGGCTAGACTGACAAAGCAAAAATACAAATAATTTTTTTTCATGCAAAACCATTCTGCTTCTAAAATAGATTCCTATTCTATTTCTGGTTTTTAGTTTGACTGCTAGGATTTTTTCCTGTTCTGAGTTTTTGGTTGTTTTGGGGGGGTTGGGTTTGGTTTTTTTTTGACTTATTGCCTTCCTTATACTAATGTCATATAAAAGATCTCCTTAATACTTTAGTCCTTTCATCATTTTTTCTATTCATTTATTGATTTGAGCCTTTTGTGTTATTTCCATGTGTCTTTGTTCTATACCACTCCTATTTTCTCTTTGGCTTCTATTAATTTCTTTTTTCAAAAAGTATTTCTTTCTGTGTTCCTACTCTTCTTTCCCTTTCTTCATCTTACTTCCCTTATATCTATGGGGTTTTTTTGTTTGGTTTTTTTTTTATTATAATTATTCCATTTTTCTCTCCAGCTATACTGCTTCTTAATTTACTTGTCATTACTTTCCCCCCTCAAAGGATAGCTGTAATCTCCTTTTCATATTCTTAATGGGGAAAGTATTTTTTTTCCATGAATCCTATTTCCTAGAAGATATCACTACAGGAAAATCATAAAACAGAGGTTTCTGTGCTATTGCTATGAGAAATATACTCATTCTAGAGCTATGTATGGGAAAAGTACCTAAGAACATAAGGTTTATCAGATCTGAAATGATGGTGAAATCTAGTGTTATGAGAAAGCTGCAGAGCACTGTGTAGAGGGTGAAAGGGCTTCTTGTTTGTTGCTTTATTAACTCTGTGATTTTTTTTTTTTTGTAAGAACAGAGGAGGAAATGTATCATTTTAAGCTGAGTCTTGCAGAGATTTAATATTATATTCATTTTACAAACATAGGGATAAGGCAGACCATATTCAGTTATATACAATATTGTGGCTGCACAGTGAGAGAGTGAAGTAGTATCAAACTGCTGCAGAATCTTTGCAGGGCTTCTATTATATTTCTACAATAGTGATTTTGCCATTAATTTACCTCTTTTTTTTGTTGTTCAGTTTTGGTCAATATGCTCTGAGTATTATTGAAGAAAATCACATGGAAAGGAAGGTTAACTATGGCTGAGTATCAGGGAGACAGAATTTTGAACTTAAGGACACAGGTTATTTTTTATTGGTGATTCTTGCAGAATCAAGCACTCTTGGTCCTGTGAAGGTGTCCCATAAATGAAATTGAATGCACTCAGCTCAGTCACTGAAAACTGTACCATTTGTGTAGTTTAAGCAATGTGAAAGTAATTAACTTCATTCCTTAAAAAGAGTAGTTTTGAGGAAAATATGGTGCTTTTTTTTTTTTCCATTTTTCTTGGACATAAAAGAAAAAGAAATCTCTCCTGGGAGCTATTTGTTATGAATTTCACAAGGAGCTCTCCTGTTCAGATGCTGTGTGCTTTCAAACAGCATGTGTAATGAGATGCTCCTGGGGGAAAGGATCTCTTGCAAACTCCTACTTACTTCCATTTGACATTTGAAGAGCTGAGGAGACCAGACTGACAGGAGTTATATCCACTTCCCTTTAGATGGAGATCCAGTTCGTGTAATGCTGGTCAGAAGGCAAGGTCTCTGACACGTAAAAAAATTGCAAAGTATTCCATAAACCCTTCAGTCATCAAGAATGACTTTTTAAAATATAAATTATATCCTCTCTGCTCTTATTTAGAATGATACCTTTAATAAGCTGAAAAAAAAAAAAGAGAATAATTACCTTTCGACAATAACAACAAAAAAAAGGTATCTTTTAAGGGATTTTGTCATGGTATTTGTATTCCAATACTCTTAGTTTAGCAAGTTTTAATGAAATGTGGTCATTTGTGAGTAGGTGGCTTTGTCCATAATAGTGGGCCCTGTTGCTCTCCCCGGATTGGAGCTGCCATGGGGTGATGAATGAAGGCATGAACCTTATTGCCATATAGCAACGAGATTCCAGAAGTTCTGAGAGCAGAGAATTTCAGAAGTCATCCCAGAAGTCCTTTATTGTAGCATTGTAGAATCCTTTGCATTACAGAATCTCAGAGTGTCCTTAACAGCAGAAATCCCAGGAGCCCTTAAAGCCAAAGCAGCTAACAGAAGTCTCCACCATATCCCTTGCAGCATCCCTACACCAAAGCCCTAGCCAGAAGAAGTAGTGAACTAACAGAAGTCCCTAGCAGCCTTAACCCCCCCCCAAGCCATTCCTAACCTAAGTCCCTAAGCCCTCTAACTATTGCTCAGAGTGGCTCTTTTTATACCATGTGTTATCAATCCTTTAACCAGTAAAGCCCAACCACATATATAAGCTAAAATCTTTTCCCAATGAGAGGTGCCAGCATGTCAAGGAGGTGCCAGCATGTTCCAGTGGGTGCCAGCATGAGGATGTTGTTCTTGGCACACATGGAATGTTATTGTTTTGCTTATTGCAGCATGCTAAGGAATCAGCTGAGGAATCCTGCACGTTGTAATGCATCCAGCAGCTGTCCTCAGAACAGAGGCTGAAAGAGGCCCAGCCTGTCTAGTTTGCAGCATTAAGCAAGCTAGAGTAAGCACATAAAATGGCTAGAGCTAAACCAGCCCATACTCGAGGGAGGGAGAGATTTCTGGTTGGACTGCATGACCTTAAAGGTCTTTTCCAGCCTAAATGAATCTGTGATTACTGCATATAAAGTGTGACTATAAAGGAGCATTAGCTGTAATTTCAGTATTGTTCCTAATTCCTCATCTTGCACCAGTAGTAAAGCTTCTCCAGCAGTGGGGATCTGAAGATTGATCTGGCACAGAAGCATGGTGCCTTTTGTTAAAGAGTCCAGCTACAATTATTCTTCTCTTCCCTCAAAGAGCACTCCCAGCTTTCAGAAGCTGATGGAGAAACAGCAGGCTTTTAATACCAGTGCATGCAGTTATCTGAAGTTTTTATCATAGTCATATTTGTATTCTGCTAAGGACAGGCTCTTCCCTGAGTTATGTAATGCACATTATTGTAATAAGTATCATTGAAAATGATTTAGGAAAACCCAGCACCTTCTGGCTGCCTCACGAATATTAGGTGATTCATTCAATCTGTGGTGAAAAGCAGGAATGAATTTTATCATCTGTGTTTGCAGAGCTTACATCAAGAATATAAAAGCAAAAAGGCAATCCCTTCTTTCCCGAAATCTGTGTGAAATTATCACCATGCATCATGGTAATACCCTGCCCTGGTGAGGCTGCATCTAGAATATTGTGTCCAGTTCTGGGCCCCTCAGTTCAAGAAGGACCTCAGGGAACTGCTTGAGAGAGTCCAGCGCAGAGCCTCAAAGATGATTAAAGGAGTGGAACATCTTCCTTACGAGGAGAGACTGAGGGAGCTGAGGCTCTTTAGCTTGGAGGAGGCTGAGGGGTGACCTCATTAGTGTTTATAAATGTGTGAAGAGTGAGTGCCAAGAAGATGGAGCCAGGCTCTTCTTGGTGATGCCCAATGACAGGACAAGGGGCAACGAGTGGAAGCTGAGGCACAGGAAGCTCCATGGACACATCGGGAAAATTTTTTCCACTGTGAAGGTGACAGAACACTGGACCAGGCTGCCCAGGGGGGGTTGTGGAATCTCCTTCTCTGGAGATATTCAAGACCTGCCTGAATGCTTCCTGTGTGACCTGGTCTAGGTGATCCTGCTCTGACAGGGGGATTGGACTGGAGCATCTTTTGAGGTCCCTTCCAGCCCCTGGCATTCTGTGATTCTGTGATCATAGTTGATACACAAATGTCCTAGAAAGTATTAAGGATAGGTGTTTATAAATATTTGTTCAGATGAGTGATTCAGTCAAAAGCTGAGTCAGGGAAATTCTGGGCAGTGGTCCTGAGCTCACACCCTGCTTTTCATAGGGCATAGACATCAGGGCAAATAAGTTACAGTAAAATGTCACTTGAAATGAGTACCTGCATATTACAGTAGTTTATAGATTTTTTGATCAGTTGGGTTTGGTTTTCTTGTTTTACTTCACTTTCTGTGCTCCATGACATCTCCAAGAAAAAAAAAAAAAACATAAAGGAGGTGAAATAACAACAAAAATATACATACAAAAGAAATATTTTTTTTTCAGGTCTCTTTCATTTGAATTTAAACAAGTTTACCAGATTCTCAGGTCCTTTTTGTCTGTCTTATATGCATAGCATGGGAGTAGTTTCAAGAAGTACACTTCAGATCTAAACCATGTAACTAAGATTTGACTGTGATGAAGGATATTCTCTTACATTGTTTTTAATAAACAAAAACCCCAAAGCCTCCTAATTCTTTATGGTTCAGTTGTCCACTTCTTACTGCATAGAAATTTCACCCAGGAAAGCCCAGTCATTTAATTAAATAGAAAAAAACTGCCTTCCTTTTCTGTATATCTTGCAATGAAGGCAAAGTTATCATTCCAGATTCAGAAAAAAAAATAGTGTAAACTGTGGGTATGATAGAAGTGAATAGAGTGGCAGAAGATGCAAAAATATGCCAAAATTTTAGCTCACCTATAACTACACTAATTAAGGCCTTACTGAAATCGTAATTCTTTTCAACCTTGCGATTTAAAATTGCTTTAGTAGTTGCAGATTTCATCTTCCCAGCAGAGGGAGAGTTTGATCCTTTTTGGAAGTTGAGTTTTCCCATCAGACTCTTTATTTAAAATGTTGGTTTGTATATCCTGTGAGAACTGGAATCTCTGCCAAAACCACAGTTGTCATGGATCTTCAGTGGTCTCTTATGTATTTAACTGGCTATGCCAGTTGGCCACAGAAGTTATATACCCATGTATTTGAATTCATTTCTTTTAGACTGAGTCTCAGTTTTGCTCAATATTTGTCTGCAAAAACATGCATATGGATTAATTTTACAGTCATTCATTCTTTAGAAATCCTATTTATTTGTTTCTGTAAGCTAGTGGAGGAAGGCCAGCTAGACAGCTGGGACTGGGATTCAATTCTTCTAAATTAGGAGGATGTCTTCATTGTTCTTCTGAGGTATGTTTAGGGCAGTCAGTGAAAGAAAGTGTGCATGTAAGTGCAAACAGACATGGTTATCACCAACAGCCACACCAGCAGGAAAACTAATAAAACTATGTTAAAGTTATGATATGTGACAAGTCTCTTGAAACTCTAAATGCTTCAGTCATTTTTTTATTATAGAAGCTACATTCATTTTAGAGTTTTGTCAATCTCTTCTGATTTCCTTTTCACAGAGAACAAAACTCCAGATTAGATTTGTTTTGAATAGCCATGCAGAAGAATTGCAATGTACCCTGCTTCACATTTCTTCTTTCATTATGCATATATAGATTTCTTTTGTGGAATTTTTGGGTTTTATGTATGTGTGTGGATATATGAGACTATGAAAAAAAAAAGATCATGTTGTTTGTAAGCACAAAGAAAAGCACTTAAAATGTATCAAATGCAAGAAAATACCTTACAGTAGGGAGATGATTGTCCCCTTGTACTCAGCTCTGGTGAGGTCATACCTTGAGTATTGTGTCCAGTTTTGGGCACCTCGATACAAAGGAGATGTGGAGGTGCTGGAGTGAGTGCAGAAGGAGGGCAATGAAGCTGGGGAAGGGCCTGGAGAATAAATCTTATGAAGAGCAACTGAAGGATCTGGGGATGATTAGTTTGGAAAAGAGGCTGAGGGGAGATCTCATTGCTTTCTACAATGACCTGAGAGGACATTGTGGAGAGGCTGGTGCTGGTCTCTTCTCACAGGTAATTAGTGATGGAAGAAGAGGGAATGGCCTCAAGATGCAACTGGGTAGGTTTAGGAAAAAAATTTTCCCAGCAAGAGTGTTCAGGCATTGGAATGTGCTGCCCAGGGAGGTGGTTGAGTCAGCAACCTTGGGTATGTTTAAGGATCATTCAGATATGGTGCTTGTGGCTATGGTTTAGGGGTGAACCTTGTAGAGTAGGGTTATTGGTTGGACTTGGTGATCCTGAGGGTCTTTTCCAACCTGAATATTTCTGTGATTCTGTGATATACAACTTGAATTTAGCACTTTGTTGTACACTCTCTGCATATATGTGTATTTCTTTGATTTATTTGATTGGTAAGTTGGATTTATCTTGCTGATGAATAAATGATAGGAAGAGAATGGGCATATTAGTTGACATGTGTTAGTCTTGCTTCCTTATAAAAGGAGACATGTGCAATTTGCTTCCACTTGTGAGCAGTTACAGATTACATTTGATAACACACATCTAAATGAGTCACACCAGGCTACTTTTAGGATATTGAGGAAAACAGAGGTCATGATACTATTGAAAATATATTCACTAGAAACAAATATCCAATAGTTCTGTTGATTTTTTTTTTTTATCTGAATCATGCAGTTTATAGCTCTTTTACTAATTTACTGTCTACCACTGAAACTAGCAAGGATGACAGTTGGACAGGACCTTGAGCAACCTGGTCTAGTGGAAGGTGTCCCTGTCCATGGCAAGGGCATTGGAACTAGATGATCTTTAAGGTCCCTTCACAGAATTGTCAGGGTTGGAAGGGACCTCAAGGATCATCTAGTTCCAACCCCCCTGCCATGGGCAGGGACACCTCACACTAGATCAGGTTGCCCAGAGTCACATCCAGCCTGGCCTTAAAAACCTCCAGAGATGGGGCTTCTATCACCTCCCTGGGCAACCTGTGCCAGTATCTCACCACCCTCATGGTGAAGAACTTCTTCCTAATGTCTAATCTAAATCTCATCTCCTCTAGTTTGGATCCATTCCCTCTAGTTCTATCACTGCCTGACACCCTAAAAAGTCCCTCACCAGCTTTCTTGTGTTCCAACCCAAAATATTCTATAATGCTCTGATTGAATGGAATTATTCATATTCTTTGATGTTCATGATGCACAATATCTGAGCATCTCAAAAACTTTAAACTGAAATTATTTCTATAAATGTCCCTTTCACAAGGAAAGTAGAAATTATATTTAAACAAAAGTCTTGAGTTTCAATAGTACAAAGATGTGTAGAGAGTTTGGATTTACCTTAGATGCCAAAATTGCACAGACAGCTTAATATTTTTGTTGTTGTCCAAATGACGACACTGTGGCCTGATTTGTTTCAACACAGTTTTAAGTAAGAGACCTGATTCCAATCAGCCATTTTTTAGGCTTTTTAATATGAAATTCAGGGTGTTTCTTTTTTTCTTTATGGTAAAAACATGTGAGAGTGAAATGATGGGCACTGCACAGTTAGCAGCAGGCAGAAGAATGGAAGCAAATAAGGACAAAACAAAAATTAACCTTGCCATTACAGGTAATCTGCCAATCACAGATCCCTGTCCTTGCACTGTCAGAGCTCATAGTTCATGGATTAGATTTGAAATGCAGTAGAGTAGGACAGGATTGCATAGGGTAGGGTAGGATGCATTGTCAGCTATCTGCTGACATCAGAAGGATGATGAGTCTGAGCAATTTCTGGTTCTACACCCTACCCTATAGCAGAGAGGGGATATACTGTGCTGACACAGATAGTCTGTCCATTCATACCCCCTTGGTCTGAAGTGAGGTTAAGGCAGATGTACAAAGTTTGCTTTGAATGTGGAACACGTTTGTGGCAGATAGAGAGCTCGCAGAATTTAAGCCCTGTCCTGTAAAGGCTCTCTCTAATGTGATTTTCAGAGGCTTGCAGCTCAAGGAAACCTTAATGAATATCCTTGGAAGCAATATAAAACCTCTTAGATTCCAAGTACTGGTGCCAAACTATTGTTAAAGGTTTTTAGAGGAAGAGAATGTAAAACTGGAAAAAAATATCTTTCTTTCTCCCCATTTTTGCTAATCTCTTCTTCCGAAACTTCATTTAAAGCGATAAAAGGCTCAAGGCAGAGAAATAATATGCAAATTTCCAGTGCAAAAGGTTAATGTTAGCCATTTTTTTTCTTTGTTGAGTCATTTTGAGTCTTTCTGACATATCAATTACATATTATACTACTGCATTTATTTTTATGTCAGGCTGTCTACTTCGAGGTTACAGAAAGCTTTTACAATCTTTAGGCTAGGCAGTATTTTGTGCTGTATTTTCTAACTCTTCCTGCTTCAGAGAGACTTTAAGCTAAGTAAGGTACTTTTGCCACTTTAGAAAGTACTGTTAGCAATCATGTTTAAAATACTACAAATGTTCATAGTGTTGGGTTACCATTTTAAAAGCAGCCTTTGCAGGTGATTGTGTGTGCCATTTCCAGGCTACTTTCACAAGGTGCTCTCTAAAAGTGCCATTGTAGTTTCCATCACAGCTTGAGCAAAGCTGAATATTGTGTCCCCATGTAGAAAATTCTGGGCTACATATTTGAAATGATTCAACTATTGGTATGTATTCTATGTGCTAATATTTGCTGTAACATTCTTCCTTGTTTGAATCCACCCAGCAAAACGCAGTGAAAAGGAATTCTTTCAAGATGCTCATTGCTTCCTGTGGCTCCTCTAAACCATTAAACTCTTTTGCATGCTGTTACTTTATAAAACACTGATACTGCAATAACCTGAGGCACAGAATAAACATAATATAAATTCTGGTTCTTGACCTAGAGCTTACAACTTCAGGTTTTATCCACATTAATTTGTTCTGTCTTTTGTACCCACAGAATCGTAGCAACATTCCAATCCTGTGTTGCAGAAATTAATTCTTTAGGGTGTGCTGGTTTGTTTGGGAAGCCTCAAGCATGTAGTTTGAAGATGCAGGCTTTTTCTTCCCTTTTCTTAGATGCTGAAAGTTGGTTCACTGTCATAGGTCAGTTTATTTTAAAACAAAATCAATGGCATGACTAATTCGCATGAATCAATCTAGAAAAATAAGCCTAAATCTGCTTATATGCATCTTGTGGGACATTTTCACTTTCATCTCTCTGGTTTCTTATACTGATCTTGGGTCCTTTTCCCCCAATACCCTCATTTATCATAGAATCAGTCAGGGTTGGAAGGGACCACAAGGATCATCCAGTTCCAACCCCCCTGCCATGGGCAGGGACACCTCACACTACATTAGGCTGGCCAGAGCCTCATCCAGCCTGGCCTTAAACACCTCCAGGGATGGGGCCTCAACCACCTCCCTGGGCAACCCATTCCAGGGTCTCATCACTCTCATGGGGAAGAACTTCTTCCTCACATCCAGTCTGAATCTACCCACTTCCAGCTTGCTTCCATTATAAGATGAGAGTCATAAATGACTCTCATCTGTAGAAACAATGAGTTCTGTCATATTTATCTGACACAAGGTAATAATGCTGCATTGGTTCAACAGTGCAATGGTTTTGGGGTTTTTTGAGTTTTGTTTTTGATATTAAAAAAGAAAGAAGAATGTCTTCCATAAAACAGGTTTGTGTTTTTTATATATCCCAACATTCCAGTTTCTTGTCTCAAAACATCACATTTCACATCCTGAGCTGACTGTCTGTGCTTTTGCCAGCCAAAGTGCTAAGATAACTGAATTTGGTTTGCACATCAGTTGTCATAGCTAGCTGCAATCCATCCCTGAATCTGACTAGGTTTACCTTTCAAGAGAAAGAGTTTACATTTTTCCCTTAAACTCCTCACAACTTTATTCAACTGTGAATGTCATGTGAAGTATTGTCAGCCCAGTGTGGTCTGTTGCAGAAATCATGCCGACTTCCTCTTAGATCTAATCCCTTTTCTTCACCAGTGAATAGGAGGTCAGCTCCCAGCAAATAAAGTTTCTGAAAGACAGATGCAAATCCAATTTTATGATCACCACTTTTCTCTCTCAACACTGTGCTCCTACATCATTTGACTGTGCTCACTAATTCCCACAGCTGATGGGATAAGCTTGTGATGTTTACCGGTGCCAGGTCATGCTGATTATTTTAGCTTTGCCAATTACACTCTACATAATTCTTTTCTTGTGCATGAATTTACATGTTTTTAGAGAACTAACCATTTATGGATCAGAAAGGGGCATTATGAAAGAAATTGGAATGAAGTTGTGTTGATTTGGTGTGAATCATAGAAGCCTTTTAAATGTGTGGTAGCTCTGATAGTTTGCATAGTCTAAGAGTCTCATTCCCTTAAAAAGGGGACAGAGAAAAAAGGGAAGCAAACTCAATTCCATGCAAATTTGTGTTGACAAATTTTTATTATTATACAGGCTGAGGCCCTTGGATTGTAACTGGTGGATAATAAGTTATCCATGGCACAGCAATGTGCCCTTGTGGCCAAGAAGGCCAATGGTATCCTGCATCAAGAAGAGTGTGTCCAGCAGGCTGAGGGAGGTTCTGCTTCCTCTCTAGTCTACACTAGTGAGGCCCCACTAGGGGCAGGGACAGGGATCTACTTCAGAGAGCCCAACAGAAGGCTACCAGGATGATTTAGGGACTGGAGCACTGCCTTATGAGGAAAGGCTGAGAGCCCTGGGGCTTTTTGGTCTGGAGAGGAGAAGACTGAGAGGAGATATAATAAATGTATAAAAAGGGTGTCAAGAAGGAGGGGACAGCATCTTCTCGCTTGTGCCCTGTGATAGGACAAGGGGCAACGGATGGAAACTACAGCACAGAAAGTTCCTCTTCAACATGAGGAAGAACTTGTTTACTGTAAGGAAGCACTTCTTTACTGTACAGAGCACTGGAACAGGCTCCCCAGAAAGGTGGAATCTTCTTCTCTGGAGACTTTCAAGACCTGTCTGGTGTGTTCCCATGCAATCTGCACTAGATCTATGGTCCTGCTGTCACGGGGGTTGGACTCAAAGATCTCCCAAGGTCCCTTCCAAGCCCCAACATCCTGTGATCATGTGATAACTAATAGTGTATTGTGATGTGAGCTGCACTGCAGTATGTGGGAAGGGCTTTGGACACAAACTCTGATTTCAGGTTATTCAGCATGTCTGTTGGAACATTATATACTCCAAAAATTAGAAGTTGTAATAGCTACTCTAGTCAGTCTATGAACATGAATCAAAAACTTTCACATAATGTGTACATGCCATTGTATGATATTCAGTGGCAACACTGCTCTGAAAAGTAAGAGCTGCAAGGCAGACTTTAGACTGGGGTGTGAGAATTTAAGCCATCACGGGCCATTGGCTTTGTCTGCTCTGCCATCCCTTACAAATGTACCAACTGTTTTCCCTGCTGAGTTTGCATAGCTCAGATATCCTTTTATGACCCAAGAGCAACAGCAGTGCTCTTCTTTTTTGTCTTTTGTGCCAGAAGAAAAACCTTTTATTGCACAATTTATCAAAAAACATCCTAAGAAAGATATAAAAGCTGAAAGGATAAAAAGCCTGATTTGCTGTTTTTAGAAAGCTAATCAATTCTAAAACCTTTAGATAGGAAATATCATTTGTTCTTGATACTTCTAGCTCTCTGGAGAAATAGTTCCTGAAAAGATGTAGTCACAATTGTACACAAAGTAGATTTCCTGGGCTCCTGGGCTGTATTATTTACATGATCTACTGATCACAGCAGTGTTACTGCTTAGAGAAATACAGTGTTACTGTATTTCACTGTCTTTCTCAGAGTCAGGCAGGCTCTAGCTTGCCAGAGATTTTTAATTTTTTTTTTCCCTCCTGAATGGGCATATAACTAACAGATGTTTGTTTTTGGCTCCATGTCTACATTCTTTGAAAGCTGGAGAATTAAATCGCTGACATTCAGACAACACTAATTCACATTTCCAGGGAGCCTAATTTGCCGTCCCTGAGATCCCGATTCCTGGTGTTCATGGGTTTAAAAACCATTTCAGAGACACAATATAAGAACAGGCTGGGGAGTTGCATTAGTGTGCTCCTGCTAAACATAATCACATCTTACAAACAGCTGCGTCATTACTGCTGTGATTCATCTCTGAGCTCTATACAGCTGTGTTTCCCGTTTCAATTAACAGTCCTTTAATTGCATATCCATCTCATGTTGCTAATTTAGTTAATTTATTCATAATTAAGAGCATTCTATTTGCTATGGAGGTCCGTTGAGTTGGGTATGTGATAAAGAAAATTGAAAGACCTAAGGCTTGAGGAATTTTGATTCTTACAATCATAACATCAGAGCATGAATGTCGTTTGTGTACCTAGAAAAGAAGGCAAAATCCAAGGATTTTTTTTTTCCCTTTTCTGACTGTGTTGGAAGGACCAAGGATTGTGGTTGAAAAAATCCAGTATCCAGTATCAATGTGCTCTTTTCTCTTTTTTTTTATTTTTCATTCTCCCTTTTGGTCAAAATCTAATGAAATTTTGTAGTTTAGACTGATACAATAGGTTTTAATATGTGAGAAGAGAAGATCACACGGTCACAGGTTCACAGGATGTTAGGGGTTGGAAGGGACCTCTGGAGATAATCAAGTCCAACCCCCCCTGACAGAGCAGGGCCATAGAATCTAGCACAGGTTGCAGAGGAATGTACCCAGATGGGTCTTGAAAGTCTCCAAAGAAAGAGACTCTACAATCTCTATGGGCAGCCTGTTCCAGTGTTCTGTGACCCTTACAGTGAAGAAGTTCCTCCTCATGTTGAGGTTGAACCTCCTGTGCTGTAGTTTTATATCCACTGCCCCTTGTCCTGTCACAGATAATGCCAAAAAGGGTGTTACAATAACAGAGGGGTGTAGGTGACACAAATCACTGTGCCTTAAGCCATTTTTTTCCCTCCAACATTTGTATTTTAGAGTACAATATATTTAAAATATCCTGTCACAGATAATGCCAAAAAGGGTGTTACAATAACAGAGGGGTGTAGGTGACACAAATCACTGTGCCTTAAGCCATTTTTTTCCCTCCAACATTTGTATTTTAGAGTACAATATATTTAAAAAGGACCTATGTGATAGAGAACTGTGAGACAAATTAAAAATGAAGACTGAGACAGAGTCAGGTGGAAGATAAAGACTGTCTTAGTAATATCATTTATCAAAGAGGTGTTTGCTTTTTAGAACATGCATTTTGTACATCAGTACAAGAATGGGGTGTGTGCAAAATGGTTAGAAATCCTAGAAATAACCCTTCTTGCTGTTGTCCCCAATCTAATGTTCTTCACTTGTCATTTTAAGACTGAACAAGGGAGCAGAACATCAGAAGTTCAGCATCCCTTTCTGAAGGAAGAGACAAGAGGGAGACATACAGGACAGTTTTCCCTTTTGAAAAACAAAAGTATTTGTTAGTTGTTTGAGAGAAGTGTTACTTCCAGAGCAGACTATCACATTGCTAGAATTTGAAGTAAACAGAGGGCTCTCTGAGTCGTACAGAAAACATTGAAATAGTCTGATCAATATGCCTCAAGCAGAGCAGCAGATTTTTAATGACAGCTGCTGAATCCCTTCTAGCTGAAAATCACACTTTTGTGCTGCTTTTCCCTTTAATCTGCCACTTCCTCCAATCTCCTTGATGCTCTTTTTAGTTTCTCTCCTTGCTCTTTTTCTCCTTGAAGCTTCCTTTCTTCCTCTTTGTGTAAACTTCTTTTTGTCTGTCATGCCATCACAGACAATTATTTGTTAAAAAAAAAAGTGGGAAGAAAAATATTAAACAAAGAGAGAAAATTGTAATCTAACAAGGGAAGAAAAGAAAGGGATGTGGAAATTAAATGATGCAGGTGAGGTAGGCTTTTAGTCATGGCAAATTTTTGAATCACAATCTTCTTTTCCCAAGTAGTCTCTTAAGATCAGAGTTAGAAAAAAAAAAATACCCATGCTCTAAGCAGGTTTCTAAAGCTCTTCAAAGCAGTCTCATAAATTTATTTTCTTTTACTTGTCAAATATTATGCTGGAATGTAATCTTCCAAAGATAATAAAAGTTTGAACCGTTTCAACCTTTTAGCTGCATACTCTGTGTATTTAGCAAATAGAATGACAGTTGCAGCGCTAACCTTGCTGTACAAATTCCAAGCTGCCCCACCTTTTTTGATTAAAATGGTGATTAGGGTTAAAGGAGATTATAGCAATTTGCCAGGGTCCTGTTGCACTGAAAGCTCAAGGTAGGAGAGGCTGATTCAGGTGCTTGCAGAAAGATAGATTATCACAGGTTGATCAAGCTTCAAGCTTCTATGGATTTTTACTGCCTTTGTTATTTGTGTACATTCTCCAGATTACTATGCAAGAAGGGAAATTAATTCATTTTCAGTACACACAAAAAAAGTTAATAGTTTTCTCCCTCCAAAGAAAGATGATTCTTCTCACTAATATCATGCTTTAGAGGTTCCTTGCATTTTCTTTTCTATTTTCTTACTCTTCATAAAATGAAAGGGCAGTTGTATTTCAGATGCTGCTTTTAAACTCTGTGTAACTACACATGCATGTAAACCTCTATGAATTTGTATTGTAAAGAGAAGTGCACATGGTTTACACACATGTTCAAAGAGGTGCCTGAGCCACAAGTTGCACCTGGGGAAGAACAGCCCCATGGATCAGTACAGGCTGAGCTCTGACCTGTTGGAGAGCAGTGAAGGAAAAAAGGACTTGGGAGTCCTAGTGGATGGAAGTTTGACCAAGAGCCAGCAACGTGCTCTTGTGGCCAAGAAGGCCAAAGCCATTCTGGGGTGTATTAGAAGGGCTGTGGTTAGTAGGTCAAGAGAGGTTCTTCCCCTCTACTCTGCTCTGGTGAGGCCTCATCTGGAATATTGTGTCCGGTTCTGGGTCTCTCAGTTCAAGAAAGACCTCAGGGAACTGTTTAAAAGTGTCCAGTGCAGAGCCACAAAAATAATTAAGGGAGTGGAACATCTTGCTTATGAGGAGAGACTGAGGGAGCTGGGGCTTGGAGAGGAAGAGACTAAGGGGTGACCTCATTAATGTTTATAAAGATGTAAAGTGAGTGCCAAGAGGATGGAGCCAGGCTCTTCTTGGTGATGCCCAATGACAGTACAAGGGGCAAGAGGTGGAAGTTGAGGCATAGGAAGTTCCATGGAAACATGAGGAAAAAAACTTTCACTGTGAGGGTAATGTGGTTGGACTAGATGATCTTTCAAGGTCTCTTCCAGCCCCTAACATTCTATGATTCTGTTACAATATCAAATTAACCTTTTCAAATTAACATTTTGGGTTCAGATTAATAAGATCAGGTTTCAGTTGTGAGCCCTAAGTTTCATGACACAGAGATGAAATTCCCATCCAAGTTTTTCCTAGAAGAGGGCTTTCTGCATGCAGTATTAGGAAAAACTTTGATTGATTTTTATCTCCTGCACACTTTCACTGACAGAGAAGAAAATAGATATCTGTTATGAAAATACTGAGGGGTTTTTTTGTGTGTTTTAGCTTTGTATCATTAACCCAAAGGAACAATTTTACTTTTTGTATACTCTCAGAACTCCTGAGGGACCCAGAAGATATGCCCATGTAGTGCTAGTCTGGATAGCACATGAGTGCTGTATTACTGTGCTCACAGATGCTGCCACTTCCAGAGTAAGTTATTGAAGTGGTCAGCTACAAATTTCAGTTCTGAATACCTGATTGATTTAGTCACCCTTTGTTCTACTTCAGTATATGTCTGTTTTAATAGAGAAATCAGTGTCATTTGCAATAATTAGTCTTGAACTGTACTTTAATTAACATTCTTTATTTTTTTTCTCTCATAAAAAGTAACTCTTCAAAGCCTGCTCTCTAATCCTAAATAATACAATAACAGACCTCCCAACGATCTGGATACAATAACAGACCTCCCAACTACCTAGATAAGCTTATCTCTGGATCAGCCAATGCCCAAAATGTTTATGCTAAATGTTTACTTGTTATGTAAAACAAATGTGGTGATTTTGAGTCAGTCTTGCATGGGAAATAGATCTGTATTTAACTGACGACAAAACCAGCACAGACAAGACTTGACATGAAAAAAAAAAAGAAAAAAGAAAAATTAAAAAAAAAAGAAAAATCAGTCATTAAATGACCAAGAAAGGGAGAGGGATAATGTAGGCCACCAAAAAAATCAGAGGTATTCCAGTTATGAAAAAAGCAATTTTCCCTTTTGCTAAGATGCCCACATCTCCTCCTGAATTTAAGTGCAAGTGCTGCATACCTTACCTGTGCAGGTCCTGATTACTTCAATGGAAGGCACATATGAATTCAGTAGGATTTATCTCCCTGTTTTCTGGTCATGTCAATCCGTTATCCTTGACTTGTGGAAAATCCTCAAAGGTTCTTGGCCTGTTAGACTGAATGAATAAGTCTGTGCAGATTTGAAACCCCAGATCTGTTTTTGAGGTTTTTGTGTGTGCTGTCCTCCCACTCTGAGGATTGTATAAATCCCATTAAAGCAGCAGCCTCTCAAACTACTTCAGCAGGTTTTGATTTCGGTTGTGGCTTGTTTTTTTTCCTCCAGCTTCAGATGCATAGGTGAACTTCTAGAATTTTAATTATGTCTGTATCAGATGAGCTGCAGAAATGTAAAAGGGGTTGGGGTGAGATTTAATTTTAGATAGCAGCGTAATTAACTGCATTTGTAAAAAGTAGTGCAACTTTAATTAAATAGCTCTACATTAATTTAGTTATTTAATTGAAAATTTATTGGGGTAGTCCTTAAATTTATAACTCTTCCTGTCTGAGGATTTTATATAACAAATCATAATAATAATAATTTAAAAACCCCCACACCTGTATCTAATCTTTGCTAAGATTCTACCAACTATTCAGACAGCAGAAAGGTGAGGTTTGGTTTTGGGTTTTTTTTTTCCCCCCTCCTAAATACTTATTCTGGTTTATGGATTTTATAACAGCATCAGACATCTGAAGTCTCAGCCTATAAAAGATGACTGAAGAAGTAGTTTTCTCTTCTCATACATGTTGGGTTAGGGGTTTTTTTATCCCACATCAGCTTTTGTCCCTTTTTCAATGTCATATTGACACTGTCTTATACTACTTCAAAACTACTGCTTGCAAGCCTTTTCAGGGCACAAGTGTATTTGGGTTAGTTGTGATGCACAGGGAAAGCTGACTGAGTTCTGGGCATGGAATATTCAGTACTGACAGAGGTATAAGTAGGGGAGCAAGTCCAGTAAGAACAGCAGCAGCCTGAGACACTTTAATACTTTTACAGTCTTTCATAGGAGTCTGTACAATTCCAGCACAGCATGCATCTTCCTTTGGAGTTCCCACTCTGCTCTGAGAGATGTGGAAGGTCAAAGAGAGGCTGGAGCACTGCACATCACTAGAGCAGGGTGTGCAGGTATTTAAATGAAACCCTAAATTGTGTGTCCACCTTCTCTCTTGACCCAACAACATGAGGAAAGGTTAACTATTTATTTTCACAGTTAGACTTCATCTATCATCCAGAAGAGAGGTGTATATGTGTGGTGCCAAGCTGTGTGGCGCAGCAGACAGGCTGGAGGGAAGGGATGCCATCCAGAGGGACCTTGACAAGCTGGAGAGGTGGGCACATGACAGNCCTGGAGCACTGTATCCAGTCTGGAGCCCCTATTACAAGAAAGATATGGATGTGCTGGAACGTGTCCAAAGAAGGACCACAAGGATGATCAGAGGGCTGGAGCACCTCTCCTATCAGGACAGACTGAGAGAGTTTGGGCTGTTCAGTCTGGAGAAGAGAAAGGCTCTAGGGAGACCTTATTTTGGTCTTCCAGTTTCTGAAAGAGGTCTACAAGAAAGCTGGGGAGGGATTTTTTAGGATATCAGGTAATGATAGGACTAGGGGGAATGGAAAAAAATAAAAATGGGTAGATTCAGATTGGATGTTATAAAGAAGTTCCTCACGATGAGGGTGATGAGACACTGGAACAGGTTGCCCGGGTAGGTGGTAGAAGCCTCATCCCTGGAGGTTTTTAAGGCCAGGCTGGATGTGACTGTGAGCAACCTGATCTAGTGTGAGGGGGGGTTGGAACTAGATGATCCTTGAGGTCCTTTCCAACCCTAACAGTTCTATGATTCTATATTAATTGCAATTCATTCCAACTTAACCTTCTATTGCTGAACCTATACCAATGATCGTAGTCTTCCAGGGGTAGCACTCAATTTCCAGTAGTACATGCTTTCCTTCAACTATTTCCACTGTTCTACATTTCCCTTACAACTGAAAAGTGAATTCCATTGATATTTTGCCAAAGGGACTGCTCATAATCATTTTCTGTTCCTTCCCAACACCTACTGCATGCGGCTGTTGCGTAAATGGCAATTCGAAGCCTTTTTAGCACAGCTGGAAATTTTCATTGATTCTTTTCATCTAGGCATCATTCATTAGAGTTCCTTCATCTTGCTTTGTCTGCAGTGCACTTTAACTGCAGAATGCTGGGATCTTTACAAGAAAACACAACAAAATGTACAGGGACTTTCAAGTCCCAGTATCGTATCTGTCAGGTTATAAATTTGAGGCAGAGCAGACAATCCCATTTGCTTTCCTTCCTTAGAGAACCTATTTATCTTCATTTTTTCCTCACTGACAAAGAAATTATGAGAAATTGCACTTGATTGTGCTAATCCTCCTCCTTTGCATTACTTCTACCATTCCAAATTTTCTTTAAAATACATAGATCTATAAACACAGACTGGCATTTAGAAAGGCTCAAGTTTATTTTTCAAGTACACAGCATGAATATTATGGTCTCTGTCCACCAATTTCACCCTTTCCATCAGGACAACTATATGTATGCATATATATAACTTCTACTTCTCTCCTGTTCCTTGTTTTAAGCAAAAGCAAGCTTACTTTCAAAATCAATATTATATTTTCAAGAATTTTATTATCCAGTATTTTGTAAAAACTGAAACTGTTATTGGAAGAGAAAAAGCTTTTTTTTTTTTTTTTTCTAATGATTATTATATATTTTACAGTATAAAGACTTTTGGAATTATCTAAGTGAAACCACAATTTTTTTTTCCTCTCAGTATTTTAATTTTATCTCCCAGGAAATGTAACCACATTTTCTGCTCAGCTTTGCCACTACCAATACAAAAGTGGCACATGAAAACTTACCATGAATAATCTAAGTAATTAACGTTATGAAATAAAGTGTTCTCTGCTTAGGTGAGTAAAAAAATGAGCTTTCATGGAAGCATTGGAGAGAAATTTAAGTTTTAGTCAAGTTTTTGGTTCTATCTTCTTTTCCAAACACAAACACAAGCACAAGACTAATCTAGCAGACTTCAACAAGAACGTTTACTTCTAAGCAAGTCAGCATCTCAGATCTACTTGGGGTTTTTTTTTCGTGCATTACCTGATTTCCTTCACATAATTAACTGATGGGATTTCCTGGCTAAGTAATTGCTTTGGGGTAGATGATGGATAGTCTTTCTGTATTTTTTAATTTGCTGTCATTGAAATGATTTATCTGTAGCACAGCAGGTTGTTTGAAGTTAGGTTGCTATGTATTCTTAAATTGTTCATAGTCTCACAGTATATCAGAGGTTGGAAGGGACCTCAAGAAATCATCAGGTTCAACCCCCCTGCCAGAGCAGGATCACTTAGGGTAGTTTGCACAGGAATGCATCCAGGTGGATTTTTAAAGTCTCCAGAGAAGGAGACTCCACAACCCCCCTGGGCAGCCTGTTCCAGTGCTCTGTCACCTTCACTGCAAAGAAGTTTCTCCTCATCTTGAGGTGAAATCTTCTATGTTCTAGTTTGAACCCATTGTTCCTTGTCTTATCACTGTGAACCACCAAAAAGAGCCTGGCCCCCTCCACTTGACGCCCACCCCTCAGATATTTATAGACATTGATCAGATCAATGTCTATACCTCAGTCTTCTCTTCTCCAGACTAAACAGCCCCATGGCTCTCAGTCTCTCTTCAGAAGGGAGATGCTCAAGTCCCCTCATCATCCTCCTGGCTCTCCATTGGATTCTCTCCAGCAGGTCTCTGTCTCTCTTGAACTGAGGAGCCCAAAACTCGACACCAGTATTCCAAGAGTGGTCTAGCAGGGCATAGTAGAGAGGTAGAAGAGCTTCCCTAAACCTGCTGGACACACCTTTCTTGGTACATCCCAGGATGCCATTGACTCTCTTGACCACAGTTCAGTTCACAGTTGTTCAGTGAAATATTAAGATATATATCCCATGAAGGCACAGTGTGATATGTAAAGCAGAAAGCTGAGGAGCAAGTTAGGTTTATGAACTCATAAGGTGTTTTTCTCAGCGGTAGAAATAAACAAAAAAAGATTAATGAACACCATCATTGTGATCTCAGCCTACTCATCCAACTTCTGAGTGGTGGTGTTGCTAGGACAGTTACTATTGTAATGTCTGTAGACTGTTAGATCTAACAAAATGACAAATCCAGAAATTGGTGTTGATTGTGCTCCTTCTTAAAATTGAAGACTTGCTTTAAAGGCTGTTTGCTCTAACAAAGAAATCACATTCAAGTATTTTGTGTTATCTAATTGGTATAGAAGATGTCTAGAACAGTAATAATAGTAGGTCTTCTACAGGAACATTCCAAAGAACTATATGTCTTCTCTACCATCATATCAAGAATGTTTATCCTAAGTCATATTATAGTCACCCATTATTGTTACAATAAACTCCATCTTTCAGCTATTTGGGAACTGTATTGATTAATGGCTTCCATGTCCAGGCATCTGTTCTTGAGCACAGAGTGGAACCTGGAACAGGTTGCCCAGGGAGAATGGTTGGAGCCCTATTCCTGGAGATATTCAAAGTGAAACTTGACAGGGCTCTGGGCAACCTGATCTGGTTGAAGATGCCCCTGCTTACTGCAAAGGGGGTTGGACTAGATGACCTTCAGAGGTCCCTTCCAACCTGGACCATTCTATGATTCTATAATCTATGATTTGACATTTTAAATATAGATACTACAGCTAATTTGAATCTATCAAGGGAGAAATATTAGCTGCCAGTATAGGAATGGGTGAATAGTTTCCCAATCAACAAGAAAATCCCACTTCTGTTGTTAAACAATTTCATGTGCTCCTAACAGTGACAGAAAACTGTCAGGCCAAAATGTTTGGCTGATGTAGGAGTCAAGATTAGTAATGTGTTTTCTCAAGGGGACAATGTTTGAACAAGTCCAGGGTTTCATTTTAGAAGACTTTTAACAAGAAAAAGAAAGGGCTATAAAATTGCACCTTTTGACAGCCTAACTTGGCTCTGAAGGTGCTCCTCACATTTCCTGTGTTATTGATTGTATCTTGAATCATAATGCAGGCACAAAGGAGTGATTATAACCCCCTGGATATACCTCATTTCTCTAGCTTTAGAGGAAGTTGTCATGACTATATATTGTAAAAGTGCATAGTCAATGGTGCTGAACTTGCAGTGGTTCAAAGATAAGATAAATGTTGGTCTTGGGATGAATTAGCTCCCTAGAAGTGAATTTGCTTGTGTTTCCTTAACTTGTGCAGTTGTAACTCCTTAAATATTGTACAGCTGGATGTGAAAAATCAACCCATAAAACCCAACTGTTGTAACAATGTGATGTTTCATCAGGTATTTTCCAGAGGTCTTCAGGCAGTTCAAATTTCTGCTAGTTAGAGAATAGCTTCACAAGGATGATTTGGAATTTCTAGTACTCTTGTTGAAGCAATCACAGCTAAAGTTTAATCTTTCCTCTTGCTCACCAATGCTCTGTACTTTCTAGATATTATTCTGTACTTAAGCAGACCTTATTTTTTATAACATTTTGTAATCACAGAATAATTTAAGTCCTGGGATGATTTTAAAAGGAAAGAAGTTGCATACATTGCACACCTACAGATATATTTACACAGTCTTTATGACAACATAGAAAACAAAAATACATTTGAGAGCTGACAATCAGGTCAACAATTTATTCTTGCAGTTCCAGGCTGTCACAACAGATGGATGACTAGGTGAAAAAAAAAAAAAGTCAAATCATTTTAAAACCACCATGTGCCTCTCTATATGCTTTGAGGGTGTTACCAGTTTCAATGGGAACTATTACAGATGGTTGCCCTGACTTTTTTTTTTTTTTTTTAAAAGCAGCAGAGAAACCAGGCTGGTTGATCTGTAGTGTAAGTTTGATTGGTAGGTGCTGCAGTCAAAATATTGAATCATGTGGACTTCGTGAAACAGAAACTGTTCTTGTTGTTGAGCCACAATTGGAGTTCTCATATTTTTACTCATCGGAAATTAAACATCCTACTATTGAAAGAGAAAGTGAACTGGAATGGGCAGAAAGTAAATTTCTTGAGCAGTCCAATCTGTAATTTGCTGTTATAACAGAGATTCTAGAATATTTATTACAAATTTTTTTCAGCTCTTTGTTTGGCCATACTTCAAAGAATGTTGGGGAGAAGCTGGCTTGCTATGAGGCAGTGCAGGCAGTGCATTTTTGAAACCTAGAGGTTACAGAATTATAGAATTACAGAAAAGTCTGAGTTGGAAGGAACCTTAAAAGATCATCTAGTGCAATTCCCCTGCAATGAGGAGGGACATCTTCAACTGGATCATGCTGCTTAGAGCCCCATCCAAGCTGACCTTGAATGCTTTCAGTGATGAGAGCGTGACTGCTAAAAAAGAAAGAAGAAAAACACAGAAGACATGAGAAGGAAAAATAGAACACTTAATCTTTGATGAATTACTTAAAACAGGTAGAATGTGATAGCTCAACAGCAGCCCAAACAGATTCTAATAGCAGATTGACAGTGGTGAGTGGGGGGGAGCAGAATGGGAAGATCAGGTGAGGGAGCTTCTTGGTGTTATTGGAAGTGAGAGTCACAGCAAAAAAAGATTTTCTCTTTCTTAAGTATTGTTTGCATCTCCTTGCAAATTTACCTTTCAAAATAATCCAAAATATTACAAAATGAGTACGCTTTACTCACATGAGCCTTGAAAGTTGTAATTTCCTTTATCCAATTCCATCACACTTCAGACACATGATCCTGCCAGTTGTTCTCTCATATGATGAACATTAACAGTACAGGATCTGTATTCCTGGTTTCTCAGCTGTTGTTTTTCTCCCCTTCTTTCTCTCTGATTGTCATGATTATTTTCCCTTGTGCAAGACAAATGCTAAATAATAAGACAGTGTAATGATATGGGCAGCTGAACTGCAAACAGACTGATGGGATGGATGTCCTTAGGGAATTGCCATGGAATGAAGGACATACAATTCAAAATCAAATGCAAAGCCAGTTCCATTGTAGATGTATTTTCTAAAATACCTGAAGGTTTGGAAATGTGTTTTTCCTACTACATTTTTCAATTTTTACTATTTTATTGGTTTCTCAAACTACAGTTTTAAAAGCTGACTGTGGGCTTTGTAGCTACTTTACAGCCCCATGTCTGCCACTGCTGGCAACCCTCAAGGATAAAAATTACCCAGTCAAACACAATTACAGATCATCAGAGTGGAATCTGGCTTCTGCAGCCAGCAAGCAGTTACAGAGGTAGGTCAGCATTGCTATTCCAGCAGTATCTAATCAAAGCACTTGTTTGTTCAGAGGAATTTTACTGTATGGTAGAATTACTGACTGAATAGACTGTCTAAATAGTGGCCTCTGTCTTAGGTTTGGTTGGCTAAGAGTTTTGGGTTTTTTCCTAAGACTGTGGGGGAAGATTATGGAGACTGAGAAAAGACCTATCAGAGTAAAAAAAAAGACTTAATAAGGCCTGTAGAAAGAATGAATTCTAAAGAGAGAAAGAGAAAAGGAAAAAACCTTCCTACAGTGAGGTTGAATTTTTTTCACAGAAAAACTTAAAAATACATTAAAAATTAAAATATATAACCAAATGTTATTAAAAGATGAAAAGAGCAAGTAAAGCAATAAGTGGACTACTATAAATGTCAGTCATACAGTCATGTATGTCTCTTGTAGCAGATAATTTCATCTGTGTAGTACTAAAACTAAGGACTGTCATTAATGATTCAGAATGGACCAAAAAAAAAAGTCAACACACTAGGACAGAAAGATTTCAGAGTTAAAAGACTCTACACAGTTTGTTTTTTTTTTTTTCCTTTGGGATTTATTGAGTTAAAGTAAACATGAATACACACACCAAAAAAAAAAAAATAAAAGACATTCCACAGTTGATCTTTATATTTACTATTTGGAAACTTCTGTTTGTAACTTAATAATTTCCCAAGTTACCCAAGACTCAATGTTGCATGAGATCCCTTTGCATGTCTCATTCAAATGAGCAGTGAGCAGTATATTGAACTGATTGCAGCAAACAGTGTATTGAACAAACATGATTTCATTTCCTTTCACAGATGATCTGCTGCTTTTTCATTTGACACAATTTGTCAGTGAACTTACAGAAACTTGTTTCTGCATTCAGATTTCTTTAGGATTCTTAGCCATCCCATTTATATTGTGGTTGGTTGACCGTGGATGAATGCCAAGTGCCCACCAAAGCTGCTCTATCACTCCCCCTCCTCAGTTGGACAAGGGAGAAAAAGATTACAAAAGGCTCACAGGTCAAGACAAGGACTGGGAGATCACTCAGCAGTTGCCATCAAGGGCAAAACACACTTGACTTGGGGAAATCAGAGGAACGTTACCAATCAAATCAGACTAGGATAAGTACTGTAAAACACCTTTCTCTCACCCATTACTTCTTCCCAGGCACTTTATTCTTGATTTCTCTACCTCCTACCACCTAGCAATTTAGGGTATAGGGAATGGGAACTGCAGTCAATTCATCCTACATTGTTTCTGCTGCTCTTTCCTCTTTAAGGGGAAGAACTCACACTCTTCACCTGCTCCAAGCATGAGGTCCCTCCCTCAAGAGACAGCTCTCCACAGATTTCTCCAATGTGAGCCCTTCCCAGGGGCTGAAGTTCTTCATGAGCTGTTGCAGCATGGGTCCCTTCCATGGGGTCTAGTCTTTAAGGAACAGACTGTGCCTGTGTGAGTATCACAAGTCTCACTAGCAAAACCTCTTCAGCACAGGCTCCTCTCTGCACGGACTCAAAGGTCCTGTAATGAGCCTGCTCCAGCAGGAGCTTCCCATGGCATCACAGCCTCCTTCAGGCACATCTGCCGGCTCCTGTGTGGGTCCTTTATAGGTCACAAGTGGATATCTGCTCCACTTTTAACCCCATGGGCCACAGGAGAACACTTTGACTCATCACAGTCTTCACCACAGGGTGTAGGGATATCTCTGCTCCAATGCCTGGAGAATGTCCTACCCCTCTCTCACTGACCTCGGTGTCTGCAAGGCTGTTTCTGTCATAATTCTCATTCCTCTTTCCTGCTACAGTGCACAGGGCGTTTTTTCCCTTTTCTTAAATATGTCATGACAGAGGCAGAACCACCATCACTGATGGATTTGGCCTTGGCTGGCAGTGGGTTCGTCTTGGAGGTGGCTTGCAATGGCTCTGTAAGGCACAGGGGAAGCTTCTAGCACCTTTTCACAGAAACCACCCCTGTAGCTCCCCTGCTACCAATTGTATTGCCACATAAACCCAATACAAGTATTAACCCCATTTGTCATTTGGACAGTGGGATTGCTTACTTAATTTTAATGTCATCCATTTGATAATCCTGCATAAACATTACCTAATGGGCAAGTGACAATTCCCATTGTCATATACAGGTGGTGTTGGAGGGTTTTTGTTTGTGTTTTCTACTTTCTGTAACCTCTGAGAATAAATGACAACCTCAGAAGCATTAACTGAATTTTATACAAGGAGATGGCATCTAAGCTTGGAGCGTTACATCAAACAGTTTTGTTGTCCATTCTACTGAAAGTAGAATCAAGACCATCTTTATTTCTTAAACTTTATACATGGTTTTAAAATGTTCTTTCACTGATTTTTAAAAGTATTTTATAGAAATAAGGAGGACTTTTCATAGAGAGCACTCTTGAGTATTGAGTGAAGAGAATGTTTTTATTTATCTTGTGGACTCCTTTCCTGAGCAATCCCCTCGTAATGAAGTCATTTTTCTTCAGGAGAATGTTCATGGATTTCCTTTATTTGCCTAACTTGAAAGCCACATGTCAGCTTGTCACTGTGATAATGATACCTTGGAAGTCAAACATTCAGAAAGGGTTTCTGACTTAGTAAATTAAAGTTTTGTAATTGCCAATTAAACTGCCCATCAGTGGATTATACAGTGCCAGTATACAGATACTGCAAATTCAGGTTTTGAGGCTGGCTTCAGACTGCGTTGGAAATACTGGCTTTGCTTCTCTCCTGTTGCAACTCCTTGTTCCACAAACAATTGCATTGCACTCCCCTTCAGCAGTGCTTCACCTCAGGATCCCTTCTTTCTTGCTATTTTCATTCTCCAAGATCTCTTCTTAGAATTTCCCAGTTCTCTGCTCTTAAAAATAAATGAGTAACAAGGCAAGCCTAAACAGAAATGAACTATTTACTTATGAGGGAAAAAAAAATCAGAAAATAATTTTAAGAGACTTTTCTATGGCATTTGATAATGAATAACAAAAGCATTTTTAAAAAAGTAACTTGTTATCTGCAGGTTAAAGTTTATTTTTTATACTTGAAACTGTGCAAATGGGAAATGCATTGTAACAACTCTGTTACAATATTTATGCTCTAGAGTTTGCTGCATTCATTTTTTGACCTGATATGAAAAAAAAAAAAAAAAAAGATTTTTCATGTGTGTACTAATAAAGTCTGTGGAATAGCAATAGTTAATGCAGATCAGTTACAGTTATCCTGGAAATACAAAATACCACAGTCTTAATTCCACCTCCTCCTGTGGGGCTGGCGCTTGGAGCTTTTTTCCTTTGGGAAGGAAGAATGATCCTTCTGCTAATGGGAGGATCTGAACCTGTGAAGTGGATAGATCTGGAAACTAAACAAAGTCATTTTTAAAGATTTTAGTTTCATCTGAGTTCTTTACAGATCTTTGCAGTGATGAACTGGGTGTTCAGCTTTGCAAAGAGAGGGCTAATAACAGATTTAGCCTAGAGAAGAGAAGACTCTGGGGGGACCTTATAGCTGCCTTCCAGTACCTGAAGGGGGGATCCTACAGGAAGGCTGGAGAGGGAGTTCTCATAATGGTGTCTAGTGATAGGACAAGAGGGAATGGTTTTAAGCTTAGGGAGAGTATGTTTAGACTAGATCTCAGGAAGAAGTTCTTCAGTATGAGGGTGGTGGGACTCTGGAATAGGCTGCCCAAGGAGGTTGTGGATGCCTCCTCCTTGGGAGCGTTTAAGGCCATGTTGGATGAGTAGCTGAGTCTAGTTGGAAGGCATCACTGCCCATGGAGGCAAGGTTGGAGTAGTGATCTCTAAGGCCCTTTCCAACCTAAGCCATTCTGTGACTCAGAAAACCACATCTAATGTTACTGGAGTTGCTTGAATAAAGTTTATGGCACATGCCAAGTGCACTAAAGTAGGGGGTGTTGACACACATGATGTGGTGGTTTTCTCGAATGCATTCATACACTCTGATCCTTCATGCCAGTATAACTGTTTAGCCTTCACTAGATACCCTTCTACACTCTTCATAAATATGCAGTGTAATTGTTATGTTGTTTTTAAATCTTTAATTATAAACACCTTTTTCCCCAAAACAGTTTGAAGTGTGGAAATACATCTTCCCCTCTGGTGATATTCAAAACCCACCTGGATATGTTCCTCTGTGATCTGGAATAGGTGGTCCTGCTCTGGCAGGCGGGGTTGGACCAGATGATCTTTTGAGGTCCCTTCCATCCCCTAACAATCTGTGATTCTGTGTAATAAGAGAATGTTTCTTCCAATTTAAATTAGAAAGAATTTCATATCATTGTGGTTTAGCAGTGTGGGCTATACATAGCATAGATTTTGCTTTTGTGTTACTTGTGCTTAACTCACAAATTAGGAAGCTCAAATACATAGACTTTGACCAGCTGCAGGGTGAAGATAGCTCCTGCCACAAGTCATACTGCACTATTATGGGAGTTTTGCCATTAGCTTCAATCAGTGTCGTATCAATCTTATCAGCAACTGTTTCCATTTGGACGGTTATTTGCCTGGAGTCATTTTATTATCTTTCAATGTGCTATTTGCATGTCTTCCCCTGGGAGCAAAAATCAGGAGCTGTAGTTTTATACAAAGAAGTGCCAGATAACAGGGAACATTAAGCAGGGATTGTATGGATGCTCCCAAGCTTGAGCAGCTGCTGGAGCATAGAACGCTCTGCAAGAAGTCATTGAGACTGAGAGGCCGTTTTCATTGGAGAAGAAGAAGAATAAATAAAAGTTTGGTTAATCCATCCAGTTAGTAATCTCATGAAATGAAGTTTTTATGTGATGTCAGCACTTGGTTGAGCAAGTCATTGTAATACATCTTGAAACAGGGTATTCTTGAGACTGGTACTCTTGAGATTGCCAGTTGTAAGAACATGATGCAAGTTGTAAGGATGATGCAAGTAAGTAGTGTGAAGAGATGAAACTGGCTCTACTAACATCATGTTGCTGGCATTACCCCACGCAGCTAAAAAAGGAAGCCAAATAGGTGATCTCTTTAAGGACTAAGGATGATTTAGAGTGAATAGATTATCAGTATTGGTGTAATTCTAACTCTCAAAAAGGAAAAGTGAAAATATGAAAGAGAAGAGATATGGGTTTAATGCAACAGCTGCTGCACATAGAATATTTCATTAAGCACCTGACAGTGTCCCTCACTAATGAATCAGTCTGTGTCCAGTGTCCAACTGTGTCCAGTTCTGGGCCCCTCAATTTAAGAAGGATATTGAGATACTTGAGTGTGTCCAGAGAAGGGCAACGAGGCTGGGGAGAGGCCTTGAACACAAATTCTATGAGGAGAGGCTGAGGGAGTTGGGATTGTTTAGCCTGGAGAAGAGGAGGCTCAGGGGTGACCTCATTGCTGTCTACAACTACCTGAAGGGAGGTTGTAGCCAGGAGGGGTTTGGTCTCTTCCCCCAGGCATCCAGCACCAGAACAAGAGGACACAGTCTCAAGCTGCACCAGGGGAGGTTTAGGCTCGAGGTGAGGAGAAAGTTCTTCATGGAGAGAGTTGTTAGATGTTGGAATGTGCTGCCCAGGGAGGTGGTGGAGTCACCATCCCTGGAGGTATTCAAGAGGGGATTGGACGTGGCACTTGGTGCCATGGTTTAGTGGTCATGAGGTCTTGGGTGACAGGTTGAACTTTGTTGATCCTTGAGGTCTTTTCCAACCTTATTGATTCTGTGATTCTGTAATATTTTTGTCTTGTCTTCCACCTTGTCCTGTGCTTTCCTGTACTGATCTTCCTCCATGTATTACTTCTGTCAGTCTTCTCTAGAATCCTCCTTTGTGTGAAAACTCATTTATGTAAATTAAACTTTATGAAGATCTTAGTTATACATATCTTTAGAGGATTATTCTGAGGTGTCTGTCTTAAGTATGAGTGGAATTGTGTCAAAAGGTACAGATTTCTCTTAATTTCTGATCAAGGAAAGCTGATTTAGCTGGCTCACCTTAGGACTCCTGAGTTAGGACAGATAAAGCTCATGCAGCATTTCTTGTACACCTTTTAGCATGGTGTAGGAGCATACTCAGACTTCAGTAATTCTGCAGATTTTATTTATAAACATTATTAGATAAAATTGAGAATTTCATTACATATGGATGAAAAATGTGTTTTCACTGCATTTAAGGTAGCAACATGGGTTTTAAAGTGTGAATTAGAATTACAGAAGAGAATTAAGATACTCAACAACCATTTAAGAAAACAAGAAAGGGAAAACAGTGAAAGAGACCAGACTGAAAACTGAATTATCTTGAATACTGATAGAGTGATAATCTCAGAGGAGTCAGAGGGCAGTACAAGTGGAAGGGAGCTGAAGATGGGAGAAGAAAAAACTATGAAGTCATAATCAGGTAAGAGTGGTGCTGAGTAAAGACAATACTGAATGAAGCCTCTGGTTCTTTTCAAAGTAATCTTTATAAAATAAGTCTGTGAGCTTTTTACTTGCAGTGATGAGTAGTTCCCCAAACTAATGCTAGTAATGGCACTGGAGATTCACTACTCTGGGAGAAAAAAAAAGAAAGAAACCATAAAACTAATATGACAAACGATCAATGAAAGTGAGAGAATATAAGTAGAACTGTACAAGAATAATTTTCACTGGTGATGCTCAACTAATACAGGAAATTAATAAAGGAAAACTGTTCTGAGGCATCTATAAACCAAACCATTTATGACATGACATTCTACTTATAATCCCCTAAGCCACCCAAGGTACGTTTCCCTTTGGCAAGGAAACTGTGTGTATTATCTGAGCTTTCAGAATCAAATGGTATTTTCAGTGCAAAATGAATGTATTATTTTGTTTTAGTTTTAGTTTAATGAAAGAAAAAAATGAGAAAGAGTGAAAAAGATAAGAAAAGAACCCAATACATCAAAATCTTTTTAAGAGACAGTAGGACTTTACCTGAGAGGTGGTTTATAAAACATTAATCTGAGTATTGTCAAGTAAAGTCAAAACAAAAGAATGGATTTTAAATTGTTTAGAAATACTTTTAAACAAAACAGAAAGGACTCAGTTATATTTTTAAAATATAAGTATAATGGAGAGAAATAACAGTTTTTATCTGAGAAGCAAAAGAGATAAAAGCCACAGCAAGGTGTCACTTTTTATATCTTTACAGTTTCGTATTGAGGAATGTGGGCAAGGGGGAGTTAAATCCAGCTGACATCCTGTCACAGAGTGGTGTTCCTCAGGGCTCAGTTTTGGGACCACTTCTGTTTAACATCTTTATTGATGACCTTGAAGACACAGAGTGTGTCCTCAGTAAGTTCACAGGTGACACCAAGCTGGATGGGAGTGTTGATCTTCATGAGGGTAGAGAGGGCTCTACAGAGGGGCTTGGATAGATTGGATCGATGGCCAACATTAACAGGGTGAGCTTCAACAAGGCCAAATGCCAGGTGCTGCACTTGGGTCACAACAACCCCAAGCAATGCTACAGCCTTGGAGAAGTGNGAGAATAAATCTTATGAGGAGTGACTGAAGGAGCTGGGGAAGGTTAGTTTGAAAAACAGGAAGCTGAGGAGAGACCTCCTCACTCTCTACAACTACCTGAAAAGATGTTGTGGAGAGGTTGGTGCTGGTCTCTTCTCACAGGTAATTATTGACAGAAGAAGAGGGAGTGGTCTCAAGCTGTGACTGGGTAGGTTTAGACTGGACACTAGGCAAAAAAAATGGTCACAGCAAGAGTGGTCAGGCATTGGAATGTGCTGCCCAGGGAGGTGGTTGAGTCACCAACCCTGGATGTGTTTAAAGGTTGTTTGGATGTGGTGCCTGGGGATATGGGTTAGGGGTGAACCTTGTAGAGTAGGGTTATTGGTTGGACTTGGTGATCCTGGGGGTCTTTTCCAACCTGAATGTTTCTGTGATTCTGTGAAACCTAACTATGGGACTCCTGATGTTATTTTCCATGCATGCTCAAAAAGTAAAGAGACAATGCCTAAACCAAACACATTTATCAAAGCATGACAGGTTAGGAATAATAGGTGGCTAAAGCCTCAAAAGACCAATGTTTCAGCAACAACAATATCATAATTAATGTTTCAGGCTTCTCCTATTTAATAATGTTCAAACATATATTTAGACTGAGGATAACAAAAAACTTCAGTAATTGATGCTCTGTAGGAAAAATGCAGGGGAAGGGTAGGGATAATGTCCATGTAGCCCTGCAAAGCTTTTCCCTGCCTTTGAGATGCCTGTGTACTATTTTAAGAACAGTCACAGGAGTGTAAATATGCTCTAATGCCAGGTACTCAGGATCTAAATGTACTACTTTTTTTGTTTCTTAAGAGATGAGAGATGTTAATGGCCTCATTCAGGTTTTACAGATCAGTACTCTCTATGATCCTACTGCAAGTTGCTTTCCCATAAACATTTGACAGAGAAAATGTAATCCCCATCCCATCTTTCGTAAAGATTTCTCACTGGAGCTGTTTTTATCTATTTTCATCCTGTGCCAATTCAGATGCCTTCACTCAGGCAAAACAGTAACTTTTTCCATGAATAATGTCAGTGAAATGTGTACAACTTCCTGTGGAGTAAGATGCTGACTGCAAATGCAGCTGAAGAAATGAGAGTGTGCTCCTTGAAACTCACTTGAGGTAGAAATGGGAAATTCAAAGTATCAAATCTGTGCAAATCAGCCACAGGAAGCACAGAACAGAGTTGTTTTACATTTGATCTTTTGAAGTAGTGTATCTTACAATTGTTTCCTTTTTCTAAGTTACTGAAACCTTCCTGATTTGCAATGATTGAGGAGTTAGCTGTATGTAGAATTGATGAGACTGTGGGGGGGATTAGAAAGAAAGAAGGACGAAGAAGAGTGGAACTGAGCTGTCTAATCACCCATGTTTCCATTGCCTTCAGTCAAGAAGGCCACCATCATTTTAGATTTGCAGAAAATATGGGAGATGCTTGCAAGTGTGACAAGTGGAAACATTATAAACTTTCCCTGTGAAACACCTATCTTCAGTTTTAGGAATAATTTGTATCAAACTGCATTTCCCCCCCTACCCTCTCAATAGTCTCAATTTCTGCTTTAGGAAACTAGGATTTCCCCTACATTTGTTATGAAGCATAAGAAGTGAAAGACTGTCTGTACTTGAAGAAATTCCCCTTCTGTTCTTCCCAAGATTAGAAAAATAGGTTTCTTCTAATTTCCTGTTTCCCAAGAGAACAATTGGAGACCATGTATCTTCATATATAGACTGCTTATGATGTTTATCATAAATAATATGGAAAGCACATGTCATGTTTTTTTCTTATTAATAACTCTCATCATATTTTACATAGTCAGAGTAGAAAAAGAGAGGACTAACTATCATTTCAGATTTGTGTCCTTTTCCTCAGTCTTCTGTTCCTCTGTCTTAACTTATTCCTCACTCCTTTGTGGTGTATCAGCATTATTGTTAATTCCTCTACAGTCTAATTGATCTACATCTCTTGGTTATGGTTCCTAGAGATGATCACAGTATGCCACCTAAAAGTCTTACAGATGATGAGTAACCCTGAAAGATAGGCAGATTGGTTTGTAGGGTTTTGGTTGTTTTTTTGGTTTGTTTGGGGTTTGGTTGTTGTTTGGGGTTGGGTTTTTTTTTTTTTTTTTTTTGGTTTTGGGTTTTTTTAATAAATTTTTTCAAATAAATAAATCTTAAAAAAAAAAAAGGAGGAATTTTATGTGGAAGCCTTTCAAAGCACAGTGTGTAGGTGCTTTGATCTCAAAAGCAAGACTTGAAGTCAGAAAGAATATATGCCTGGCTAAGCTCCATACTAGATGGTTTTACTAACTACACAGCACAGTGTTCCTAGTTGCAGGTGCCCAGTTCTCACTGACTCTGAAAATGCCAGATTACATCAAAGTTAGATTCATTTTAAGATCAGTAACCTTCCAGCAGTTCAGGGTAGCATATACATTTTAGTTTCTCTTTTCCCTGTCTCACAATACAGAAATAAGAGTCTCAGCTTCATGCTGAAAGCAGAACAGAAGTCACTGAGTCTGTAGGTCTACATAGTCAGAGCTCTAGGGGGCTCTTTATGGGGCTGTGTAGAAGATACATAAAGAGCTTTAAACTAGGAATGGTGGGGTTGGAAATGGAGTAGGTTGAGAATTCATGGGTGAGGATTAGAGAGCAGATTAGTATGAGTGACATTGTAATGGATGTCTGATATAGGCCACCTGAACAGGAGGAACATTTCTTTTACAGACAGCTAGAAGCAATCCCATGTGCACAGGCTCAAGTGCAAGATTCCCAGGGGGACTAGCCTGATTATAGAATCATGGAATCATTATCTGTTGGAGAGACAGCACAGTGGCTCATAAGCAATGCAGTAAGTTCCCAGATGACATTGATGAAAGCTTCCTGACTCAACTGATAGAGGACCCAATGAGGACAGGTGCTTGCTGGACCTCATATTCACAAACAAGGAAGGGTTCATTGGGAAGGTGAAGGCTGAAGGCAGGCTTGGCTGCAGTGATCATGAGTCCACGAGCCTGGAGTTCAGAAGAGCAGACTTTGGCTTCTTCAGGAATCTTCTTTTAAGAATCTTATGTGATAAAACCCTAGAATGAAAAGAGGTCCAAGAAAGTTAGTTGCTACACAAGGATCACCTTCTGGAAGCTCAAAACTGGTTTGTCCTGAAGAGCAGGGAATCAGACAAAAATACCAGGAGGCTTGTGTGAATGAATGAGGAGCACCTGCCAAAGCTCAAACAGAAAAAAAGTAGTATACAGAAAGTGCAAGCACAGACAGGTAGCCTGGATGGAATATAGAGGCACTGTCCAAGTATATAGAAATGTGTTTGGGCAAGCCACAGCCCATGTGGAGTAAAACTTAGTAAGGGATCTTTTTGTAGCTCAACTCCAGCCCGCAACTAAGCCCCACATAGCCACTTGCTTGCTTCTTCCTGGTGGAATAAAATTAAAGAGAAAAAAACTTGATGAGTTGAAATAAAGACAGCTTCATAGGAAATGCAAAAACCACACGCTCAAGCAAAGCAAAACAAGGAATTCATTCACTGCTTCCCCTTGGCATGCAGGTGTTCAGCCACCTCCAGAAAAACAGGGTTCCATTGCATGTAACAGCTACATGGGAAGACAAATGTCATCCTTTCAAATGTCACCCTCTTCCTTCCTTCGTCTTTGCTTCCTTCCTTCTTCACCTTTGTATGCTAAGCATGGTGTCTGATGGTGTGAGATATCCCTTTGGTCAGTGGGGGTCAGCTGTCTCAGTTGCGTCCCCTCTTAACTTCTTGTGTAGTCCCAACCTACTCATTGGAGGGGTGAGAAGCAGAAAAGACCTTAGTTCTATGTAAGTACTGCTCAGCAGTAACTAAAACATCCCTGTGTTACCAACAGAGTTTTCAGTACAGTTCCCAAACATACTTGCTACTATGAGGAAAATTATTCCAGCCAAATCCAGCAGAGATGTCAATAAATATTTCTATATTTGACATTGATGTAAATTGTGAATTTAAAACTTTTTAATTGATGCAGTGCTGCTTTGGGGGTGGGGAGGTGGGGGGTTGGAGGGGGTAAGTTGCTATCATAATTTGCGAAATTATTTTCTAGGTATGCTGTAAAATTCTGCAAGGAATTTGGCAGAAAAAAACAGCTCAGATTGATTACATACAAAAAGAACATTAAAACACAGTTAATGTGTCTGGAAAGTCAAGAATTTGAAACCTTTGTTAATAAAATGCTCAAGAATGGTGGACTGCACAGCAGTTTCTTGTGCTTTTAAATGGCCAAGTACCTGCTCAGTTCACACCAGTTTCATAAGATATACCTAACAAAAGTGCATGAATAGGAATGAGGAATAGTCAGTGACGTGAAAGCCAACAAGAGCAGTGGATAGATCAAATACTAACCCTCTCTGACCAAATGTCTTTTCTCCAAAACTAAACAAGTAGACTTTTCTAAAAGAAATGGTTCCTGAAGTTGTTCTTAAGATTTCACAGAGTTTACAAGTGTTTTATTCCCTCTAAATTTGAATGGCTTGGTTATTTAAACCATAAGACCTAACTTTCTTTCTTTAGCCATGGAGATACACAAAGCCTGATATTGGTTGATAGAGCATTACTAAACAAAAGCTTAAGAAGCAGTGCCTGGTTATTGGCAGTAGACATATTAAGTCAGGAAGACTGTTCTTTTGTTTACTGTTTTCTAATTCTCTATGTCCAGGGCTTTAAGATGTTTCCTAAATTTTTGTTGCATTTAACTCTCATGTCATGTTTCATCTGAAAAGCCATCAAGGTACAGTACATGGACCTTACTAGATTTTAGGATTTCTCTTTCTTTTGCCAAAAGGAGAATTGCACGAAGTCACTCAGATTTCAACCTGCTGAAGCATACATTACTACCATGATGTAGGAAGGTAGAAACCTTTGAACAACTTTTGAGAAGGCTCTGTTTTGTCTTTGAGTTGGAAAGAATGTAAACACCTTGTAACTGAAGAGAAAGACTAGGCAGAAGGTGACTGGATATGTTGAGAAGCTTGTTTGTCAGTGTTAACCTATTGTGTGCTTTGCTTGGACCCATGTCAGTGAAAGGATGGGAAATTGGGATGTGACAGTTCTGTATTAGAAAACTATGTAAATTGACTGTGTAACAGAGTAGTGGCTTTTGCTTATGCTTAGGCTTTTGCTTTGCTTGTGCTTAGTGCTTTGTTTAGTCGCTTAGGCAATGAATGCTTTCGCCTTTCGCAATGAGAGTCTTCTCCTCTCGTCTTCACCTGGAAACATCCTGACACACAGCCTATGGAGAATGGTACTGCTGCCATTATACCATGACTCAGAAATCTGGGAATTATAGTCTTTGTAACAGCTGTGAATGCTTGTGGGTAACACTACATTTATCTGCCTTTTTTTTTTTTTTCCTTTCCCCCTGGAAAATAAGCAGACATTGTGTTAGTTTCTTACACCGTGAAAATATTTCAGGCTACAGAACTTTTCACTAGGAAAACAATTGTCCTTTGCTGTGCTTTCAATTCAGTAAAGAGCAAGACTTAAAGCTGAAGTTTAGCAGCTGAGAAGAATGACTATGAGTTGCCTTTCCCCCAGGTGTTCCTCACTAACAGCACAAAGTGTGCTTATTTAAATCCATCGTTATCTCCTAATAAACAAGCAACGGAGAGTGGCTGAATTCAGTAGCTATTAGCAGTACAGTAGATCAAATCTTCTTGTTTATTGATTTGTAAAAACAGCCCTGTACTGCTTTGGGAGTTCTGAGTAAGTGAGAGGGGGAAAAAAATACTTTTCAGCTCTTGGGAGGATAATTTCTGGGCAACATTAAAGAGGTTCTCATAGAAGTCAGTTTCCTTTGATATGAAGTCAAATTGGATGCAATTGCAGTTAAGGTTAGGAGGCTGTGAAAATGCTGTGAATATGGTGAGGGAATTAAAGGAGTGTTCTTTTAATAAGTATTGTATGCATGCATGCTTATTAGTACAGAAAATTGCCCTTCTCTTTTCATGAGACCGGCCTTTGAAGAAACAAATTTTGAAAAAGGAGATTGTGTATCATTTTCTTGCAGCCCTACATGTAGCTGTTTAGATAAGAATCTTCTATTCTTTTCCTTCATTTCTTGCCACATTTCATCAGAATCCTAGAACAGACGTTCAGATATTCCACAATTGCCTTAAGTTCCCATTTTTGGCAATTTTTTAAACTAGAGATCTTGTTTCTGTTGTCCTGTGCTAGTAAGTAGTGAAAATTGCTACTCACACAACTTCATATAATTTGCTACATTTGAGGCAGAATAATTATGCAATTAGTGTCTATATATTATGCTGCATGTGCCCTTAGATGCCCTTAGAAAAGGATGGTATCACAACTTGAGAAGAGTTTATGCTGTTGCTGTGTTTCAAAGGAATAGTAGTTTAAAGAAGCTAAGATCAAAGGTAGATGTCTAATCTTGCTGAATGGGAGAGGTGATATCTGTCTGATCTCCTCATTCTTCCATCAATATTCTTAAAACAGAAAGGGAAGTAATTTGATAAAATAGAACTTAATGAAACCCATTCCTCCTCCTTTGTGTGAAGCTGTGTTTTAGGTGGATTGAAAGAGATTCTAACATATGGTTGGCATGATCTAGTGTGAGGTGTCCCTGCCCATGGCAGGGGGGTTGGAACTAGATGATCCTTGTGGTCCCTTCCAACCCTGACTGATTCTATGATCTGGTAGTCTGAGCCAACCATAGGCAGCAGGGGAGGTCACATTAAGATTCAAAAATTCACTTGGAGTAAATCAAAGCAAACCAACACCAAATGCCTGATGAGTTAAGTTTATTAGATTGGACTGGAGCAGGAGGGAAATAGGGAGAAAGAGGAGAGGGAATAATAGAAAGAGAGAGAGAAACAAAGTAAGAGAGAGTAAGAAA